>OY282601.1:12784998-13020763 GCA_958298965.1 Chrysolina haemoptera
GAGTTTTCTAATTATAATCCAATACTATTCAAAATATGTCTATAGGGGTTTTCCGGGTCAGATATTATGATTCTTTCGTCAAAATTTGTAAATTCGAGATAACGTATCCAATATGTAGGACGATAGTTGTAATTATGATCCGATCCTATATAAAATTGGTATCTGGGGGTTTTATGGGTCGGAAATTGAGATTTTTTCATCAAAATGAAAATGCAAGATGTCGACTTCAAAATGGAGAAAGATTTTTGTGATTATGGTACGATTCAATTCTAAATTGGTGAGTGGGGGTTTTCGGGGCGAAGTTTATAAATTTTCTGTCAAAATTCATAGATTCAATATGGCAGTTCCAAGATGGCGGACGAGTTTTGTGATTATGGTCCGATTTGATTCTAAATTGATATGAGGGGGTTTTCGGGGTCGGATATTATGGATTTTTGGTCAAAATTAAAAAATCCACGATGACGGACGAGTTTTGTAATCATGGTCTGATTCTGTTCAAAATTGATATGTGGGGTATTTGCCTTTTTAGTGCATTTGAATAAAAGCTTGTCTCTAAAAAGTTTTTTCTTTATTGAAAAGGGGAACATTCTCCATGGGAATTGAAAAATGAAAAATGTAATTTATTTGTAATAAACAATCCTATATCAATCCTCCTGAAGAGCTTGGCAAAGCGAAATAGGTTTACATCGACCAAAATGTATTGGGGATTAATGCAAGAGAAGCGAACCCTGCTTCAATGAAATTAACGATTTCTGTGAGTGATATTTTTCAATAACATTGTCCTTATCTAATTTATTCAATGATTATTTTCAATGCAAACTAGAGAAAATTAAAAAAATCAACTATATCTGAATGAAAATGCGAATTTTCACTTTCAGATTCTTCTTTTCTTTTCAGTTAGAGTCTTTTCACTATAACCATCAGATGTAGTTCAATGTCCAGCGTGGTTTGTGCCGGGAAAGTAGTTGTTTTCTGTTAGATATTACAAGTAAATCACATTTTTATTTTTCAATTTTCATGGAGAATGTTCCCCTTTTCAACATGAATACTTCCCAAGAGGTTATTTTGAACGATGGAAATAGCTACTAAAGTTTGTCTTTCAGCCGCAGATGATTCCACAACAGATTTTATGAATGTTCCATTCATATTTTCGAACTGAAATAAAAATGTTTTCTTTATATTTATTTATAAGTATGGCCTTGACATCGTTCTTTGCTTTCAGAACGAGTCAGAAGAACCTCAATTTTCTATATGAAATGGCTTTTTGCTGAAACTTCCTCCTTCACGTTGTCCAATTCACAGATTGATCGTTCGTTCCAGTTTGCTATTTTAGGTATTGTGCATCGATTTGAGTTTTGTGCTCTAATTCAATTCAAGAAAAAAAATCTTAGAAAAGACTCATCATATATTAGTTCTTACGAATTCCATCACATGATATTATTTCAAAAAGGCTATTGCATTATAGCATGACCAGAAAGTGTTCATAGACATAAATCAATACCATTATCGTTACTATTATTCGATTTCAACTCAATCTGTTGAAACTGGAAAGCAAATGACTAGAATTTGTGAATTTTTCGGAAAGGTATGGTTTTCCATAAACTACAAGATGATTCATATGACCGCCTATCTAACAGTACATAGTTTTTCGTATACAGGCAATTTATATGCTTGCAACTGCTATATTTCATGAACAAAATCATGTGATTATGGCGATGACTGTTACTAGGCTATTGGAGTAAACTGAAATGACTCATGGAATAATCCAACTCCATCAACCCCTCTGATTGCCGGACACCCCCAATCAAAGAATTTTAATATATCTCATTGAATGAGTAGCTAGTTAGAAAATGCTCTCCTGCCATATTGAATACGTTGCGAGCATAGCAGACCAACAAAAATGATACACCATTAATATCATTCTGGTTTTCCTATCCTCGAAACATTTATGAGCAATTTTTCATTTAACTTCGTACATGGAATATAGATCCTCATAATTTTCTGAATTGGCCACCCTCCTCCTCACTGGTCAAATGATTGTATTTTACATTTGCAATACCATAGAAGGTGGGTGATATCAAGATTTGTGAATAGTTGCTGAAAACGTTAATGCAGGACTTGAAAAGTTTAATATACAGTGTGACCCACTTAAGACCGGAGCACACTAAAAAACTACATTTTTCAACCGATTGGTTTTATTTTTACTATGTAGGTATTTGAAAAGTCTACTAGGACAGCCACTTTCATGAATAAATCTCCATTTTCAAGGCCAACTAATCTTATTTTTCAAGGTCAAAATTGTAAAAAAATCACTATTGATTTTTTAGAAAAATTCTAACTGCACCACTGGATTTGCGACATTTTCAAATGGTTTTTTATGTAAATTACGTTGAGATGCGTCATTCAATAAAAAAGTTAGAATGGGATGAAATTTGAAAAATATGCTGTTTAAACAACCCACCAATTCAATTTCAAGACTTTTATGAGAACTTTGATTACACCACTGGTTTCAGGGAGTCTCGAAATATCACTAACTGTAATTTTATCGAAATCTGTAGATGAATAAAGAAAATAAAAATTATGAGGTAACATAACATATGTAAAACATATCATATCTGTTGTCAATATTGTTTTACACTTAGTATATTTTTATTTTGAATAGTTAAGAGTGGTTGTCATGAATATGTTGTTTATAATTTTGTTAATCTGTAACGTTTGCTCAAATCAAAGTATTTACACATTCGTGTACATTTCTCCATCTCTGAAAGTTAAAATTCAAGAGGTTATGGGCCCAGGGATGGTCAGTGCATAGCGAAGTCCACAGTAACTTTTGAAGATAGGAACGGAAAACTCAAAATTGGAATTCTATTTTGAAGTTTAAAAATAAACAAAATATGGCCACTAGCAACCAACTATATATCACACCATTTGATGGAAACAGTTTTTCAAACTGGGAATTTAGATTCAAATTGGTAGTGGAACAATTCGAAGTTGGCGATAGGTATACTGGAGCAAGATCCACCAACAGATGTAACTAAATTGGAAAAATTCAAAAAGGATGATGCCAAAGCTAGAAATATAATTGTGCAGGGCCTGGCAGATAACATACTGGAAATAGTGAAAGGAAAAACCACAGCAAAGGAAATAATGACTACTTTGAAGAGTACATACTTGAAAGTAGGAATAGCAACGCAGGTACAATTGCAAAGGAAGCTGAGAGCTCTAAAACATTCAGAAGAAAGTTCACTAAATGCGTTTCTTACGGAATTCGAACAAACTGTCTGTGAGCTTAAAGCAGCTGGAGGAAAAATGGAACAAAATGAAATTGTGTCTCAATTGCTATCGTCGATGCCAGAGTCATTTCAAACAGTAACAACGGCTATTGATGTGATTTTTTGTCAAGATGAAACAAAAATCACTTTGGAATTTGTGAAAAATAAACTTTTAATGGAAGAGGCACGGCAAAGTAAAACTGAAATGAATACAGATGTAGCTTTTTCTAGTATTCGTGGAAATCGAAGAAATAATACCAACTATTTCCAGAAAAATTATGGAAATGATGTAGGAAAACAGTATACTGGAACGAATTTCCCATTTAAGTGCTACAAGTGTGGAAAATTTGGACACAAGAGATCACTTTGTAAAGTTAAAAGAACTACTGAGAAAGCAAACATAGCTGAAACTCAAGAGGAAATATTTTTTCTAACCACTCAAGAAGAAATGAATATTAGTTTAAAAGCTAGTTTCCATGAAATTTAATTCATTATTGACAGCGGTGCAACAAATCATCTCATCAAGAATGATTTGGGTTTGAAATTAATGGATCAGGAAAATGTACACCACAGAATCCATGTAGCTAAATCAGGACAGACAATACTAGCTGAAAAACAAGGGAATCTCAACCTGTGGACAGAAGATGGTCAGCATATTGTCATGAAAAATGTTTGGATTTGTGATGGGCTTTTGTGTTACTTATTATCTGTGCGAAAACTGGAAGAAGCTGGAAGTGAAGTCATTTTCACAAAGAATGAAGTAGTTATGACAAAGAACATTTCTTATGGGAAATGGCTTTCCGTGAATTTAGCTGAATTTTTTTATATGATGTGGTTCTTGATGAGCTGATCAAAAGTGTCCATAGCCACAAAGCTGAAAAATGGACAGTTTTCGAGATATGAACCTTTCAAAATGGGTTTTTTCAATTTTTTGTGGTATTTGTCCATCAATCGAAAGGCACTCATTTCTTGTTGGGATGGAATTTGAATGTTCGGCTCCCAGAACCCGACTCAGAAATGATCTTTATCAGTTATAGTAGCCACTGTCATCGAAAATTTTTCATACACTGCTCCACACTGGCTATGAAATGAGGTACAAATTCCAAGATCTTCCATACATCTTTTCATTCTACAAGATAACTTATATTTTCCAAAAACTTCATATTTTGGGTATTTTTTTGAGAGAGAGACCATAATAACTAATTCCGAATATATCTGATATCCAATAGTATCAAACATGTTTTCCAAAAGGTTCTAACAGGGCTCAGCCAGGTAGAATGGTAGAAAACGGAAAAATCATATTCATATGTCCTCATAGATAACAAATGTGATCCATAGTGATGTTACTTTAATATGATATGTGATTAATTTCTCATAAATCTTGATAATCTGACAATCGGGTGCCAAGACTTTTTCCTCAGATTGTCTCTAAATGGATGATAGCATCTCACAGCCAAACGAAACCGTGAATATGTCTGTATCTTTGATACCTGATAGTACTTTCCTGGTAAAATGGGAAAGTTTAAGTGTTGGAAGCAAACTATGAATGGAAATTTTGAGATTTACTGCCGAATTCTTGAAAATACCTTTTTTTAATAAATGTTGTATTAAAGTTTACACATATAAATCAGTAGCTACTCGTATATATGACCGTTTGCAAAATAAATAAGTAGATCAATCAAAAACAGTATAATATTAAGAGTAACATTCATAATAATAATAAAAATAATTATATAAACTATTTTAGCAATCGCAAGAAATCATTTGAAATATTTTGAGTGAGATCGTAAGCAGAATGACTAATTTGATAACATAAAACTATAACTATATCAACGAACGAAACAAAATCATGAGTCATTTTATCTTTCACGCCTTGTCAACTATCTAAGTAATCGATCATTGGTGGATGTACTACATTATTCATTTGTCATCATATTGGGGTTTGTCTGCTCCATTCTATTGGCGGCATCGAGCACATGGCTTAATAAACGTGTGTTTGGATATTTGACTCCTTGGTTATGGCGAGCATAACCAAGAAACCATAAAACACTAGCAACATGAGCACAGCATCCAACGGTCCTGGCGCCTGATTTGCATGTACAATAATATCCCTGTATTGACTCTTCATTATCGTCGTTAGTGTACACAATCCAGAGCTGATACTTTGTTGCGTTCCGGAATCTGAAATAAACTCTAACTTTCAAAAATCCAGGTTCCTCAAGTAATTCATCAATTTGGAATATCTCCTGCTGTTCTCTCTGAAGTTTATCCTGTACATAAGATGGAGCTAAATTAACCTGGTAAACACCAATAGTTAGATCTCTTAGATAGTCCATACTCAATCTTGGAAACTGTGGCACCTGCTGTTGATTTAAGGGTATCCATCTTCCATTCCTCAAATGAAGCCCATCCACCTCTACTCGAGCTTGCACAACATTGGGCAATCGTGATCTCCGAAGCAATTCCTCTGCGACCCGTTCATTTGCTCCTTCCATGATGATCGGCGGACGGTATTTATTGATGATTGCTCCAGCTATACGATAAAATGGTCCAAGATTGTGAACATGTGGCATATTGATTGTTTTAGAAAAAAACTGAAATATACTCTTTATGTGGCCATTTCGGGATTCCACTATCCATCTGTTTTTTGTTACCAATCTGGATTTATTTGCTTCTTCCGTATTGAGTTGACTTTGTCCTCTTGCTAGGTGAATAGGCATCTCGTAGTGTATACCTATGTTATCAAGCAAGAGTGTGATATCTCGGTATCCTCTATCCAAAATGAAAATATCACCCTCCTGAAACCATTCCCTTAATAGATTTCTGTCGTCTTCGAACTCATGGCGTAACATCTCCGCATCATTATTATAATGGTCTGAAAAATATGGGCCTTGTACTTCCAAAATGAAACCATCCGGAGCAACAATGAGAGAAGGTTTAACCAAGTGACGGCCTTTATGCACACAGTAGGATTGACGCAAGATGCGAAAGTTGCTGCTTTTAGGTATATACGAGTAAGTTCCGTCAATGCATACAATAGCCCTTGGTATGTTTGGCTCTTGGTTAGACAACGTATTCGCAAATTGGGTGACATGAGCTGCTATGAAGTCATGTCTTGTAATCGACCTCAAACCTATGTTTTGAGAGACAAATCGCCCCATGAGGGACTTTCTTACTGTGGCAATGGCCTGACTCACAGCTTGACGGCTCGAATATCCAAAGATCACTTTCAAAAACTCGTCCGACAGTCCCTGTTTCAGCTTGCACAAAAATAACAAGAGACCTTTCTTGCTGATGTACCTGAAAGATGTTTCTTCATGAACAGGATCACAAAATTCAAACAATTCCTGGAATTGATTTTTGTTCACTGGTGCTAAGCATTGAAAATCTGCATCGGTGAAACTGTTTTCGTCCTCATATTTTTGTGTATCGATTGCTCTGCTTCTCAATTGTTGAAGAAGAATCTGTAATTGTGGTCCTTTTATTATATAAGGTCTGGTGATGAACCTCAAACCTAGCAGTAATACCCGCAGCAAACAACCGTTCTCATCTAAATGATCGGGACAAGATCTTACGTTTTCTGGTACATAAATATTTTTCGAAATGAATATGTCAACTCTACATTCAGTTGATATTCTTTGAATATTCACAACAGAATTACAAATTATACAAGAGTTGCTTGTTGTTTGCGTTAAAACGTTTAAACGAACGCAAGCTGGATCTAGTTCAATAAGTCTCATTTCGTTCAGGACTGATCTGTTACAATTGAGACAGATTCTTGTTTGATTTGTCACAGGAATTGGAGTATAACCTTGTATGTCACGTCTTGATATCGCAATTTCCCGTTTAAATTCATTTTCTTCACCGCGTAGGAGCTGCATTCGGCCAGGAGCAAGTCTCACATTACATATAAAGCATTCAATTCGATTTAAATATGCCATGATGTCGACATGTACCACTTCTTGGAATCAGTATTGATGACTGACGAAAGTCAAATATTATGATGTGACAGTTTAAGCAATTGTTTCATTTTCATTCACGACGACTTTGATTCTTATAGCACGTCGATTATGATGTTATCAAAATCGAGTTGAATGTTCAATAGACAATGTGAGATTGACTCCGTGTCAAATGTAACTTCTCCGCGATGATGAGAAATACCGTTTACATTAAAAAATTTTATGATTTCTGATGATAGTTTCAGTTTTAGGTTACCAAATAATTCATTTTACCCTCGATCTGACTCATCATATTTCAAATGATTTTTTGCGATTGCTAGGAGAGTTTATTATTGTTTTTTGTTGAATATCATTATGAATGTTACTTCTAATATTATAATTGTTTTTGATTGATCTGCTTATTTACTTTGCAAGCGGTAATATGAGTAGATACTCATTTATATGTGTGAACGTCAATGCAACATTTATTAGAAAAAAAAATTTTTCAAGAATTCGGGAGTAAATCTCAAAAGTTCCATTCATAGTTTGCTTCCATCACCTGAACTTTCCCATTTTACCAGGAAAGTACTATCAGGTATCCAAGATACAGACATATTCACGGTTTCGTTTCGCTGTGAGATGCTATCATCCATTTCGAGCCATTCTGAGAAAAATGTCTTGGCACCCGATTGTCAGATTATCGACATTTGTGAGAAATAAATCACATATCATATTCAAATAACATCAATAGTGATCACATTTGTTATCTATGTGGTCATATGATTATGATTTTGTTTTCCTCTATTTTAGCTAGCTGAGCCTCGTTATGAATATTTTGGAAGATATTCGATACTATTGGATATCAGATATATTCGGAATCAGTTTATTATATTATTAGTTTGGTCTCTATTCATAAAATACCCAAAATATGACAGTTTTGGAAAACACAAATTATTCTGGCGTTATCTTGTAGCATGAAAATATGTATGGAAAATCTTGGAATTTGTACCTCATTTCATAGCCAGTGTGGAGCAGTGTATGAAAAAATTTCGATGGCAGTGACTAATATAACTGATAAAGATCATTTCTCAGTCGGGTTCTGGGCACCGAACATTCAAATTCCATCCTAACAAGAAATGAGTGCTTTTCGATTGATGGACAAATACCTCAAAAAATTGAAAAAACCCATTTTGAAAGCTTCATATCTCGAAAACTGTCCATTTTTGAGCTTTGTGGCTATGGACTTTTGATCAGCTCATCAAGAACCACATCATATCAAAAATTCAGCTCAATTCACGGAAAGCCATTTCCCATAAGAAATGTGCGGGGTCCTTTGTACAAGGTCGTTTCAAAAACCGAACAGTATGAAACTGCTGGTGCAGTGATCGACAAGTATTTGCACAGAAAAATGGGTCATTTGTCAAGTTATCCACCTGGAGAAGTTTGTGAAGTCTGTTTGAAAGGAAAGCAAAAACGATTACCTTTTTATGCTATATCTGAAGATAAAAAACCAAACCGAATTTTAGAAGTTGTATCTTCTGATGTTTGTGGTCCCCTGAATCCTGTCACGCATGATAATAAAAAGTACTTCCTTACTTTTATTGATCATTTTTCGCATTTTTGTGTCGTTTACCTTATCAATCAGAAAAGTGAGGTAAAAGACAAATTAGAAGAATATGCAAATTTTGTCGAAGCGAAATTTGAAAGGAAAATTGAAAGACTGAGATGTGACAATGGGGGTGAGTACTCTTCTAATGCTTTCAAAGGCCTGTGTAGAAAACTTGGAATGAAGTGTCAATATACCATTCCTAGAAACCCTGAGCAAAATGGAGTAGCTGAAAGGTTTAATCGCACCTTGATGGAAACAGCAAGATGTTTATTATTTGACTCAAATCTTGAGAAAACTTTTTGGGGCGAAGCTGTCAGAGTAGCTGCTTATCTGATAAATGGAACAAAACATGTACTTTGCCAAATGGAATAACACCAGCTGAAGTGTGGAATGGTAGAAAACCAAATTTGGACAAAATTAAACTATTTGGTTGTTCAGCGTATAATCTCATTCCTAAAGAGGATAGAAAGTCAAAACTTGACCCAAAAAGAAAGAAGATGATCTTGATAGGCTATTCTGAAAATGGCTATCGGCTGTGGGATCCAATCGATAGAATGAAAAAGAAAGAATATAAAATATCAATAGAATTCAAGGAAAACAAGGAAATAGAGAAAAATCAAGAAGATGCAGAGGAGAATACTGAAAAAATGAAAAGGAGAAAGAGAATAATGAAGAAATACTACCAAAAGAAAATGATTCATTATACAAATCATTAAGGGAATCGGAATCAAGAAGAAGTCAAAGGCAAAGAAGGGCATCTTCAGGACTATGAGCTTGAGAGTGACTATGATTGTTTAGTATCAGCTTTATCAGCTACTCTCCCTGAGAGCTGTGAAGAAGCACAGGCAGATAAGGCATGGAAACAGGCAGTCGAGGAGGAGCTGAAATCCCTTGAAGAAAGCAACACATGGGAGTTAGTGAAAAAGCCAGAAAATGAAAAAGTCATCGATTCAAAGTGGGTGTTTCGTGAAAAGGAAGTTAACGGAGTGTTAGTGAAAAGAGCGCGCCTAGTTGCTCGTGGTTTTCAACAAAATTCAGTGTTGAGTGAAAATATATATGCCCCTGTAGCACGTATGGTTACATTACGGCTACTATTGGCATTGTATATAGAATACGATCTCTGTGTGAAACAGATGTAAAATGTGCGTTCCTTTATGGATCATTGGAAACCCCGGTATTTATGTACCAAGCTTAAAAGGGTACAACCCAACTTTGGTGTGTAAATTAAAAAAATCTTGTATGGTCTTAAAGAGGCACCGAAGTGTTGGAATGATTTATTGCATAAAATGTTATTGACTTTAGGTTTCCAAAGGTCTAACAAGGATCCATGTCTGTATTTTATGACAGAAAGTTTTTATTTGTGTATGTGGATGATCTCATCATGTTTGGAAAATGAATTGTCTAAACATTTCAAAATGAAAGAACTTACAAGTGAAAAATTGGTATTTTTGGGATTGGAAATTGAAAAATTTGAAAATGAACTCTATATCACTCAAAAAGATTTAATCAAGAAAGTTTTACATAAATTTGGAATGTTCGATTGCAAAACATCAAATTTACCTATGCAACCAAAGTTAGAATTACCAGTAAATAATAATAATGTTACATGTATTGAAAAGTTGCCATATCGAGAGTTGATAGGGTCATTGATGTATATCATGTTAGGATCAAGTTTTTCTATTACATATTTCAGTCAGTTTTAAAATTGTTATATTTTTATTGTTATTTGAAAAATATTTTACGATATTTGAATTTAACGAAAAATATTGGATTAAAATTCAAAAAATTACCGAGTACTGAGGCTAAAATATTTTCTTATACAGATTCAGATTTTGCTAGTAATTCAAATGACAGGCGTAGTATGTCTGGTTTTGTGATAAAAATGAACAATAATATAATTCATTGGAAAACCAAAAAACAAGATATTGTAGCTCTTTCAAGTGCAGAGTCTGAATATGTTGCTCTCTCACTTTGTATTTCGGAAAGTTTGTTTTTATAATCTCCCTAGTGCTTGAATTATTGCCGGAAATTTTTCGAGTACATGAATTTTTTGAAAATTACCCGAGTCGCGCAGCGACGAGGGTGATTTTCTTTAAAAATGCATGTATGGGATAAATTTCTAGCAATTAATTCAAGCATGCGGGGGATTCGGTAAGAAAATTTCACACTAAAATATATTAAATTAATGGTTAATTCAACTGACTTGTAGATTATTCTGAGAGAAAACAAAAGTTGTAACATCAGTGGGCCATGAATGGTTTTTGTTGATATAATGACAGTTACGCGTTGGTATTAGTGGCGGTGTTTGTATGTGAGAAAGGAAAATTCATTTTGCGATATTTTCAACCTAAAATTACATTGCACATCACGTAGAACTAAAATAGTTTTGACTGGTCCATGCGGATTGTCTATTGGGAAGTGATGTGGAAAGGAATTCTAAGTTGAATAAAATTGTTTCAAATATTAAGTTCATGTAGTCAAGCATAGGTAGATTTGATTGATATACATTTTTCACCGATGGACCTATTCATCGTTGAAATGCAAGTTCTCAAAATATTTTCAGACACATTCAAAATATTTAGTGAATATATAATTATGAAATATTATCTCCTTTCATATGAAAAATAACATTCCATTTGTACATAAAAGCAAAATGTTAACTATCACATGTCAAATATTTGACAGAAAAATTTCCACTTATTAATTTCGTCCAGGGTACCCAGGAGGATAAAAATTTCCGGAAATTTTTTGATTTGCCATGGCAACTAAATACAAATCAATTTTTTGATTGGCTGAAAAAGTGAGGTGTGAAATTTTCAAAGAAATTTTGAAAACCGATTTATACCTAATAAATATATTCGAAGACAATCAGTCCTGTATAAAAATGTCATCTACTTTAGAAATGAGACGTACAAAAGACATTGATGTGAAATATCATTTTATAAGAGACTGCGTTAATCAGGGTAAGATAAAAATTAACTATATTGCAACTACTGAACAAGAAGCTGATATATTCTCAAAGCAATTGGGGTTTACTGAATTTGAATATTTCAAACTAAAGTTGAATTTATGTGAAATTGTTAATGAAACGCAGAATTGCAAGGGGGTGTAAAACATATCATTTCTGTTTTCAATATTGTTTTACACTCAGTATATTCTTATTTTGAATAGTTAAGAGTGGTTGTCATGAATATGTTGTTGATATATGTTGTTTATAATTTTGTTAATCTGTAACGTTTGCTCTTTAATAAAATGAAAGTATTTACACATTCGTGTGCATTTCTTCATCTCTGAAAGTTAAAATTCAAGAACATTTTCCTGAAATTTCATCAACATATTTTTAAAATTTCATTCTTATAATTTTCTCATTCATGAACAGATTTCGATGAAATTTTGGCCAGTGATATATCGGGACCTCCTGAATGCAGTGGTGTCTTCCGAATTTTGAAGTTCTGAAACTGAATTGGTGAGTTGATTGAGTGGCATATTTTTCAAATTCCATTCCCTTCTAACTTTTTCATTGATTGGATGCACTTCAAGGTAATTCACCAAATGATCACAATTTCTTCACGAATTAGTGTACCTCGTGGATGATCTTTCAGGTTATGGACAATTAGTAATAATTATACAGGGTGTAATCTAATCTATTGCACAACCGTGGAGGCCGAGCGTATAATGTCATTTTATAACGAATGGCAGGTGTGAAAAATTCGAAAAAAAAATGGTGGAAAGTTAAACTTGTGTTGGAAAATTCTTCGAACTTCTGGGAACCGCTATTTGCCGAACGTCAGCTGACCGGAGCAGAGCCGCAATAATACCGCAACTGCCGGGGGGAAGAAACTGTGTAATTTCGGACAGCATTTTTCAAGATTTTCCAAATTTTCCAACAAAATTTAACGTTTTACACCTGCCATTCGTTATAAAATGGCATTATACACCCGTCTTTCACGGGAGTGCAAGAGGTTAGATTTCACCCTGTATAATATATTGAGCGTTTCACACCTGGCGCACATCAAAATGAAATATTCTTTTCAATGAATAAAAAAAAACTAACTAAAATTCGATTTCCATTTACATTTTTCAAATTGACCAATTTGTGTCTGTTAACGGTTTTTTATAGAGGCAATACAACGCCAAAGGAGGACGAAACCTCTTTCACCGACCTCTGACTCCACTTTTGTTCTAATGACTCGTTTTTTAACCTCATAGTCAGCATAGTTTTGTTCATGAGATAAAGGCAGTTGTGAGCATTTGAATAATTGTTATCATATATACAGGCTTCGGCAACTGCGCTTCTGTGCACAACTTCCTAACTGCTTTCTGTAACATAACACCCAGTTGAAATTTCATTACTTTTGGTATACCCGATGGATCAAAACGCAAATTGAACAATTCACTGGTTTTTCCAATTAGAAGCTCACACATTCAATTTCAGTAGGGGAAAGGCCACAAAATTTCCTTTTCAATGATGTATCACATTTGGTATTCATATCATAACTTCAAGAGTAATTATCATTTTTGTCGAACATTACTACCACATCTTTATTGCATCTATTTAAATTTATGCTGACCTTAATGTGAGTGCATCACAAATCATAATGCATTTAATTAATACGTTCACATGGTGTAGATATCAATTGTGATACATCATTGGGAACGAAATTTTGTGACCTTTCTATGAATATGTGGGTTTCCATTCAAAAAAACTAAGATAATTTTCAATATGCGTTCCGATCCATCCGGTACACTAAAAGTAATGAAATTTAATCTGGGTGTTATGTTACATAAACTAAACCATATCGGAGTAATTTCGTCTCCCATACATTTTTACAATTATTTTTCCATGGTGAGTTTCAGGGTGCTGAATAACTCATGTTTTTTGAAGTAATATCGACATATCTCAGGAAATAACGTTGATAAACATACATAACCTATATTTATTGAATGGTCAAATTAATCCATATTCAACCATGCGATGAAATATACGGTGTTCCATTACAAAAAACATAACTTTGGTTTGGTGCACTTTTCTGGGTCACCTTGTATACATAGGAATATTTTTCAGTCGTTTAGAAGCTATGGATCACCGAAGCGCAGTTACAGGACCCTGTACATTACAAAGAATAATCAGTTGCTAATTATTCTAAATTAAAGTTGTCATCAATACAATCGAATGAGTCATACGAAATTTCGATAACTTCATTGTAAGAAATACATGGTAATGAAATCTCACAAGGAAATTCTGAATAACGGTACCAACACGTTATGTGGTGAAAAAAAAATTGGGTATTAGTGTTACTAGTTGGGTATTAGTCGGGAATTAGAGGAAATAGTTGAAAATTATTGGGTATTAGTCGAAAAGTGGGGGTACTAGTCAGAAAGTAGGGTTATTAGTGGTCTTCAAACCATAGGAATTGGGAATTACAGGATTATTCGGAAATTATAGAACACTGGTGGATATCATAATTGTTGAATGGAAACAAAACGAAAAAAAAAAAGGTCTTCAAAGAAGTATATGAAAACAAGCCTAAGATTCGGACAGAGTTTAATATTTTTTCAATATTTTTATTGCATTTATTACTGGGGTATTCAAGGAATCACTTGGGTATTAGTGGTATTAGTAGCATTACTTCGGAGTATCACTCGGGAATTAGTTGGGTATTAGAGAAATTAGTTAGGATTTTTGGGAAGTAGGTGGAAACCACTGGGGAATTTTGGTATCTATGACTTGGGTATTAGTGTTATTAGTTGGGTATTAGTCGGGAATTAGACGAAATAGTTGAAAACTATTGGGTATTAGTCGGAAAGTGGGGGTTTTAATTGGAAAGTAGGGGCATTAGTGGTCTTCAAACCATAGGAATTGGGAATTACAGGAATTATTCGGAAATTATGGAATACTGGTGGATATCATAATTGTTGAATGGAAACAAAACGAAAAAAAAGGTCTTCAAAGAAGTGCTTGAAAACAAACCTAAGATTCGGACACAGTTCAATATTTTTTCAATATTTTTATTACTTTTATTACTCGGGTACTCAAGGAATCACTTGGGTACTACTGGCATTAGTTCGGGGTTCCACTCGGGAATTAGTTGGGTATTAGAGGAATCAGTTAGGATTTTTGAGGAGGAGTGTACACAATTTCCTCAGCGCTTTTCTCCTCGTAGATGACTCACATACTGAGAATGCTCACGACCAAGGATTACGTATTCGGCTCTGAATTATTGGGTAGATGAACAGATTTGTGTGAAAATCAGTGAAATAGTGATTTCATACTCAAACAGGAATATATGAATTTTTAAGTGTACTTTTCATGCTGTTCAGATTCCATATCTCAGTGAATAGCAAGTAAAGCAGTAACGAATGGGTGGAGGCATCAATTTACATAGAAACTCAGAAAGTTTTAGCTTCAGCCTGGAAAATTTACGCAGTTTACCGTTTCGACACGGTTCGTTTACCATGTACCTTCATTTACTTTTTAATTATTCGAATTAACAATTCTGCTAAGATTATCTTTGAAGACAAATATATTCCCAACAACTACTCGGGTTTTAATATATCTTTATTAAGATGCAATATATTCAAAAGTATATGTGACAAAATATTGAAAACAAAACTATCAACAACATTGCATTGCTTCGTGAGTATAAAAAATAATATCGCAGCATACAGAAGGACACCACAAAGCTGGAATTATTTTGTAAATAAATGAATAAATACGGTGTTTCAAAATACGAAGAAAAATAAATCTACTTTTGATATAGGCGAGTTAGAAAGCAATCGAATTTATTTCGGAAACCGTGAAAACTTCTCCGATTTCGACTTTTTTTTTAATGTTGGTGATTGAAAACACTTCAACATTTGACGATTGAAAATTGACGATATTTTTATTATTTTTATTTAATGTTCTCATTTAACTTACCCTGTTCGTATGTCCTCCTGTCGTTCTATCGTTATGCCCTTCTGTCTGTCTTTCAGGTTCAAAACGTGCAATATATTTTTCATCGAGAATGACAAAACAATAATAATTTGAAAAACAGTTGATCCCCCTTCCTCTTCCACCGAAGGCCACATAGAGAATGGGTGAAATTTAGGAAAAAATTCCGATGGGTTTCGGAAATTGACGATTTTGGCCAAGAAAATAAAGTAAAATGAGGTCGGTTGGGAGGATCAGCCAGAAAAAATTGAGAAAATTAAATAAATAAATTTTTCAATTTCAATGGAGAGTATTCCCCTTTAATGAATACCTCTTAAGAGTTTATTTTGAACCATAGAAAATTGCGACTAAAGTTTGAGATTATTCCACAACTACTAATGTTATGAACATCCTATTCATATTTTCAAACAAAAATTAAAAAACAACAGAATTTTTATCATTATATCATTAACATATGCAATAATATTGCATTGTCATCCAGTTCTGAGCTGTGTTTATTGTTACTTCGAAATCTATTCTTTTTGACGAGTACTGTCTTGAAAACCTCTTCTTTTTTTTTTGGTTTTCATTCAACAATCATGATATCCACAGGGGTTCCCCAATTTCCGAGTAATTCTTGAAATTCCCAATTCCCATGGGTTTTATACATGTACTTCCAGACTCATACCAAATAATGTTCAACTAGTATACCTTATTATCCACTAATACCCAACTAATACCACTAATACCCAAGGCATGTATATCAAAATTACCCAGCGGTTTTCCCCTCGAGACAAACGTTATCGTTATTATAATTTAGATTTTCTTGTATTAAAATCGGTCCTTGATATGCTTACCAAATTTATTCAGATGATTGGGAATGGGCGAGAATGTAAAGCTCCTCAATATTATTGAATTGAACTAAAAAAATTCCTGGCGGGTCCTATCCAACCTATGGGGTAAGCAGATATTGGGGCACGGAAACGGATGCTCTCAGCAGTCGCAATGAACCTAGTATGACGGCTATGATACATCTGGAGGGCGCGCTGGTGTTATTCATCCAGATAGTCACTTCACACGTCCGAGGGGTGAGTGATTACTAGGTCCAAGAATGACGCCTTCTGCATTCGTCTGGCTGCCGCATCATAGCAAGACGGCATAATTTTCAGATTACAGAGCAGCGGGGCCATCATTCCAGCGAGTATTCCTATAATCAGTACCATCATTTTAACAGGGTGGTTGGGTAGAGCCTGCGTGGTTCAAAGACTAAGTATCCATAATGATTCCGTTTTTCCTACCCTCTTCGGATGATGTTCGTTCCTCCAGAAGCCGGAAATTCAATGACAAAAATTGTCTTACTTTGAAGGTCGAGGAGAACTAGGCTTGTATTTGCCTGAGGGTGAGAAATGAGTAGTTTAAATAGATTCGGCACTTTTCATTCTTCACAAAGAACTCAATATTCCCCGAAGTATAATGCAACACCGGTGTCTCATCTGTACCGTATGAGTTTTGTAAGTGGTAGTATGAACTCGTAGCGCTGCTTTAGGTCTTTGGATATAGGCTGGGTCCGCATACGAAGCTTGACTATCAGACAACAAATGCATCCAGGTCTGCATCTAGTATCCGGGGCGTCTATACCCACCACGCGTATAAGGTTGAATATATTCTGAACACCATTATGAATCTCTCGGTCTCCCACTTCAGTTCACTTGACCTGAAGAAAACTTTGGCAAGGTCTTGGATATTTTCAAATAAGAATTCATGCATTGCACTCTCCTTATGTATCTGCAGGATTACTTCTCTTTTCGCAGCTTCAATATGAGGTAGAGTTCGGGTCAATCCGTTCAAAGTAGTAAACGAGACCAAGTTCATCGGCTGCTGTCATAAGAATGCTTCGATCACTGCTTTCTCGTGGTCACGGAACAAGCAGAGAAAGAAAATCTGAACTACTGATAACTTGACAGGCTCCATCCAGTACAAGTCTGTTATGTAGACACTCCAAACTCAGAAGTCCATGGACTTCCTGTTATCTGGGGAAGTACGTTCAGGATGCAAGCTCTCATGAAGATGCATTATTTTGCGAGTTTCTACGTCGAGTTGTCGCAGCTGCTCTTGACTCTACTACATCACTCCAACAAACTGGAGTAGGATAGAAACGGCAAAAATATAAGCTGCAGTAACTTTGTTCTTACCCAATTGTTTTGATGACCAGGTATGTAAAAGTTATACTGAAACTTGGAGAGAGTTGTTAACTGTGAATACCTCTTGGGAGCGGCGTTTTTCCTTCCATAGGTACGGAATCATGATGATGTAGTCTTTTTTGAGATGTACCCTGGCACATTTAGAATTATTATTATCATTAATATCATTATTATTATTCTTATTATTACATCAATATTATGATCCTTGATATATGTTCGACGTGTTGGATAACTCGGACGATTGGATGTGGGTGAAAATTGAATTTGAATAGGGTATCCTGGTTAACAGTGGATCGGGAAATTTTTCAAAGCATATATCTCCGAAAATATAATGCGTATTGTGACCAAAATTAAACCCAAACTACTTTATTTATTATAGTAACAATTTTTGATATCCATTAGGATAACATTTGAACCAAAAATTTACGAATCGCTTATTATATGAGAACTACAGAATGATCCATTTTGCACCACGATGGTATACAGTGGATGGACCTGTGGTTATCAGTGGATCATAATACTGCAGATTTCAATTTTAATTTGAAAAAGTAATAACAAAAGAAACGGATGCTTTAACGTTATATTAAACATATTTACTGTGTAATATAAAACAAAACTTGAAAAATATCACTAATCTTCTTTGACGAGAAACTAAAAACACTTCGTGACTTCAAAGTAACAAATAATGAAACGAACCATTGTTCTAAATAAATAAAAATATCAAAATTTATTATTTAACGCATATTCAAGAGCGAAAAGTCAACTGGAAATTTGTAATAAGCCTGCCTCTTTGTTGATCCACAAATCAACGGCTTCGGAAGGATCGACTGTGTACCACATGAAGTAATCCACTGTGGACCTAGCTGTTAACCTATTTTCAAACAATAATTTTGACCAAAATAGGTAAAAGAAAGTAGATTTTCACACGCAGACACATACATTATATGTATTTGAAACTACTACCCAAGTATTGTTTCTGAAAATATTTTATTTACAACATCATGAAAAAAATTGTACTTACGTGGAATACAGAAAAAAAATCGCCAAAATATAAATTTAACCGAAACACGTGCAATTCTCACGGCAGCTTCTCAAACATTGAGCTCAATCAACGACACACTAAAACTCAACAATGTTGCCAACCCCTGCACATTTTCAATAGATAGTTCAAATAATAGCCACCTGATTCAGTGTGTACCACTGATCCACTGTAAACCAGGTTACCCTACTCGCATCGTTATTATAATCTCATTATTATTAGTTTTACATTAATGTTATGAATTTTTTGCTTCTCGTCGGTCCTTGATTTGTGTGTCAAATTACAGATCATTCAGTCTATTGGAATTGAATTAAAAAAATTTCAAAATAATTTTTTTTTCGTCAGCAATATTTGAGTCCGGCCCTGTCTCTGGAGCTCCGACAGATCTGAAGGGCATGCTGGTGCCGTTTATATAGATAGTCACTTCCCACGTCCGTGAAGTCAGCTATTACTGGGTCTAAGAATCATGTGCCCTGAGTAGACGGAGTGAATTAGAGATGACACCTTTCTGCATTCGTCCGGCTGAGATTTGTGCCGTCCCACGGCAAGCCGGTATGATCTTTAGATCAAGGAACAGTGTATCCATCATTCCATGCACCACGGACCCCTATGATTAGAACCACCAGTTTAAGAGAATGGTTTGAGTAGAGCCTGTCGAGTTCAAAGAGTAAATCTACATATTTAGTCTGCTTTTTCTTCTCTTTTTAGATGCCGAAAACTCAATGTCGAAAATCTTCCTACTTGTATTTGCCTGAGGGTGGGGATTGACTAGTTTTAATAAATTCGTTGCCTCTCATTCCCCACAACGGACTCCCCCGGAGCAAAAGGCAACACCGGTGTCTCGTCTATACCGAACGAGTGTCGTATATGGTAGTATAATACTCGTAGCGCCATGTTATGCCTGTGGATATAGACTGAGACCGTCAAAGCTTGACAAGCAGACAGCAAATTAATTATGGTCTCAGGTGACCCACGACCCGATTTGAATCTAGTATCGAGGACCTCTATAGCCATCACCCGACTACGGTAGATCAGGGTGTTGAAACACCATCCTGGCAGGTCATCATGATCCCTCAGTCTCCGATTTCAGCTCACTTGACCTGAGGAATGCGTAGGTCAATTTTTGGATAAGCCAAGGTCTTCAATGTCCTTGAAGAAGATCACATGCATTGGCTTATCCTTGTGAAGGTGCAGGAGGACCCCAGTCTGCGCTGAAGCTGCGGAAAGATGTTAGCTTTTTGCTGAACGGGCTCCAAGTTGGTGATAGAGTTTGATACATCCCGATCAGTGTCGAAAACAGACAAGTTCATTGGCTGCCCATGCTTAAATCTCTGCTTTTTTATTTTTTATGTTCACAGACCATGCAGAGAAATGGATCTGAACTCTACAGGCTCCATCCAGTACTATGTTATGTAAACACTCCAAACTCAAAAGTCCATGCCTCCGTGTTTTCTGGGAAAGTATAACCGTGGAACGGACGTTTAGGATACAAGCCCCTATAAATATGCATCATTTTGCCTTATCATTATTATTATTATTGTAATTATTATATTGATGTTATGAAATTCTTGTGTTGATATCGGTCCTAAATATGTTTGCCAACTTTTAGAATAGTCGGCCGACTGGAAGTGGGTTAAAATTCCCTCCCATAATTTTATTACATTGTTTGATTGTTCCAGGAAAAGCTAATGAAAGCATGTCGATAAAAATTGAAAATGAAGACATTTTCATAACGTGATTTTGTATTCACAAATATGTCATAAATGGAACCATGTTCCTCTGGATTAATTGATTGAAAAGATGTCGACTAGATTATTGAGTTTCAAGTGTCATTGAAATGTGATCATCACAGAAAGTTCATTTACCAGGAATTTATCAATCCATCGAGTTCTGCTGCCTTACGTCCCGGTACTGTGTGATTCCGTTTTTTGCCACCAGAATACGGCTGGAGCGCAGGAACCGATTTGGCGCATTGATTCCGTGGACGTCGTCTCCACCAAGTTTTCGCTGTTTCAGACTCCGGCAGTATGTTGTGAGACTTTAGCGGAAGCGGTTTCATATCGGCAGTCTCCTCTATGATAAAAATTTATCCCTATTGTCACATTAGCTGATCTTTCGCGATGATGGCTTTTCTGAGCTGAATAGGCTAGTTTCACGAACAAGGTTTCATTCATGAACTGACCGACAGTCAGCGTTTGGTTACTGTGTGTGATCGTATTTTTGTTGAAGTGACTGAAATTTTCATAACACTGACAGTCGCAGGGATCCGTCTCTTTCAACATCATCACCGTGGCTGGTGAGTTGATAGAGTTTTGCCACGTTTTTTTCTTATGAATACTTACTTCATCAATCAACATATATTTTTTTAGTGTTATCATCACCAAGAAACGCTAACTTGAATATGTTTCAATCAATATATTTGGAATTTTTTTAGATAGTAATTTCATGTTTTCAAATACCGGTTGTCAACGTATTCTTTAGGCAAGCCATATTTTCCAGTCTTAAGAATATGATATTCCAACTTGGCAGGGATATCAAACCCAACTTGAGAATTTCAAATAGAATACCCTGTATATTTTTATTGTTGGATTATAGGAAGTTGGATTTTGATTTGCACGACGAATTCATATATGTTGTCAAATCAAAAATTGGATGAATAACAATCCTAATACACTAATCAGTTATGCTGTGGATACACAATTGAACGAAACTAGATTCATATACTAAATGAGTGAAACATTTCACAGGCTTCTCGCTCTCAACTGAAGCGAATTTGAAATTCCTAATGGAACCATCTGCATAATTGTGAATTTTTCCTATAAACAAACATCTTCAAGTATGTGTACTCAATTTTTGGAAACGAACAGATCTCATTAAATTCCATTCTCATCAAAGAATTCCACCTTCGAAAATTAAAGGTGTTCTATCTACATCAATAACTTAATAAGTTCTTATTGCTAGTGTGCTTTGAGATATCAAATTTCACAACAAACTTCCCATACTGAAAAAAGTATTGCAAGCGACCTCAAACATGCTTCAATATTTCCCCTTTCTAGAGATACAACTCAGGCAAGAAACTCCTAACCATGAAACTTTTGTCATTGATGGCAATGAAGATTTTGAAGAAACATAGTGCAAAAGTATTTGTACGAAAATGTTACTTCAGAATAATAGTTCTGGTTCCGATGATTTTGTATCTTTGATATTGTTTTATGGCAAGTAGGGATTCCCGAAAAATTTATTGTACAAGAAAATATCAACGAATTGGTGGAATGTACTTCAAACATTATTTACTTCGATTCAAATAATTTCGGTATTATGATTGTTGTGAAGAAATTGTGTACACCATTACCCAAATATCCTAAATAATTTCTCTAATGTCCAAGTAATAACCCGAACTAATGCCAGTAATGCCAAAGTAATTCCTTGAATACCCGAGTAATAAAAGTGATAAAAATATTGATCTCTGCCGAATCGTATGTTTTTTGTCAAGTACTATTTAGCGAGACCTTTTTTTGTCCATTTAACGAAATAATTCCTGTAATATACATTTAATACTTGAGTAATACTTTTAATAATTTTTAAAGAATGCCCCTAATTCCCGAATAATACCCAATAATTTTCAACTAATTTCTCTAATTCCCTACTAACACCAAACTAATACCCAAGGAATGTACAACAAAATTCCCCAGCGGTTTTCCCCTCGCTTATATTTATCAGATTGATTGAAGTGCGTCCAACGCACTCTAGATGTAAAATAAAAATATGGGTGAACTGTCTGTCTTGAGACTTTGTCATCGTACTCAGAATCACCGCAAGATTTAAAAAAATTAAAAATATACAGTGTTATATTTGATATTCTCAAAATCGTGTCGTTTCAGGTGAAAAAGAAAATGGTAAGGGGGTACGCAAATCAAATTCTTAAATACAATACTCTATCCAAGGGTGAATCTTATATTCTTGAAAATTTTGAAACTATGGTTTTTCTATAGAATACGACGACACCCTGTAAATGCAGTAATATATTCAATGGACTTGATATGGAGTGTATAGTATGTTAAGAAATCTGAGGATTGGAGTGGCCAACTCCAGTATAATAAAATTATTCTTTTTCGATGCTCATATTCTTTATTGAAATATTGAATGAACAGATATATTTTATAAAATTAACCAACGTTTGCTCGTGGTGGCTTGAAGAAATTTAATACAAAGGGACATTTGAAATACTGCAGGGAAATACAATAAAAACCTGTTTCGCATAATTTTCAACACTTCCCTTCTATAGAAAAGCATTAGGAAGATCTCGATTTGTATCTTGGCAAGATTCGATCCAGAATCGTTAGAATATATTGAAAAACCAGTACTAAGTTGTTCTTCAAGATATATAGAATGACTAAAAGTCAATATGGAAACAATTTGAAATATTTCTGCGAGAGAAGCATGATGTGGTTGTGTATTATTCTGTATACAGGTGATTTCCAAATAGGAGCAATAAAAGAAGTGGGAAGCAAAAGAAGACAAAAAGAAAAGTAAATGAGAGAATACATTTCCCAAACAAAGGTCGATGAAAGCGCCAATATTTTGAAAAATTTGTATTATTCAAAAACAAAAATTCTTGTCATTAATTGTTACATTATATTCTATTCAACAACACATTTCCATAATAGCTCCAATTTCGAAGACACCTTGTAGAATGCATTTGAGATAATTTTTTCATGATTGAATGAATTTAAAATTGCATGAACAATCACGGAAAGTAGAAAAAATTGCTCGATCAAGCATTCGCTACCTTGATTCTTGAATTTTTGTCATGACCATAAGATCAATGCAATCAGAAATGTATACAGTATCAGAAACTTTTCATATGGACAGGGTATAGACGGAAATCTACGTGAGCAACAAGGAACGCAATGATATGATAACACCACATAAATTTGAGAGACGCACTATCCGGTTACCCCACCCGACGAATTAACAGCTCACGTCGATGTCCCTTCCTCGAGCGAGTAGAGGAGAAATTGTAATGCTCTCTCAACATATAGCAAGCTATTCTGTACGCTCTCATGAAAACACCATACCCAAGATAAACACTTTCCGATACTGTATGTACGATCCCTTATGTATTTATCTCCGAAACTCTAAAACTAAGTGACCTAGATTGTCCAGATTATCTTCTTGCGAATTTGTTTCCTCTTTCAAGTTTTCATCTTCATTCTCTTCTTCGTGTGCCAATAATTTCGCAATAGTCAGGTCTTCATTCTCGTCGTTGTTGTCTTCTTCTTCGCGAAATTATCTGCGCTGTTTTCACACGCGTCTCCATGGCAGGATGTGCAGATAACAGAACACTAGTTTTCAACCCACAGTACGAAATTAATTTCGTAAATGCATCGTGAAATATCTACTTTCTTGGCTAATACCACGACGAACGTTGAATTACATCCAATTAAATATCGTGCAGAGTTAACTCAACGTTCATTAGATGTAATTCAATGTTCGTCGTGGTATCAGCCAGAAAAGTAGTTGTTTTCTGTTAGATTTTTTAACCAACTTTCCTATTGTATAGGATTATGGCAATGAGCCCGACCTGGAAGGACAGGATATCTTGTTCCTTCCTTGACAAGCTCATTGTCAAAAACTGCAGATTCTTTTTGCACACTAATTTTCAACTGGTGTAACTACAAAAACGCGCAGAGAAGCCACAAGATTGATATGGAATATCCGACGTAAAAGTCGCGAAAATAAAATTTCGAATTTTTTATTTAATTATTATTTTTTTTAAAAGGTAGGTATACGGTTTTATGTGACTGACAATCCTATAAGTTTAAACAAAGAATGGTGAAGGATGGCTACTATCAGTATTTGTCGTTGCCACTGACTATCAAATAACGATAGTCGTTATGACAACCGAAGTTTCAATCTGTTTTCTGTCAACCACCTACAGCAGTACCATTATAGCAAACAATTTTTCTAAAACAATCACTCCTCTGGTTTATACTGTGACGGGTAATAATGGATTATATCGAACCAATTCGGTCGAGGAAACCATTTCAGTTGCTCATTGTAGTCAACTGAAACAAAAATTGCATTGATTCCAACAAGGGACCACCCGCAGACTAGTTTCGACGTTTATGTCTTTCCTCAGTGCAAAAGAAGGTTAAAACAGACAGCTTTGAGGCCATCCCTCCCGAATTACCAAAACACTCTGGCTCTCTGATTACTCTTGTCTCATGCCGATGATACATACTCTAGGCAGCTCTCCTTGTTGAATTATTTTTCCTTTTAAAAATTGAAACAAAATTCCACTAACAGGGAGCACTTGCAACAGTGTCCGCGGTAAATATCTATTTGATACAATATAGTTCAATAGACGTCATGATGATAGCCAGGGAAGTGATTATTCTCTTTTAACAGCTGTTAGGCATGATAGCCTACATACACCCTATACTGTATATAGATTGGGGACAAAAAAGGTGGTTAACGAGTATGGTTATTTGGTTAGTTAATTTCATTTAATTATAACTCAGTAATTATATCCCCGAAAGGTACTGAACATTTATAGGTAACATATGCAACAGTAAATAATAAGAATATCCTTCTTCTACCCTATTTTTAGTACACTCATAGAACTGTTAATAAGAGAGTTCATTATTTTTTCATTTGGTGTTTTGACACGACAGCTATGGTCATTAGCCAGCAAATTCATTATTATTAGTGTTATTATTTCACTCTGTCAGTAACGCAAACTTGAATGATTATTGCGACTAAAAAACCGCTTTCGGTAGAGATCAAAATTTTTATAATTCCAACAAAAACAATATCCCAGTCCTTTTGATGCGGCGGTGGTAAATGACACGTTTGCTTGAGAGGGCGATGAGGATTTCTGGTTGCTTTTTCTTTACCGTCTCTCAAAATTTTACGCTTGGGGATGAAAGCCTCATACCTCCTAAATCTGGCTCTGGATATGTGTACTACCGCTATAACTACTCACTAACCCACAAAAATGTAATAATCGGTTTTTTGCAAAATCAGAATGGTCGTGTTGACATTCTCCAACTCCAAAGTTTTCTTCTTTTTACTAGGTGGCAGCACTAACCTTGTTTGGATATATGGAGGGAATATATAGAAGCAAAGTGGACTAAGCACAGATAGTCCACTGTGCTGCTATAAGTTAGGTGTTTATATATTGTTTGAGTTTGATAGTTCAACATTTTTGTGGTTTATTTTTTATTCTGATTATTTATAAATTAGTGATGTGAATGTCAATCAAGATGAAGGGAAGTACTTGTTTTGTGCTACTTAGATTTAAAAGCATGGTGGTTTAAAAAATGTTGTTACATTTTTGGTTTGAGTTGAACTTATTTTATGTTTTATAAAATAGTTTTTTTTTTCTTGGAGTAACAACGACTTTTTGACACCAGCCGCCTAGTACTTAACTACATTATTATTAGCCCCTACATAGTTATTACTGAAAGACAATGTTACGTATAACTTTGTTCAACTGTGTTGGTTCACTCTCGCTCTAAAACTGAGTTTAATTTAAAAAAAAAACATGCCCTCGTTTGAGGATCCTGGATCGGAGTACTTGTCCTCTGATGAGTTTTTGGAACCTAAAAATAAAGGGTACACAGAATATACAAGTGCAAGAGAGAATGCGGAGGAAGAAGACCCAAAATTTCTAAATAAATGGAAGAGAAATCTGAGAGAAAAAAAAGTGTGCTGGGCAAGAGTAGACCACTAAATCTGGTGAAACAACTCAAATTTGAAAAAGAACTTCATAAAAAAAGGTTCAGAGTTGCAGAGATGGCCTAAAGTATGATACCAAAATGGCAAAAAGAGCTGAAACCTCTTCTTACGGCCATATTGACTACTGGAATTTGATACTACAAAAGGCAGTTATTGACCTACTGCTTCATTATTCATGTCATGGAGACTAACTCATTCAAGTTTGTGTAGGATGAAACTGGTGACTCTTGCAGAAGAAAAATCCTTTCACAGTGATGGAAAGGAAAGTATGAATTTTTCACTACCAAAATACTTGCGAGCAACATAACGAACAGAAAAGTTTCCGAAGCCAAAATGAAAGTGTCTTGTCCTAAAATCCAGTGGTTGTTGAAAATTTGAAAACAAAGACGTTCATTTTGAAATAGTTGACGTCAGTAAGAGAAGAATCTGCTCCCAAGAAAATGAAAAACTACAACTTCTCTACCCAAACGGTAATACTAAAAAATTAAGTCAAGAGAATGGATACAGAATGAATTTTACAAAAAAATTACAAACTGATTTTTCTTTCAATTTTAAGTTTTTGTATTGATAAAGTTTGTGATGAAAATGTATCATCGAGTAATGATAACACACCAAAAAACTAACTAGACTGAATGCAGAGTGGACCCACCCCCATTCAAAAATCGAAAATGAGCCATTAGTAGAAATTTTTTCAAAAATGTATGAAATGTGAGTGATTCCTACAACACTCCAGTTGATTCAACCCAAAATATTTCAAAATGACCACATTTTCACCCTTTTTTCAAACCTATTTACTGACATTTAATAATATTGGGGTTAGTCCGTTATTGTGCTCATAGCCTCATTTATTTTTCTTAAATTTTTTGAAACTCACTTAGCCACTACAAATAGCAATGGAGTGGTCCTGCTATATTATTCAAATCATTTTTTTGAAACTATACTGTGTATATTGTCACTCTTCGAAATATATGTTATTAATTAATGCCGGTTTGACATTTATTAATGACTATGAGATTGAAAATATTTATTTGTCAATATATTGCGTGTTTCCCAGTACATTTTTTCTTAAGTCATACCTGCATCATGTAGTTTCTATTTTTTTTTTCACATATAAATTCAGCCATAATATTAATCCTTGTCGTAACCCACACGGCAGCTTATTACAATAAAGCATGCTAAAGACATATGTAACAACCTCCATACACTCAGTTGACTCTTGCCCTAAAGTTTCAAGTTTATTGTGCTTGGGTCCTCCGGGGTATAGTTTCTATGGAGAAAGGAGTACTCGTGCTAGTTTACGTTGAAGCTAACCCTGATTTACATAATTTGGAAACGGTTTAATCGAGAAAGGTCCAGCAAAACATCAGGGAGTCTCGTTGAGTGCTACGTGAAAACCCGAATATATTCTGTTGACGGAGCAGTGACCACTTCATTCGTACTATAATTTATAAATTCTGGCAAGTAAAAAAGCAATTAAAGCAATTGAGTTAGTGAGCCGTAGTAATTTCATGATGAAGTTACAGTAACGTTTGATAATTAGAGTTTCGCTATACTGTGAGTAATTGTATTAGTAAAATAGTTGATTGGAAGTTTCAACTTTGGAAGTTCAAATATTTGAAAATTGAAAGAATTGTGTATGGTTGGTTTGATAAAAGAACAGGATCAAAGTAATATTTTTAAACAGTTTTCCTCTAAAAGTGTATGCGGAATTTTCAGAAGAGTGGAAAATATTGACAAATGAGTTCGAAAACTTCCATGTAACACCTCATAGAGGTAGCTTTCCAGGAAGCAACTCCTATTGAGTGGATCTTGATTTTACATTGTTGAAATATACCCAGTGTCAAAGTATTCTTTGGACAAATCATACTTTCTAGATTTTCAAGAGTGTGTTATTCAAATTATGCAGGGGTATTGAAGAATTGGACTTTTTGAAGCACCTATCACTTCCAGTTTCACCGGAAACGACCCTTGGGAATTTGGGAATTCCAAAAGAGATATTCTGTATATTGTCACTTTATCAGATTCTAGAGACGATCACATAGCTCTGACAAAAAATTCACCCACTTGATTTTTCAGAAGAATTTTCATTTTTGCGTTTAGAGGGCGCTGAACGCACTTTAATCAATGTTATCAATATGAATAAATGTACAAAGTATTATTTTCAGTACACTATTTCTTGGAAATTTAATTTTTTTCCAATTTTCACGACGAATCGATTGATGGTTCCAAATCAAAAATCGGGTGAATAAAATTCCTAATGCACTAATTGATCCATGAAAAATTGTGAGTATCGCACATCAAGTATGATGTGGATACAAAAATGATTGAAACTGAATTAATAAATCAATGTTCACATTACAGAAGTTCATAATACATGGAAACAAAAAATAAGCACTCGTAGTACCATGCAAAATGAGTTATATAAGAATAGTAAATATTCGAATTGCATTCTGCCAACTTTTCAATTGATCCAGTACGATTGGGTAAGCTAGTAGTTGGAACCATGATAAACATGAAAAAATGTTTACCAAAGATCCAGGAGTGGAACATATTTTTTTTATAGTTTAAAAATATATAAATAGATTTTTGCTGTAATCTTGGAAAGTATATGATTTATCGAAAAATATAAAAAAATAATTCAATTTTCCACAAAAATTATTCCTATTGATTTTTTATGAAATGCGCTCGTTTTACCAGCAAACGATATTGAACACCAACATCAAATTTCAGATTCACCCGTACCGCCGCTGAAAGTTATTGCGAAGCCGACTATTTGATTGGTAAAAATGATCGGAGATGAAAAAGGAAAAGTTCATATCGCTTCTGAAGACTCCTACCTTCTCATGCAAATATAATATGCGAGTATTTGAGTACCTAAAATGTGTTTTGTCGCACTTCACAGAGATGTTTGTGGATAATCCAAAAATCATGAATAATTTAGTAAACATGGAATTATTATACTGAAGCAGCAACACATACCCTCTTTGGACTATATGCAATAATTTCAAAGTAGTGTGACTGGTCCCAATTATATATGCCAAAAAAAACTTTGTTTTACTCCTGCCTCATTTTCAACTTACCCATAAAAACGCCATTCTCTTCACTAAATGTTGAAAATAATCGCTAATTCATGTCCTGCATATATATTTCAATAACACTATTGTGAAGCGCAAACCTCAAGCTTGAAATCACATACTTCATCTTTTATGTAGGATGTGTATGAGAAATTATTTTCAACATTTACTGAAGAAATTGCCGTGATAATAGGTGAGTTGAAAACTGAGGCAGGAGTAAAACCCAGTTTTTTCTTTGGCATGTATAAATGAGACTTGCCTCAGTAGCCTTAAATCGTTGCACATGGTCCAAAGAGGGTACTGATTCCTGCTCCATTTTAATTATTACATATCAACTAAAATATCCATGACTTTCTGATCCTCCGTAAATATCGTAAAAGGGTTATGTGAAGTGAGACAAAACACATTTTAGGTAATCAGATATTCACATGTTATATTTGCCTGAGGAAGTAGAAGTCTTCAGGAACGATATGCACTTTTCCTTCTACTATAATTTTCATCAAAGTTATGATAAATTAAATGTTAGGCCTTGCCTGAACTTGCAGTGGCGGATTAGCGCGAGCATGAAATGTGACGTCGGCGTTAAACCACGTTTTCTGAGAAAACAAGCGTATTTCATGAGGTATTACTGAAAATCATTTTTGTGGGGAATTGAATTATCTCTCAACCTATCGAAATCGTTTTTTGATAAATCTTATATTTTCTGAAATAAAAACAAAAAAAATTATAATTTTTCAAATGAAATTTTTTTAATTTTAGTTCGAAAATATGAATAGGAAATTCATAAAATCTATGTCCAGCGTGGCTTGTGCCGGGGAAGTAGTTGTTTTCTGTTAGATATTACAAATGAATCACATTTTTCATTTTTCAATTTTCATGGAGAATGTTCCCCCTTTTCAAATTTTTTTAAGTTTCTACCCCTGATTTTTTGGTAAATAATTTTTTTTCCATGTTATGCGCCGAGTTTCAGAGTGCTACAATTCATTCTTCACTTTTTGCTGAAGTTTGTCTGTCGTTATTGGATTAAATACATTTTTAAACATTTTGTTTCTCCACAATACTGAAAATATGGACAGGGTCTGCTGGAGTATCTTGCAGTATAGAAAGTCTCGAAGTTTCCTTGCATTGATAAATTGATAGCATGTCCAATTTTACATTTTTTGTATACATGATTATTGAAAAATTTGATGAACCTAAACACACTAGGTAGGTATAAGAATTAAGTTTATTGATGTAGCCTCATTTCTTACTTGTCAGAGCTATTTTTGCTTCTATGGAACATCTTTCATTTTTGTGTGTACCAGTTGGTATTCTTCGATAAAAATGGGAATAAAGAGAAAATGCGTAAGCTCTATTCGTTTCCGAAACTGAGTAGATATACTTGTTTTACTCATTTAGTAATTGATTCATTTTAAAACTAATGAACTCAACCCTTTGGTCGTAAAATTGAAAGTATATTTCGTTAAATGTTGTTTTCACGTCATGTTCGATGGGCGAATTTCCCCAATTTCTTCATACGTCTTTAAGAAATAAATAGTGTAGTAGGATATGTATCCATCTGATTTTCCCAACCTGAAAGAATATATCTAATTCTAGTTATGGTTTCTCATAGCTTATATTCAAGATAGTCTACCCAATTTTTAGGACGACCATGAGGTAGACTCTGGAGCGACCTTTTCCAAGTTTCTCTATATTTTTTGAGGAAACATTTCCTATATTTTCTCTAGGAATATTCACTATATTGCTAAATGTACAACTACGCCAAAAAAACAACAACTCAAAAATGTGTTAAACTATTTTAACGAATCAAGCTGAAAGAACACCCTAATCTAGCCGACTGCCGTTACAAGCTTTGAGCAGTCATTGTACTTCACCGTAACCAAAGACACGATGGACTTTCTCTAGAGACACCGTACATCCTATTTTACCGTAAAGCACATTCTCACAATTCATCGAATTTCTTCAAAATTTGTCAACCAATATGAATTCCGACTCTTCAGATGGTATGGTGCTGCAGGATTTTGCAGATGTGAAAGCGAATGCGCTACCAAAATCATTTAAGCCGCCCCGGAGAGCCAATTGATTATTTTGATATTTTCACTCTATTATTGTTGTTAGGTCGTTGATTAAAGTTAACCCATTTTTCTGAAATATCCAAATAATATTGGACCAATATCGTGAAGTGTGAAATAATAATAATAATAATAATAATAATGTCTTTATTCATCACAATCAAGAGAACATAAATTGGCATTGTATATAGAGAAAAAAAATAGATTGATGATGAAATGGTGAAGTGTCAGCTGATGCTGTTTTTAAACTTTTCCAAGAAAAGAAAAAAAATTAAAATATGCAAAATTCAGTTACTGAGAATACAATGAAAAACATATAAATACCCAAGTTGTAACAAGAAGTTTTTGAAATAGTAAATCCTGCTAGAGTAGCAGTCAATATTTAATCGAGTATCAGTACGCCGAGAAAGGAAAAACAGTTCAACTTTATTTAGTTTTCAGTGCAGTCTTTGAAATAGAGCTCTTTCAATTTTTTTTTGAAGTTGAGTAATGTATAATGACGAAATTCAAATTTCAAGTTATTATACAGGTTGCAAGCATGATAACAGAAGCTACGTAGAAGCTAGTATACCGTCGAATGTTTTGGTACGATGAGGTGGTCTTTTTTTCTAGTATTTACTCTATTACTTTCTGATAGCATTAATTTTTGGTTCAAATATGAGAGGATTCCAGTTTTCAGAACTTTGTGGGTGAAACAAAGGGAATGTAAATCACGAGTCTTGTCTAATAGCAAACAACCGATTTCGTTAGTGTGTCTACCAACCCTGTCAAACTTTCGCAGTCCTGTGCAAAAACGAACACAGGTATTTTGTATCAGTTGAAGTTTTTTTGCGTCAGAAGCAAGTAAAGCAGGGCCATAAACAGAATCGCAGTACGCAATCTTGGAAAAAATTAAAGTTTCACAAAGTTTTATTTTGGTCGATTTAGGTAGGATGTCACGCTGAGACAAGAGTTTTTTGAGAGTGCCATAGGAACCTTTGCATAATGTACGGACGTGTATGCTGAACCTTAAATCGGAGTCAAATCATAACCCCAGATTTTTACACTCATTTAAGGTCACCACTTACGGGGTTTCGATTGTGATGTTTCTCCTAATTATAGAGATTTAATGCGGAAAAGACGTATAAACAAAAAAAATACTATATTCATCGTAACACTATAATATATCAATATACAGTGAGGACCAAAAGTCCGACGCCCACCCCTACGTAACTTTTTTATTTTACATATTACAAAAAATAATGAACACATTAGTTGTAGAGTTTCATTCGATATCTTCAATGGTTTGAGCTTCATTTATACTCAGAAGTTTATTTTTTGAAATAGGACATTCTGTATGTCATATCAGTTAGGGATGATCATGAGGAATCCAACAATACCAAGTTTGAAACTGTTATCTCTAAAGACTACAGAGATATGGCCTTTTATTTTATTCATCAGCTCAATAAGTGTTAGAGAGAAATTATTTACCCACCAGAAAGAGTTTTTTCACTCCCACTCATTGGGCTTATGAATGAAATAATAGGCGATATCTCTGTAGTCTTTGGAGAAAACAGCATCAAACTTGGTATTGTTAGATTCCTCATGATCATCCCTAACCATGCAATGATATACAGAGTGTCTTATTCAAAAAAATTAACTTCCCCGCGCTTTTTTGAGATACTCTGTATAAATGAAACTCAAACCATTAAAAAGATCTAATGAAATCCTATAACTTATGTATTCAACATTTATTTGTAATATGTAAAATAAAGAAGTTACGGGGAGGCGACGGACTTTTGGTCCTCACTGTATATCCAAGGAAAATAACGAATATACTCAATTCATTCAAGTAACACAAACAATAATTCAACAAATTATCCTACTAAAAACTTCAACTTTGAAATTAACTAAATGTTTTAGCTGACCTCATAAGATGATTGTTCAGTCCCCGGTATCATCTGAAGATGATTATTTTCAGTAAAATGAGTGGACTCAGTCAATCCACTACATATGAAATATGAAGAAAACTTGGCGAAGAAGGATTCCAAAAATATTTCACAGTCGAGTATCATTTTTTTTTTCATGTTCATCCTGAAGATTTACTCCGGACCTGCAAATATTATATTGCAGAAGTTCTTGTTGTACAATATTATTCATACTTATTTGAGAATTGTAGACGTCCCAAAGTAGAAGTTACACTTCATTTCGATTTTCGGAGCATCGCCCTATGAATTCTATAATGTTTTCATTTCTAATATTTTGCAATAAACAATGACAGTAGGAATAAGTGTCATCATTCAAAGGTGAATGATCGATACTTTTTCCTCAATACCTATTTACTCACCTGACAATTTGTTACCCACTTACTCACATATATACAAAATACAAAAGATGGCGCATTGATTGTTTTATAAATTATGATGCTAAACGATGTCCACCCTATCAACATGAAATCTGAATGAGAATAATAATAATAATAAGTATTAGGCCGAATGCCGCCGGTAGGTGCGCATGGGGATAGCGTCATAAAAAATCACATTTAAAGTAAGGTGACTCACACTGGTCAGTTGGTTCCTATTTGGCCTTCGACTCCAACCACCCAAATTCAACCACCACACATCCTGAAGACACTCGTCAACAGAGCGATGACGATGCAGTGATCAGGAAGAATTCCAAACCGAACCTACTAACGTAATGAGTGATTTACGCCAAAACGGACATCCGGACAAAATCTTGGGATCTTGTAAAAGATAAAAAATTCACTTCAAAACAACCGAGGAAGAACATCAAAGGCTTACCCGAAAAAGGTAAAAAGGGTTGGAATCAAATACAACATCAAAAGCGTCTTGAAATCCGGCAATACGATGAGAGGTTTTCTCACTCTCACGACAACCAAACCGGAAAATCCCACCATTTTTTCCAAAAATTACGTATAGGAGGTCCTATGTGAATGTGGACTTCCGTAGATCGATCGGTGAGATCAATAGAATTCTAGCAGTAAGGCTAGAGGGACATAAACGCTTCAAGCAGCAAATCGACACGTCAAAATCCGGTGTTGTAGACCATTCGTTAAGAAAGATTACCACAAAATCCAGTGAAAGAATGCGAGAGTATTGCCTAGAGAGGAACACTGGTTCAGAAGAAAATTCAAAGAGACCGTTTATATCCAAACCAACGGAGACTCAATTTAACCGAGCGTAGATATAAAAAATATTTGGAGATGAAGAATATTTGGATTAGTAATATTACTATGATCTATTATGTAATACTTATTTAACGAGCAAGTGTATCAATAAAGGCTATTAACAATCGAGATAATGCGTGAGTGGATGTATAATCTAAAGGTGCGTATTCACTAGAGCATTCGTTCCGCATGAGCACCGAATGAGCATCGAACGAGCGAATGCTCTGATAGTGTGGACGCTGATTTATGAGCACGAACAGAATGCGTGTTTACATTACGCAACATGACGCAGCCTGAGCTTGAACCGACCAGCTCATGTGCTCATTCGGTGCTCATGCGGAACGAATGCTCTAGTGAATACGCACCTCTACGAACTCGTACGAAAAAGCACATGTACGTAGTGTAACCGCACATATCAGTTTACACTTGTTTTAATTAACGAGCTCGTTAGGTGGCGGTTACATTGGATGAGAATATGTACGAAAATTTGTTCGTATGAATTCGTACGAATCAATTATTATTGTGATATTGTTTGCTTTTTTGATCCCGCAGGGATCTTCTTTGGTGCACTAAAGTTATCAATACTCATACGAACAACTATGAAAGAAACAAAATATTTTGGTCGTGTGGAAATCACGTACAAATTCGAAACAAATTGTCGTATATAATATAACCACAAACATGTTAATATACGCATTTGTTTACTTCCGACGATTTCTTACGAATTCGTTCGACTAAATTTTCGTACGAATTCTTATCCAATGTAACGGCCTTACTTAGATTTTCCGTCGACCGTACTTTTCAAAGATAAAGATATTGTACTTTCAATTTTTATTTATTCAACGGTAAACAACAATCACTATTTCCACTTTATTTTATTATTGTAAATATTAATATTCGAAATTATACAATAACTGAAACTAAAGAAAGGAATAATTAATAAAATGATTAATAGAAAATTATTCATTAATAGGGGTCATTGAACAACGATTTTGATAAAATCATTGATTAATAAAAACTCAGCAAAGTGCAAAGTGTTACATCGATTTCCAAGCTTTGATATACCAGGTGTTTCCGAAATTGGAGCAATACATGAAATGGGTAGTAGAAAATGACAAAACAAAACGAAATGAAGAATATATTTTCGTCAAAAAAAAAAAAATGTATTTTGGGATATATTGAATTTTAAAATTTCCAAATATATTTTTGGTAATCACTTATCAGAGGTCTACAGCCTGCGCAAACCGCACTGAAACAATACCAGCGGTCAGACACGCAGTGGCCTGGAGAATGAAAACAGTGCCTCCCAAACAAATGTGACTGAAAGCGATTTCATAAAATTTTTATAAATATTTCGAAAACTTTTGATGGCTTCAGAAACGAAAATTCTTGCCAGTTACGGTTACTTTATGTTCCAAATAACAACCCATTTTCTAAAATACTCCAATTTCGGAAACACCTTGTATTTCTAAGTATTTCTCTGCAAGTGGTACAATATTTCCTGCGTAAAACGACTTTAAATGGCATAAAGAACTGGAACATTGTATTAAATTATAACGATCGTCTTGCGTTTGGCCATATTCTCGATTGATTTAGCCTTCAGAATATTTAAAAGCATTCCGACTGCACACATTGAATGAATCCGTCTTATTTATTGAACGATATAAATAGCCTGCAATGTAGAAAATTCAAATTTAGCAGTTGGTTTCAGTAAATAAAATGTTTTGGTGTAAAATTGTTTTTGTTTGAGGTGTGAGAATTATCGCGAAAGTAGAATATTATAATTCCTTTTATACTGTTTGTTTCTGAAATAAAATTCAATCATTGTAGTTGTAATAATTACTGTCATCTCAACAATGAATAGGAATGTGTTTTCCAAGTTATCCCGTCGAATATTTCACTAAATTTTTTATTATGTAGATGCACTAGAATATGTTCTTATTCCGTTCGTGCTCAACCCGCATTTTCATGCACGTCAACAGGGTGGACATACATCAGTCTGAATTGGCGTGACCGATACGTGAATGGTGAGTGCGAAAGTATTCTAGTTGTCACTAGATTGAACGGAAATAAATCATTCCACGCAGGAATGCACAGTTTTCAGTGGAAGATTAGGTACTGACTAGAATATTCAGTATATATACCAACAACAAAAGGAGCAGGAAGCTCTCAGAAAAGTACAAGGACCCATTTCGAATAAAATAAGTCCTCCCATTGGATAGTCATGTCAAGTGCAAGAGGATATTCACGCAATCAGATCTAAGAAAAATGCTGCTCACTTAGGAGTACACTGGGTTGAAGATACTAGGCCATTTATACTTCATATTTAGAAAAAGGTGAAGAAAAGCAAGCACAGAGCAGACTAGCTAAAACGAAGGTTCATATTGCTTAGCAATAAATATAAAGAAAAATGAGCCTAGCTTCAAGTATGACGGTTTATAGCACTCAGCCTAGAGTATGAAGGCTTATAAGTCCAGCTTTAAGTACGAAGGCTTATGAAACCCTTCCAGAAGTATCAACGATTATGAGCCCAGCTGCGAGTATGAAAACTTATAGCGCCCAATTATAAGGGTAAAGGCTCATAGACCCAGTCATAAAATTTAAAGGCTGATGGAAAATCTACACCATTAGGTAGAAAGGCTGATGGAAGATTGAGTCCATCAGGTGTAAAGGCTGATGGAAGATAACATCCATCAGGAGTGAAAGCCTGACGGAGAAACAACCCAGTTGATTCTCCAAGGTGGCTTATCACCATTACTTTTTTATTAATGAAAAATAAAAAGAGTCAATCTTGGGATTGTGTATTATAATTTGAATAATATTTTTTGCAGTACTTTCGGTTTCGATTTCTAAATGATATATCGTATATATTTTTACTTATTTCGATCGAGAATGACATACTGAATCCAAAAAGTCAACACTTGTCAATATTTGACAAATGAAGTAATTTTTATTCCAATTTTTAGTTCTTGATCTAGAATGACATGGATCCTGTAAATCGCTTCATTCTTGATCAAGTAACATGATGGTAAATACGACTTTGAGGCTCATGACTTCACAGTCGTGACAAGAATTATTCAAAAGTCGCAAAAATTCTAACACTAGTCCATTGAAGTAATGAATTTTTGAAATGACCTCCTCCTTGATCTCGGTAAAGTTCAACTTTTTCAATTATTGCGTTCTGGAATGGCACACTTTATACTGTAATTCTTCACGAGTAGCTGATGCACCTGAATTTCAATTTGTTCCCAGGGAAAAAATCTTTGTCGATAATACGCGTCTAACAATTGAAACCAAATCGCTCTTGAAAATTTACTTCTTGCATCAGATAATTTTATTTTGTGAACAGTTACTTTTATTATTCCTATTGCACAGATCCAACTTGGTGAATGGAGTTTCATCTGAAAAAATAATTTTAAATGGAAATCGTACAATTTCTCTGTATTTATTCAATTAATCAATAACTCAATCAATTTATTAGTAAACATATTGTTAAGAATAATTCAGAACAATTGAAATTCAAGAAAAATATATAAACAAATAACCACCCAAAAAAGCCCAAAAAAGGAAAACTTTTGAGCATGGGTGCGGAGTAATACGAGTGGGAAAGTAAGTAAAGATGAAAATTGTGATCAATAACCAGTTCCATCAAGTTAATCTTCGTTTGTGATCGTTATCGTGAAGATGTTGGTATAGTAGTAATTTGGGTACGATGATGAATAAACTCGACGAAAATACCAAATTTTTGGAATACAAAATGCAACAAAATTCGAAGAGTTTGAAAGAAGAATTTCTAGAAAACTTGAAGAGAAATAAGAAAACTCGACAAGTTTAATAAAAAAACTTCAAGAAAGCTCGGAAAAGCTGAAGGAAGAACTTCTAGAAAATTCGAATAGTTTGAAGAAAGAACTTCAAGACGGAACTGTTAGCTGTAGTGGAAGGGGTAGAACATTTTCACAAAATACGTCCACGGAAGGAGATTCCTGGTGAGAACTGACCTTGCAGCCCTCAAATGGCTTTCACAATTTAAAAACCCCGAAGGACAGGTAGCACGCTGGATCGAGCGACTTCAAGAATTTGATTTTAAGATCGAACATCGAGCAGGGAGCAGTCAAAAAAGGCCGATGCATTATCACGGAGACCATGTCCAGACAACTGCTCACACTGTCGTGCAGAGGAGAACGACGCAGCCGTTTGTAGGACCATGCGGTTGACAATGACCGGAGAGATGACAAAATCCAGGAAGACCAAATCAAATCAAAATTATTTTATTGTCTGAAGAATGATAATTATTATTGACAAAGTGTTAAACATGTAATATGTCATTCATAATATAAAATTTGTAGAGCGGTTACTACACGTCAAGTTATTTATTTAGCAAAAGCATAAATATATACAAAAAACAAATACATAGAATGAATTTCAACATTAGTACTGTTTGTTACTAGACGTCAGTTTTTTGAAATTGGTGGTGTTATTTATGGTATAAAAGTATAAATAAAAATGAAGGATACCTCAGAATATAGAATTCGGATCTTGTCAATTGATTGAATGTGACAAAAATAAAATAGAAATAAAAATAAAATAGAATATAATAGAATAATACCTACAAAGCGAATGCGAAACGTATCAGTCGATCTTAATCTAAAATTTCACGGAATAAAATTCGTCCAATGTGTAGAATGCTCTGCCGAGTAAAACATTTCTCACAGAAACTTTGAATTTTATTTTATCCATAATTGTTTTAATTTCGTTAGGTAAGTGATTGAACATTTTTATACCATTATATGTAATGGAGTTTTTTATTTGTGCAGATCTTGTAATTGGCAAAGTTAAATTAAGGGTGTGTCTTGTGATATATTGTACAGAGCTATAAACTCGATCCCTGAACTTACTGTGAATTAGGCATACTGTTTCTAGTATATAGATACAAGGTGAGGTCAATATTCGTTGTTCTAAGAATACAGGCTTACAAGAATCACTGAATTTAGCTATGCACAAGTATCTAATTGCACTTTTCTGTAATTTGAAAATAGTATCGAATAGGAATCCACTACAAGAACCCCAAAAGCAGATTCCATATCTCAGATGAGAATCAATTACCGCATGGTATACCTTTTTGGCCATAATCCTACCAAATTCCCAAGAGATCGTCCTCACTGCAAAACATCCAGAGGATATTTTTCCATCCAGCTTCCTTATGTGATCCTCAAACTTTAACTTTCGTCAATGTACAAGCCAAGAAACTTCGTTGTTTTTGTACTGGTAATAACTTCATTACCCAGATACAGTTCTGGCAGATGACCTTTAAAAGTGAGGATATTCGTTTTTGATATGTTAAATGATAATAAATTGGCATCACACCACTGTTTCACCTTGATAACATCATTATTTATTTGTTGATGCAGATCTACGTCATTTTTATCACTCCAGAGTAAGGTAGTATCATCTGCGAACTGAGTAAACTTCCCCGTAATCTTCATTGAGGCTAGGTCATTTATGTAGATTAAAAAGAGAATTGGGCCAAGCACTGATCCTTGAGGTACTCCCCATGTGATCAATGATTGTTGGGATAATTTGTTCTGAAGAGACACGCTTTGCGTGCGACCCGATAAGTACGACTCAAACCACTTCAGAACTATGTCTATGAAGCCATACCTTTCTAATTTCTTCAACAGGATTTTATGGTTGATACAGTCAAACGCTTTAGTTAAATAACAGAAAACCGCTGCCGCAACATCTCCATCATTGAGATTGAAATAAACATCCTGTAGTAGGTTAAAAATAGCATCACTTGTTCCTTTCGATCTTTGGAACCCAAATTGAAAGGAATGGATAACGTTATGCTTTTCCAAAAAAGTCATCATTCTATTTTTTACAAGCTTCTCGATTAATTTAGAAAGGGAAGGTAATAATGAATTGGGTCTAAAATTGGCTGGATTTTTAGTATCCCCACCTTTGTGTAACGGAATCACCAACGCCTTCTTTAAACATGCTGGGAATACTCCTGCAGAAAACGAAAAATTGATAGCTTCAGCCAGAATCACGAGAGCGGAGTCCGGTAGGTGCGGAAAAAATTTGGTAGATAGGTCATCGTATCCAGATGCATTTTTATTTTTCATTTCATGAAAAGTTCGCCTAATTTCTCCAATGTCAGTAGGCATGAAGAAAAAGTATTCAAAAACAGATTTTTTTTCTAGATAACTCATTACAAGAGTAAAGATTTTCCAAGATATGCCATATTAAAGAAGCTACCGATATTTAAAATGTTTTTCGAGCGTCATACTAAAAACATCTGTCAAAGAAATATTTATTTATTTATTTATTTATTGATAAAACACCCTCCAAACAGAACAAGTTCTGGTATAAGGAAGACAATACATTGAACATATTTAAATATAAGTTTTTAGAATTTCAAAGTTGATAAACAAATTTAAAAAAACTTAACATATGAATAGATTGATGAACATCAATATAATAGCAAATTTTCTTTGAGTTTTTTCAAGAAAATATGTATAGACTTCGATTTTTTTATATCATCAGTAAGTTTGTTGTAAGTTTCTATAGAACTCGATATAGGATTATTTTTGCCTTTATTCGAATGAATATTATTTGAATGAAAGTTATTGGCATTTCTGATATTATAGTCATGTAGTTTCGATTTCTTTGTCAAATGACTGTTACTTTTTTGAAAATTATTTGTTAGCTTGTATACAATTTGGATTTTTCAAATTGTATTAGTTTTTCTAATGTAAAATGCTTAGTATCTTTGTATAATTTTATAGATGGTGTTTCCCATGGTATATAGTAAACCTATCTACTGAAATGGTTTTCAATTTCGTTTAAATTTTCCAAATGTTATTTATTTATTATTTATTTATTATTAATGTTTCGAGCACGACATTTCTTCATTATGCTGAATAATCTGTTGTGAAATGTACATGTCTCTCGTAAAAACCATTCTTTTAATCTATTTCAGTATCAAAATCTTCAAACAATGTCTGAACTAGGATTAAAACTGAGACTGGGACTGAGACTATAAAGAAGATTTTAATGGAAAAGCAGCCCTCTCGAAATGATTAATTCATTTCTGATAACGATGAGTCTCATTTCATTTTCAAAACGATTAAATTAGTTTATGTTATATTCTCAGATGTAATTTATTTCAAACATCACGAAGAACAATTTACTTAACCATCAAGAAGTAAAGTTCAAAAAAAAATTCACAGGAGACAAACGGATATGCTGCAAAAAGCATTTACTATTTCGAATAGAAATATGAGAAACTATGAGAGCTCCTTTATCCAGCGTGCATATTTACCTTGCGATTTTTTCCATTTCCGCTTCCGTGAATTTATCTCTATGTTGACATTGCCAATAGGACCCTTCACTTCCTTTCAGTCTTTCATCCCATTTTCTCCGTTCTTACTGAAAGAAAAGGACTATTTTTTATTGTTTTTACTCTTTACAGCTCCTTATATGGGAATGGAACTTGTGATAATTCGGAGTTAAAAAGGATAGATTCACTTGTTTTTTGAAAATAAATGCTGAAACTGTTCATTTGGAGTAATCAATGTCGTTTGAACCGTCAAACTGCCGTTTCTTCATTGACCGTGACTGTTGTGTCTATGGAAACTATGTAGAATTACGGAACCAGCGAAACACCGATTTGGAAATACCACAGCTGGAGACCGTGCTTTCAAAGAGTCCTATTCTCATTGGTTTGGTTTGAGAAAGTGGAATTTGACTGGAAATCCAGGAATTGAATACATAAAAGGGGACTTCACTACAAAAGGTCGAGGAGAGTTGTAATTTGGTAAATTTGTACGCAGTTTGGTGTCCTTATCAATAATCCGAGTTTGTGCCAACTAGGTCAAAATTAGCTATTATAAAAATTATGAAACATAAAATTTTCCGCAACTTTTGTGATCAAATGGATAGTTCACGAGTTACAGCGGAGCCAAGTTATAGCTAACAGAACGGGCGAGATCGTATCTGTTTACCTTCGCAAAACAGGCAAAGGAAAACAATTGTTCAAAACATTAACTCTTCTCGAAGTCTATAGTATGCAGAAATAGTGGCGGACAATATATCTTTCTTGCATGAATTCAGCAGTTGTGACACTATTTCTGATGTTTTCAATATGGAAAAAATAAAGTTAACTAATAAAAACACTCGAAAAGAACGAATATTTGAGCCGAACTCTACAAGTTTTCAAATAGTGAAACGAAGACCCCGAAGTCATTGCCGCTGCGGGGGAAAGCTTTTTTATCGCTCTTTATGGCGTTTTCAGAGAAAACACCATCAACTGAACTTTCTACGTTATCAAAATTTCACAAGATCCGTAACCAAGAGTAAATCCATTTGAGCAGCATTACCCCTTACAAGAGAAGCTGTACGGTAACATTCTCTTCGTACCTAGCACCAAGTTCAGTCTTGGTATGGGGTTGGGAAAGAAGCAAGATTGGGGTAAAAACAACAAAAGAGCCGACACCTGAAGCACTCCTGAAATGCATCTCGTGCAAGTGCAAAAAAGGGTGTAGCCGAGCCTGTGGGTGTAGAAAAACATGCTCAAAGTGTTCTATACTTCGAACAATTTGGAGGGGCCATTTGACCAAGCATGAAACATGTACAGAACGATGCTGCTATGAGAAAATAACTTTACCTGCGGTCACTATAGAAAATAGGCGAAATAGCTCCTTACGCACGGTAAACAAATCGCACAGTTTTCGTAATCAAAACGCACAGTTTGAAATAATTCTGGAAGTAGGTCATGATCGCACAATCGCTCATCAACACCGTACTCATAGCAACTGTCAAAATGAAAATGATATAATAGTTATTTATGTAATAAGGATCAGAAAGACGATCATTATGGTACAAGTCGAGAATGTTATCGGGCGAGGCGTAGCCGAGTCCGATAACACGGCGTGTGCCATAATGATTGTTTATGATTCGTATTACATACAAAATTTTATCTGATGGCATTTATATCAATACATTTTCGAAAAATTAAAAACTGCATTTTCGACATGTCACAATGACAACTATTTTTAAAGGAGTAAGTATTGTGTAGTTTCAAATATTAGTAGGTGAGTGAGAAGTGCTTTGCCATTTCCTTGACAACGTCATCAGGTTGTAACGGCAATATTTATTTATCGCTGTCAAACACAATAATTATTGTCAGGTAGAATTTAATATAATTTAAAAAATGAGTGATTCTGAAGCTGATAGTTTACCTTCTGATTTGGAAGAAATGTCGAGAAATATCGTGGACTCCCTTTTGCCGGAAAAATCACGGAGTGTATATGAAATGGTGTTTAATCGGTACGAAGAATGGTGTTCTGCTAAAAAAATCAAGAATATCACTCATGAAAAAGTATTGTTGGCTTACTTTGAATGCTTATCTAAGGAAAGAAAACCATCTTCTCTTTGGTCGTATTATTCGATGATAAGAAGTATTTTATCAACAAGAAAAAACGTTGATATTAGTAAGTACCTACAGCTGGTTGCATTACTAAAACGTAAATCAGAAGGTTACAGAGCTAAAAAATCCAAAATTTTTACTAAACAAGATGTTACAAAGTTTTTAACGGAAGCATCAGATGATACATACTTATTTAATAAAGTTGCCATGATAATTGGACTAAGTGGAGCATGCAGAAGAGGAATTGACAAATATGCTTGTTGAAAATGTAATAGATGAAAGATCCGTTTTTAGAATTACATTACCAAATACAAAAACAAAGGTAATGCGAGAATTTTTTGTAACTTCGGGGAATATCCCGGGATTGAATATGGTAGAACTTGTCAGACAATATGTGAAAATACGACCTTGCAACACAAACCATCTACGTTTTTTTGTCACTTATAGAAATAAGAAATGCACAAAACAACCCGTTGGAATACATACCTTTGATAAAATGCCAAAACTTATTGCCACTTTCTTGAATTTACCTCGCCCTGAAGAATATACCGGACATTGTTTTCGGCGATCGTCTGCTTCATTTTTGGCTGATTCTGGAGCTGATCTGTGTACCGTGAAACGCCATGGCGGATGGAAAAGCAATACTGTCGCTGAAGGTTACATCGAAAATTCGAAAGAGCAAAAGAAAAAAAATATCAGAAGCAATTTTTGGTGCCAACAACCAAACAGGATTACAAGTTTGCCAACAATCATCAACTACTGATGTAAAAACTGTAGAATCCATTGGAATTAATATTACAAATTGTAGTAATTGTTCTTTTACCATTTATAATAAATAGTTTTGTGCATAGTTATGCATTTTGAATAAACTCTTTTGATCAAACCATTACATGTTTTCCTTATAGAATTTCATGATGGTACTTAGTCCCATAATGAGCTTCCTTATGTCATCAAAATTGAGTGACATAACGTTGTCATTATGACATGCCATCAGATAAACAAACATTTTGCAAGACAAATAAGTTTTTTGGTTATAATAATTATAGGATACTTACTTTTCAAAAAAGAATATGTCAAGTGATAGTGAAAACGAAAATTTAACTCCTCCCAATGTCATGGCAATGGCAGAAATGGCAACTAATGATTTACTGCCAAGTAAATCGCGCGAACGCTATGAAAATTGTTATAGTAGATTCATGGACTGGAGACTGAAACATAAGGTGAATCCTTTTTCCGAAAATGTTTTGATAGCATATTTTCAACACTTATCAGAAAAAATGAAACCTAGCTCTCTATGGGCCTTTTACTCAATGCTTAGATCGACTCTAAACATTAAAAACAATATAAATATAGAAGCGTATTCCAAGTTGATAGCGCTATTAAAAAGGAAATCGGATGGCTTTAGAAGCAAAAAATCTAAAATTTTGAGGGCCAAATTTCCTCGAAACGGCTCCTGACAATCAGTACTTGTTTATGAAGGTAAAATATGTCCACTAATACTATTTCCCACACTTACAGTAATTTTTATTTTTAGACTGTTCTTATAATTGGCGTAAGTGGTGCATGCCGAAAACAGGAACTGAGAAATATGAAAATTGAAGATGTTGAGGACACAGAAAAATCCTTCATTATTAAAATTCCAAATACAAAAACCAAAATTCAACTTTCTTTTGTGATCTCTGAACATTTTTATTCTATAATAAAAAAATATTACACTATACGCAAGACAATACTGGAAGAAAATTTACCTTTTTTTTTTAAATATATGAATGGAAAATGCACCAAACAACCGGTTGGGATGAACAAATTAGGTAGTATACCAAAAGATATTGCAGAATTTCTTAAACTAGAAAATCCTAATGGCTACACAGGACACTGTTTTCGCAGATCTTCGGCAACTATTTTAGTCGATGCTGGCGGGGATCTATTGGATTTGAAGAGGCATGGTGGCTGGCAATCGTCTTCAGTTGCAGAAGGTTATGTTGACAATTCCTTGAAAAACAAAGAACTAACCTCATCGAGAATATCCTCCGCTATTTTACCTAATAGTAAGGCAAGTTGCAGTAACATAACCTCAACAAATGAAAATATTACAATGTCATATATATATCTCAACGGAAAATATACCTTTTTTTAATACAGTTTATTCCACTTGAAAAAAAATTGTAAAATTGAACCATTGTCTTGTCGGAGAACAACGAACATACTTTTAAATGTCTCTTAAAGATTGCTTAGTGCGAAAGCGAGGAAAATATTCCCACACACACGGCCAAGCAACAAAAATCGTTAACAATTCTGTTTCACTAACTAGTACATGTCTTGCTGTAATTCGCTATAACAGCAGAACAAGCCCTACTCGCGGTCATACACCTTATTTCGATGCCAGTCGCCGATGGGAGAATTTCAGAGCCTCTCCTTGTATTGTTCGCGGCGATGGTCGTCATAAATCACGGATTCAACAACAAACATCGCTCTTCGGGCCTCAGCATCCACGTTTATCACCGCACTTGTTCCGGATCAACCGCCTATCTATCTCGGCATTACCCCGGCTTGTAGGGTGGGCCAACCCTTGGTTAAAACCGCTAAGAAACGACCGCTCCTTCCTATTTTATTACTCGTCAAGTGAAGCAGGAGCGGATTCAAAATTACAAGCGACTTTACAAATATCCCGTGTTCATAACAGTTATAGTCGGCCTTATAGTGGATTTTTTTATACACTTATTGTAAACTGAGAGTACACGAACAGTTTTTGTTTTGCAAATAATGCAAAATGACCATTTTTTCTTTTCTATCGGCTACGTTTGTCAAATTTGACAAATGTAGTTGGAAAATAAAAAATGTTAGTTTATATCCCATGAAATGTAATAAGACTTGTTTATTTTTTGTTTCCTAGCTACCTATCAAACTTGTACGAAGGCGTAGAACGGACATGCGGTATTCGGGTTACTCGAACTCGTAATTAGCCTAGTTTCGAGTTATAACTCGAAATAAGTGTTAATTTTGAGTCAGAACTCGAAATTAGTGTTAATTTCTTGTTACAACTCAAAATTAGCCTGATCGAAATCAAGAAAAAAATTAATTTCTGTTTCACGCTAATATCGTGTTAACTCGAAATTGATCACTTATCTGGTTGCGATGTCTAAGTGTTTCAGCGCGGTTTGCGGAGGTTTTTATGGAAAACCATAAAATTTAATATCTTCCTAATCAATTTATTTTCGACAAAAATGTATTTTTTCATTTCGTTTTGTTTTGGGATTTTCTACTTCCCGTTTCATGTATTGCTCCAATTTCGGAAACCCCCTGTATATATTTTTCAGAATAACTCCTTAACGACTTTTCATCATGGAATTTGGTATATTACAGCATTTAGTTCCAAATTTCAATGCAAATTATGTCTTTGTAACTTCAAACAGGGGCGTATTTCGTCTTCTTCGAGCTTTTTTCTTGAACCCTAATATTTTCTATTGAAAAAAAGGTAGGTTTCGTTATCAAAAATATCAACGGTTTCCAAGATGTTTGAAGTTGAATAAGTGGGTGTGTTCATTAAAATCTCGATATTTTGAAGGAATGTGTTTAAAATTGTTCTTTCTGTTAACCTGCTGTTGTCCCCCTACAAACGGCATTCCTAAAAAGTTGACACTTGTGCGAGCTAAGCATTAACGAGGTCCTACCTTTTAGCGTGCCATTCCTAGCACGATCCGAGGACGGAATAGATCTCGAAAGGAGGTCGTCCGTAAGTCAGCATCCACCACAACCTCGCCCTGCGTTGCTCGGCTTTAGATAGCAATGAATGGTATCTCTTGATGAAACTCTCGTTTTTTCGGAAGTCCTTCCATTGTTGGGAGTTAGTGTGATCTGGAATAAATACAATTTGTTTCATGGATAACGTTAAAACGACTGGGTTTTATAGGAAACAGTCGCAAAGACAGTTTATTTGTTTGAGAATTGCTCATAGTGTTGTTCAATTTGGAAATGGATACTCTTGTCTCAAGTCACTATCTGAGTCACGAGCTCTACCGTTCGATTTTCCCGATATTCATATAGAACTAACTAAATAATGAATAATGAGTATCTATATCACGCACGTACTCATTCAACCTCAAATATCATAGAAACTATTGATATTTTTGATAACTAAACCTATTATTTTTTTGTATAGGAAATATTAAAAGTTGAGAAAAAGAAGACGAAATCGATATTAATCCAGCGGGTGAAAGTTGGAAATGGGCGATTAAGGGTCGCCGTACGCCACTGTTTAGAGTTACAAACACACGAAATTTCATTAAGAACTCGGCTATTCTCGGGCTATATGTTTATTCAAACTTCAATCATTAAAACAAACAGTGAGGATTATAGCATCGGAGTTTGTCCCCTACATTCTGGAACAACCTGTATAATAAAAGGTTGTGTAAAATATTCGGTGGCACTAAAATTGATTAACACACTAAAAGTTGTCTTTGATTCATCATGAGAACATGCTGGAGTTTTATTATTTTTATGTTTTGAATAAAATGGACTTTCTTACGTAATCAAAGGATAATATCGTATTGAGTGTAGATGCCAAGGTGGCTTCAAACAGTGGCGGATCCAGGGTACTAGTGTGGGGGAGGGGGTAATGAATATTGTTAGAGACCTGAAATTTGATAAGGACTTCTCGAATTGTTCGAGATCGTTTGATGAATTAGATGGAAAAATCTAGAAGCACTAACTTTTCTTCTGAATCAATCGTCGAACATTCTTATTGTGTTCTATTGATTTCTTCATTTTTCTAGAACTTCATTTTTATATAAAAGCAATGCATTTGTGAGATGGAATTAAATATCTTGATATACAAATCAGTAAAACGCAAAGTCGTCTCCACAATTTAATTTCCCATCTAGTTCAAAAGGAAGTTGAAACGGTGAATGACCGCTATCAATCAGATAGCCATCAAAAAGTAGAAGTAGAACATGTTTCGGTCCTATATAGAACCATCATCAGCTATTCAAGAAAATTCTACAATAAAAGAAAGACTGTACTAAAGACAACAGGCTAATATAAGGCTATACTTACATGGAGAAGAAAATAAAGTAGTGTGATATAAAATGTTAAAATATTATGTAATTAAATAATTTTTAAAAAACCACATTGTTAATTATTGTGTTGAAGTGAACTAATAAGTAACAAAAAATATTTTTATGTTGGGGAGGCTATGAAGCCTTGAGCCCCTTAGTCTTATAGGAGAATTAGGTAGTTTAGACATCGAGCAGAAAAAAGTTTGAAATTGGATCAATGCACGTGATTGTTGACTGTACAGACGGATATGAATTATAAGATGAACTGACAGGGTGACAACTGACAGCAAAGCCGGAACCACTGTCATGATCACTCTTATGTCAAAATTGACACAGAACAGTGGCGCGAGACTACCGTTCTGTGTCAATTTTGACATAAGAGTAATCATGACAGTGGTTCCGGCTTTGCTGTCAGTTGTCACCCTGTCAGTTCATCTTATAATTCATATCCGTCTGTACAGTCAACAATCACGTGCATTGATCCAATTTCAAACTTTTTTCTGCTCGATGTCTAAACTACCTAATTCTCCTATAAGACTAAGGGGCTCAAGGCTTCATAGCCTCCCCAACATAAAAATATTTTTTGTTACTTATTAGTTCACTTCAACACAATAATTAACAATGTGGTTTTTTAAAAATTATTTAATTACATAATATTTTAACATTTTATATCACACTACTTTATTTTCTTCTCCATGTAAGTATAGCCTTATATTAGCCTGTTGTCTTTAGTACATAGTCTTTCTTTTATTGTAGAATTTTCTTGAATAGCTGATGATGGTTCTATATAGGACCGAAACATGTTCTACTTCTACTTTTTGATGGCTATCTGATTGATAGCGGTCATTCACCGTTTCAACTTCCTTTTGAACTAGATGGGAAATTAAATTGTGGAGACGACTTTGCGTTTTACTGATTTGTATATCCATACCACTCCACTTTGAGACATAATGGACTTCTACCACAGGTTAAATATCTTGAGTTACCTTGGATACAAGTATTTTGGTATCAGAATTTCAGTTTTGACAGTGACTTGTATTACAGTGTTGTCAAGTGAAGTTTGAATAATAAAGGCAAGTCCATACCAGTGTACACTTATTTTTGAACCCGAAGACGCAACAATGTAAATATTCTCATTTAAGAAAAGTAAAAAATGAATATATTTCCAATAGACATATGGAATAATAAAAACAAGCAATAAAGTGGTTCGGTATGTGAGAATTGCGAATAAAAGTATTTGAAACACTCAAATTACGACATTTTGAAACATACTGCGTTTATCCTCAGACCTTAGGACGGCAGTATGAGTATTTTGAAATAGGCTTTGGGGGGTTATTACCCCTTTTACCCCCCTGGATCCGCCACTGACTTCAAACTACAGGATGGCAATGATGGTACGAAACCAAGGAAAAATGGAAAGAGATTGAGTACAAAAAAGTTCTACCAAGCCGCAGAACGATGGACAAGTACTTGGAATGATAAAAGTTTATTGTCAATGGATTCCGTGCAGAGAGTTAAAAGTGTGTCCTATCGTCGTTGAATAGTCTTTCTGGGTGTGTACTTCATTGTATCCTTTTTGACTTGAATAAGAGTGTATATATCTTCAAATCACTTCCTCATATCTTATTCACTAATAGCAGCTGAAGCATTAGATACTCCTTCGGATTGTATTTTAGTCATCTCGGGATGTCTTTTCATGATACCACCACCGTCACCAGGTAGATTACCTTTTGATGAGTTTTCACCAGAGGAATCATCTAGAAATTTTTTAACAGTTATTTGAATATCTTCTTTTATTCGGGTGAATTTTTTTCTCTAGAAATCTTGGATCAAGTTGATTTATATGCCCTTTTGAAGAGAAGTCAGTATTGCCGTAGGACCGTGCCATAATTTGGTAAATTTTTCTGATGAGAGTCTGAATAGAAAAGTCCCTTTCAGAATCTTATATTTTTTACATGCTCATCGTTTCGACACTCCATTATTTCTTCAATGGTTTTAATCAACCTCCCTTCGGTATCCTTTTTTCTATAACTCTCTTGTTTTTTTTTTTGGCATTCTGAAAATTAAAAACAAAAAATTTTCAATGGGAATTAACAGAAGAAAATCGAAAATACTCAGCTAAATATAAGTTTTGAAAGCTCGGAATTAACTTTTATGATTTGTGGCTGGAATATGCATCCAATAGAAACAGAATAGGGAATATTTACGGAAGAGAAGGCAAAAAATAGGGACTCAATTTTTCGGCCCATAGGAAAAACTCACAATATCTCGACAACTCTACGGGCACACAATTCATAGCATGCATGCAGCACAAATTGGCACAATCATTTAGTGAAAAAATTAAATTTAAAAATTTTTGTATATGCGTTGACAGCATGACCTATGGAAAATTTTCGATATATCTCGAAAACTGAACGGGCAACAAATTCATAACATGTATCACACTGCTCCGAAAATTAGCACAATTTTTTGGGAATAAAATTTGAAATTTCAATTTAAGGATCTCAGAGTCAAGTTGGTGATCCATAAAATTTTTCGAAATATCTCTAGAACACACAATTTAGTGGAAGAATAAAATTTAGAAATTTTGATGTATGGATCACAGCGTCAAGTTGGTGATCCATACAAATTTTTGAAATATTTCGGAAAGTAAACGGGTGCAAAATTCAAAAAATACGGCACAAATTGGCACAAAATGGGAACTATTTGGTGGAAAAGGAACATTTTTAAATTTCCTTGTATGGATCGCACTGTCAAGTTGCTGATCCATGAAAATGTTGAAAATATCTCGAAAACCGAACGGGTACAGAATTTAAAAAGTACAGCACAAATTGGCACAAAAAGGGCACAAACTACCCATAACATTGAAATATCATAATTCCATATATGGATAACCAGCTTGACGCACCTTATCCAACCCCCAATAGGTATATGTAGCTATGTTGATATGAAATAGTTATACTGAAGCAGAAATCTGTACCAGTACCCTCTTTGGACCATATGCAACGATTCCAGACTAGTGAGACACGTCTCACTAATACATGCCAAAGAAAAAACTGGGTTTTACTCCTGCCTCAGTTTTCAACTCACCCATAATCCCGGCAATTTCTTCAGTAAATGTTGAAAATAATCGCTCACACACATCCTACATGAAAAATGAGCTTCAGATTTGAACTTCATAATAGTGTTATTAAACATATATGCAGGATATGAACAAGCGATTATTTTCAACATTCACTGAAGAGAATGCCGGTTTTATGGGTTAAGTTGAAAATGAGGTAGGAGTAAACAAATTTTTTTTTGCATGTATAAGTAGGACCTATCACACTAGTTTATAGATGTTGCGTATAGTCCAAAGAGAGTATGGGTTACTGCTTCAGTATAATAATTCCATATTTACTAAATTATCCATGATTTTCGGATCATCCGCCAACATTTCCGTGAAGTGCGACAAAACACATTTTAGGTACACAAACACTCGCATATTGTGCAAGAAGGTAGGAGTCTTCAGAAACGATATGAACTTTTCCTTTTTCTTCTCGGATCAATTTTAGCAGAGTTATGGCCAATCAAATACTCGGCTCCGCCAGAATTTTCAGCGGCTGGTAAGGGTGAAACTGAAAGTTGATGTCGGCGTTTATTTATTTCTAAACGAAGAAAAAATATGATTCACCTCTGGAATTTTGGTAAACAATTTTTTTTTTCGTGTTTATCATGGTTCCAACTACTAGCATACCAAGTTTGGTAGTACTACAGTCGATCCTCGTCTCAAAACTCAATCGTACTAGATTATTATGGAATTTGACCAATTTTAACTATACTTATATGTCAAATTCCAAAAAGAGTCATTTTGGAATATCATACCTGGAATATCCTACATCTTGCTTCCCGGCCATTATTTCTTGTATTCAGTAGTATATTTTTAGTAAATATTTATTTTTAGTAGTTAATTTCAGTAAAAAGTCGAAGTATATAGCGGAAAAAAAGATAATGCACAATAACTAAAAATTACATAAATTTTGATAATACACATATTATACAATATATATCATCATATATATTATCAAAACACATTTTTTATTCTATTCCAGCAAAACAAACGGGGGTGGTTACGTTAACTCTGTGAATACCCTTTCTCACGCCTCACCACTCCACCGTAACTTGATTTTTCCAAATCGAAAGGGGTTAGCTCGTCGGCTTCTTGTGCAAGATTTTTTTGACGTGTAATTTGATACCACATACTTTCACTTGATTTCGACTATTTCTCTGAATGATTGCAAGAAGCCATAATACCTAACAAATGTTACTGATATTCTGGGTATCCGTGACAAACAAGTGAAGCCGTTGCCAGGACAACCCAAACAAATCAGCTAATGAATTTTCTGTTACTTTCAAAAATCCATTTGTCACGAAAAAAATGACATGCCTCTGATCTACGGAGAAGCAAAAAGAATGCAACTGATGCAGCTTGAATTTATGTTCCGAGATTCTCCAATGAATCGGAGGATAATGTCACCAACTTCATCGTCAGAGAAGCAAAAGAGTGGACGTGTTGGCCTATGTGTTGAAGTAATTGTACGGCGTCAATTCGCCTAATGTTTTCTGAGTGTGATAAATTATTCGTCCGTTCGGAGAATCCTTCACAAATATAATTATTAGTCATTCAAGTACCAACTACACCAACATTTCACGAAAACGACCTTAAACGAATATTCACTTATTGCAGCTGGTTTTTGACTAAATACTCAGATGTACGTTTTCTATTTAAAATTATTTATTCAGATTTAACAACTAGGGTCTGTTCAATCGGAATAAAAAATAAGTACTGGGCTCCAACACACAGGAAGTTTGTCCCCTTTCTTTCGTTGACGAATTTAAAACCGCAAATTCAAATCCGATGCAAAAAGAAAATTTTCAAGTGCGATTTGGGGCCAATCATTTTGGACAGACAAGTTACTGTGAACATTGAAGATTGAAGATATCTATTTTCAACAAGATGTATCGCCACCTCACATTTCTCAGTCGTAAGAGAACATCTGAATGACACTTTCCCAGAAAGGTGCATTGACACCAATGGATCCATTCAGTGGCCTGTGCCATTTATTACTTATTTATTCATATTTATTACTTATTTTTTCATAACGTTTTATTTCTTTTTCATATTTTTGATCTCCAGATCTTACTCCGCAAATTTTTTTTCTCTGAGAAAAAATTTAAAATTGGATGTATGATACAGCATCAACTACTACTTGTGAAGAACTGAAGTATGAAGTAATTGGGGCATACCAGAAAATCACTGCGGAACAGATATCGATGTGGTGGGCGCAAAAATTGGAAGAGTTGAACTTTGCCGTAATCAAGAACTAGATCAGTTTGAAAATTTAGAACCTTAATGGTAATATTTGCAACTGCTGAATTATTATTAAAACGACTGTGAAGTCATAAGCATCAAAGTTACTTGATCAAGAATGGAGCAATTATATCTGACAAGTGAAGTGTTGTCGGATGTAGAATGTCATTCTCGATCAAAATGAGTAAAACTATATAGGATGTTCCATTTAAAAATCGGAAGTTGGGGTCATTTCCGACAAACCAAAAGTACGGCAAACCAAGACAATATAAAAAAATGTTATTTGAACTATAGTACACAACCCGCAAATTTCATGTTCTTATCTTCATTAATAAAAATATTATAGGGGTGAGCCACGTTGGAGGATCACCCGGTATACCACTATTGATAATAAGTACTGCGAAGATTATAACTAAATCTTATTCCTATACCCCTACCTACCAATATTCGCAGTATGTAAAGTGTGGAGAATACTTAAATTTTTCTCAGAGGTGAATTGAAGCTTTTTGGGAGAGTACAAAATAACTGTCAAATGTGATTCCAATCGATATTGTTGGAGACATGATCGTCCTCTGTGAAATATCCCTTCTATATCATAAGTTGTAAGATTGTTGAAAAAAACTAGTTCTACCTTCTTGAAATTTTTTGATTTTCATAAGTGATACCGAGCCGATCTACTTTGTTCTTTGAAATGTGAAATACGGCCCTGATCACAACCACTCGTGAATTTAATTATTTTGAAAGAGAAGACTTCCAACACTCCGATCGGTCCTCACTTGTTATGAATTCGCTGCGGGTCTCACTCTCAAACCAGTAGCAATATAATACCTTGAGGGGAGTAATTAATTTTTATGTTAATTGCCGTTATTTGGCTTCTTTTTGCAATATTATTACTGAATTAATCCCTACTCTAGGAGAAAATGAAAGGTGCGTTAATTTGACTATTTTTCATACGATCGTGTCAGCCAATCGTCATGAGAACACTTTTGAAATCGACCAATAGTATCAAAATTACACTGATAATTTGTTACAGCGACTATTCCACTCATGCTAAAATACGCGTTTTCGATTGGTGGAAATTTTAACACTGATAATTGAAAACATAATGTTTTCCATTTTTTAGTTTGGCTTTTGATTGGCTATTAGGTACCTATGTGGTATGTTATCGATTTTGTAGTTCGCTTCGTCATTGGTTGTTTTATAAAACAAACCTACCCCACCAGCAAGCTTCTATGATGACACAACACCGAACTTTGACCAAAACCATTATAAGCACTAAATGTTATTTCATATAAACTTCACATTTTCGACTATTTTTGACATAACACCGAACTATGACCAAACCATGATACGCCTCACTGTTCATATCAACTTCACATGACCTGCAACAATAAGACAGTAAAAATGCACGAAAGACGCGCTATGTGATTGGTCACTGAAATAGAGGAATGCAAGGATGCAAACTGTTTTGTTGGTTGCATACACTGGTTTCTAGGTTATTCATGACATCCTGCTGACGAGAAAACAAAAAAAAAAACGCTCTGCTGGTAACTGATAAATTGTTTGTTCAGCCCCCCAAAGTGAAATCCTGGCAGCGCCACTGGTTGCATAGTTTGAGAACTTCTTTAATGCAGGATTAATGCGGGAGTAGTAGGCTGTAACATGTTGTATATATCTACTAACTAGTACCTAGTATAAGAAAGGACGAACTCGATATGAATAATGTTGAAATATACATCGGCACTAACTGTACATTCAATATCAACATTAATAATATATAAATAAAAATAATAATATAATAATAATAAATATAAATAAATATAAAAATTGCAAACACAAACTTTGAGTTTTTCACGAACGTTTACGAGGGAGACAAAAAATATGAATCCATCTTTTTTTTCTCACGGAAGAATTGAAAGTCAAGGGAAAATATTGTTAGAAGAAATTCAAATTATAGCCACCTATAACCAATTTGATTTTTCAACTTTTGCCCCATTTTCTCTTTATCGTCTTGTACGACATAAGGATATCTACTATGCTATACTGATGATATCATTTATTGAAATATGTGATGAAATTTTGAAATATGTGATCAAAATTAGAAAAATATTGCTACAAATAGTAAATAAAACTGATTCTGAAAAAATAAAGTGATGGAATCATATTTTTTTTTTAGAATAAAGCATATTTTTCAATCTCCTTTGTCTAGAGTCCTCGGCATTGTATTGTTCAAAGAACATCGTGAGAGTCGCGGGAAAGTAAGTAGGAAATGGTGTTTTTCTTGAATTTCTGAAGGCTGTATGCCTCGGGGAACACTTCCCGAGGCACCGAGTCTTGAAGCCATGTCGGTCGTTTGAAGAACGGGCCCCGGGAAAGAGATGTTCCGTTGAGTTGATGCTGTAGGTTTTTCGGATTTTCCTACAGCTGAAAAGTGAATACACCACCAAAAATCACTGCGAATCATAATAATAGCCTTCGTTTGTCAGCACAGGCTATGCCTCTTATGGGGGATATTATCATTATTATCATTATTATCATTATTATTATATCTTCAAAGTGACGACATATCTATGAGAGGACTGAGCTCGACTGGTCAGTCTCGACGAGCACCGAACGAGCAAACTCTCGGACAGTATGGACGCTGGAATCAGCGTCCATACTAGAGAAACAACGAAGAAAACGGGGGCGTACCTCACCTCGTGGTCATCCGGTATACATATATACATGTCGCTATAGTACTTGAATACGCATATTTTAACGCTACTAGTGAAAATCAACCATTTACGGTTTAACCGGAAATGTACCCAAATCCTTTTTTTTAATGACACCCTGTACTTTTTTTTTCATTATCCGGAAGAGCAGGAAATTTGTGATAACGCTGTTCTTCAAAATTGACAAATAGCGGAGTAACAGTTGATTGTTCAATCGAAAAAATTTGGCCATGAAATTGGAACTTAAATCATCACAACTGTCAAACGACATCAGAGGAAGCTTCAAAGTACGATACAGTCGAAAAGAACACGTTACCATTTAAGAAATGCCAGTTGTGAGCATTTTTTATTGGTACTAAGTAGTTCGTTTTTAGAAAATTTTTGATAATTGTTGTAATAGATGGGATTTGCAATTACATGAGAAAGTCAGTTTTCAACTGTACGCACTTGGAAGCTTCCTCTGATAACTTCTGATGTCGTTTGTCAGTTGAGATGATTTGAATTTTAATTTCATGGCCAACTTTGTTCGATTGAACAATAAACTGCATTCTCGCCATTTTGCAACCGAATTTCAATTCAGAAGAACAGTGTTATAACCTAAAATTACAATCAATACAGGAATTGTCTGCTCTTTCGGAAAATGAAAAGTGGTAAATTTCCAGTAGTGGCGTCAAAATATGAGTATTCAAGTGCGACACACCAAATTTGAAATTTGTATCTTCAAAACTATAGAAAAATTGGGGGTGTACCTCAACTTGTGGTCACCCGGTACGTTTGCATGCCTCTCGATGGTGTAGAAAAAGAACGAGTCGTTATCTGATTTCATAGTCAACCGCTTATGTGGCCTATTCATTCTCCTGTTTAATAATTCAAGTTCAGTGACAAATAGAATATTGGCGACGAGAATTTTTGTTCTCGAGCGAAATTGGGTAGTGCTCTTTGTGAAGTTTCATCGTTACAATCAAATTATAGACAATACGGAACATATTCTCAGACTGCCTTGATCTCTTAACACTCCAAGGAATGTCGAAAAAAAGTTATTCTCATAGGGTGTTTCAAAAAGAATATATGTTGGTTTGTAATTCATGTACCTACCGAATATGCCGGATATAAAAACATTCTACTTATAAACTCACCGAGTTTTCAACCTAACCCTTCTCGCCTGTTAAATGTTGATCGATTGTAATGTAAATATCATACCATAATACGTTTATTAAAGGCACAGAAGTGGTCCCAAATTAAACTCTTGAGGTAGCTATGATTTAGAAGATTGATTTCAATAATATTTTGGTGTTAATAGATTACAAACTTTTTCCAATTATGCAGAAGTTGTGCAGGAGATATTATCTCGAACGCATTTCTGAAATCACGTCTTTTTTACGACGATTGTCGAGTAAATTTTATATGTTTTAATTGTGTCAACGTGCAAAGGTAGACACTGTGCTTCTCGGTCTCCCGAAACTATATTATTATATATGAAAACGAAAAGAACAGTCTCCAACAGTTTCGAGAAGTCGAGGACTGATTTTAATGTGTTGTTGAGTCATATCGCATGCATATGGACATTCAAATCTGGACGTGCTATTCACGACGACTAAGCGCATGTTCATTTAACCTCCGGCGAGTCATAGCAAAATGCACATGAACTGAGTCAACGGCTGTCGGTTTTTTGCTCCGCTCAAAAAAATATATCGATCATGTAGATGGTTTAATTCTACAATAGTTACTCGCGTGATTAGCAGTGAAGAGTACACATGAATGAACATGCGCTTAGTCATCGTGAGTGACACATCCAGATTTCAATATGCCAAAGTGGTCTAGGTGTTAAGATTTTTTGTTCTCACCCAGGCGGCCCGGGTTCGATCCCCACCACCATCACGGAGCTAAAGTGGTTCGGAATCAACCTTTTAAGCTGTATGTCTCTGGTATTCCTTGCTCGGATGAGCTCTGCTTTTTCGAAAACCTGGGAGATTTGTAATAACAAATTTCAATTTTAATGTGCATGCGCCTCGACTCATGCCATATGTACAGTTGTGTTCAGTGAAGTGTTGTATATCGATTGTATGCTGTCTAAACTTCAAAGTTCAGAAAAGTGTTGTGCAAGGTTTTGATTACCAAATAACTGTGTCATTTCAATCAAGGAGCGCAATAAAAACAACTGTAAATTCAAGTCAGTACATTGCTTGATTTTCTGAAATATTCTCCATATGCACGTGTCTGGAACTCTCGAAGTGTTCAGAAATAGTGTTATTCAGTGTGAATATTGAAGGCTCATGAACACTAGTGAAGCGAGAGCATTTACAGTGGTGGTTCGTGACGTTGATGATTTTCCATTATAATCGAAAAACTGGAGCCGAAAAAGCTCCTTGAGCGTCGATATGGACAAAGTATATTTTTCCATATTTGTACGTACTTACATATCCAAGATCTCTGGCACTTTTAGTGGTGCATTTTACAGGCACGAGAAGTAAATTTTCTTACTTTCCTACTGACAAGATATCATGAATGTAGATCTAGATCCTAGAAATATTGATTTTCCATTATAATCGAAAAACTGGAGCCGAAAAAGCTTCTTGAGCTTCGATATGGACAAAGTTTATTTTTCCATTTTTGTACGTACTTACATATCCAAGATCTCTTGCACTTTTAGTGGTGCATTTTACAGGCACGAGAAGTAAATTTTCTTACTTTCCTACTGACAAGTTATCATTAATGTAGATCCTAGAAATATTTATAGGAAAGGTGAAATATCTTGAAGATACTTTTAACACAAATTCGAAACACTTTTTCGGCCCCGAGCTCTTAGGCTAGTATTGTAGAACTTAGATCATGATCCCAGGAATGGAAGATTTATTTTTCTCAAAATTCAGAAATAACTAGAATTCACGATTGTCAATCAGAAATATTGAACCCCCAATTCTAAGGAGTTCACTAGTCTAGGATTTGATATTATTTGGCAAACATATCTGCAAGTGTAAAAATATGAGACGGAATATCCAGTGAAAAGGAACTTCACATCACGTGAAGTATATAAGAACAATCTTGTTGTACTCAATTAGTACTACAAAAAGTTATGTGTGAAATTTTGTTAAAAAAAAAAACAAGTTATTTCTAAATATGTCGTAAACGGTTGTAGATTTTCAAATTTCACATTGTTTCTTTTTAATTTGTTTTCAAGAATTCTAATTTTTTTCCTGATATCAAAAGTCCGGGTAATATAAAAAACGAAAAATCTAAATACTGACTGTACTAATGGAACTAATGAAAAAATTCAAACAGCATCGACTCTGCACTAAAAGGCCATTCGATGCGTCTGAAACATTTTTTCCAACTGGATTATAAAGTGGAAAAATGACAGAAATTGAAAAAAAAAATTGTACTTTCTTTCTACAATCGCATAAAATTCTAAAACAGGACTATAAAACGTTCAAATACAGTTTTTTCCATTGTTTCAAAAGCAAATGAGAAATCAGTTGCTAAACTTGAAGAAATGTTCAATTTATGTTAAAAAAACAGAATTGCCAAAATTTCGAAAACCAAACAGAATATCGACAAACAGTTTCATTGTCCTTAAACAGCTGTACAAAAAGTCCCAATGGAGTTCCTTCGTTATTTAAAATAAAACGGAATAACAGTCGCTTAACTCGTAGAATTTCTTTTTCCAACTTGTGCGGGAGGAAGCCACTGGTCAACCCACCCACGGAATTGCAGATGACTTTAACAAGGTATCATAACACCATCTCTGTAGCATTTCAGTAGTTTTTCTTCCAGGAGGATATTGGTCACGAAAAACTGTCGCTGGCTTGTTAACCTATTATAGCACGTTTCCCTTAATTGAAACGCATTCATTTCCAACTAATAACTGAAAGTGATATAAGTCGTCGGCTAGTGAATTATTCACCGACGACTTTGTCCTAGCAAACAGTATTACGAAGTTGTTGGCAAGTAATTTAGGCGTCTGTAACTATTACTTATCGACACCTGTAAGTATTACTTACCGACGCCTTTGGTCTAGCAACCAGTAAACAAAAGTTTGGAAAAAGTTGAAAGTGACAACCGAATAGAAGTGTCTATCGATCTCAACATCAAGTGTAAGCAAAGCTTAAATTTTCATATTAAAATCAAACACTTCCTACATAAACCACCCCAAACAGTGTATTCGGGTGAGTTTTGGCCGTCGGCCAAATATATCCCGTCTGAAATGAGCTGCAATCGATTTTGTCCGGCACGAATCACGAAACGGAGAGAACGACTATATCGCACACTTGAGAGTTTGTGACGAATATAGGCTGGTTCATAGAATATTTATGCGGAAGAATCGAATCGGGAAGTGTGCGGATATTTCCTGAACCTCAAGAATACATTTTCTTTTTACCACGCACACTGGATTTAATTCCGACTGTGAACTCGAGAACTTCTAAGAAGATGTATGTGAAATATAAATTGTAGTTACAGAGGGTTGTCATTAACTAATTCATGATTCACTATATATTGACAACCAATGTTCAATATGTTTGTTCCTCAATTGGTTCTCGTAAACAGAGTCTAAAATTAATATCAATACATTGTGATTGCCCTTGTTTTCTCTTATACAGTTCAATAAACAAGGTGAATTATCAAATAATCAGTTGGTGATGTGGTTTCAACCAAGGTATTTGGTGAAGTGGGTCATTATGACCCATATTTTTTTTTGGGTTTTGTTGGCGTTCATATTTAATTACTACTTTGAGAACACCTTCCATTATTCAAAACAATTTATTTTCTCCTGAAATGAGACACATGTCACATTCTCATTCAGAATAATATAAAAAATTAAAAAAAAAAAACAGAGCGGCTAGGTATTATCCAGAAAGTAACAACATACTTTTATTCTGGCGTTTCATGGAAACATAAATCTATAAGCATTCTTTATAGAAATGTGCCTACTGCTGTTAATACAAATGGGTTTTCCAAATATCACACAAACATATGAAATTTTCTTGTCTCTCTCATATGGACATAAAGCTTGTAACGAAGTTACTTATTTTTCTGGAGAACTGAACTGGTTCAGCATCTCCACCGCCCGATATGATTTCATTTATTCTGCACGGCGCCTAGTGAAGGCAGTCTGGGGTATCGGCGCGCGCTCTTACTCGATGTACGTAGCAGTAGATGGGAGGTGTGACGTCAGCTCGAGAATATGAAACTTATGGATCGACGGCAGAGCTTCATTCTGAACCGTCTAGTCTTTCTAGCTAGTCTAGCCAGCCAGCCCGAGCAGTCCAGCTGAGGGACCAGCAGAAAACAGGAGCCAGCCGAGCCGATAGCAGCCGACCAGAGAGATCCAGAGTAAGAGCCACCGAAACCACAGGCCGTCTGAGTGAGGATATAAGGTCATTGTTTGGTGGAGGAAGTAAGTCCTGTCAGGCACGGGTAATATATTTCTATATTGTTTCATGCTAGTGTGTTTTCCGTAAATATTGATTTGGCCATTTTTCGAAACAATCCAACTCAATAGACCGTCTGTCATAGGAATCGTATCAGGGCACTGCAGGGAGCTTTTATTCCGGGTGTCCCGGTTTTTCAAATCAGCTTGAACTTGGCATCACAGGGAGCTTCACTCCCGGGTATCAGATTCAAGTTGAAAGTAGTGCAGCAGCTTGAGCTTGGCATTACAGGGAGCTTTACGGGTAAATGACCCCGCCCACCTATTTCGTAAAGTGAGTGAGTAACTAAAAAAGTTTGGAATATGGGTGAACAAAAAATCACGACGGACAAGTAAGTAACAAGCAGTTAGAACCTATGGAAGCCTATTAATAAGTTAATGTAATAAAATTGTGGTAACAGCTGCTCAATTTGCAGCCTTGTGTTATTCAACAAATCAAAAGCAATTTTCCAGAATTGGATATCCGTCAACCACTACTGCTGCAAACGATCGACAGTTCGGGAAGTGGGAGACCAGGATAAAATGAACAAAGGATAGAGGGGAAATGGAACGTGTGTGACGATTCAAATCGTTGAAACTTTATTATCGTTACCATTACTGTTCACGTCATTATTACTAATTATTATTATTATTATTTTCATTATTAAATTTTGATATATGCTTATATGAATATCGTTATGGTCATCGATGCTTTGTGATTATGTTAATTTATGTTATGTCAGGTTATGAAAAAGAAATGTATTGCTTTTTGGTTATCTTCACAATCATATAAGTTGAACTAGAAAAAGGAAGAGATGTAGAGTATGACTTCGTATACTTTATTACTTGATTGGTAATAAATGATCGGTGTTCGATTACATGAACGATAGCTATCATCGGTGATTGAAGTGTCAGTAAATGTGAGACGCTTGTGGACTCGAAACTGGAGTGTGCATACAAAAACATTGTTTTATTTCAATTTCCCAACGTTACACAAACCAACATAAGTTTGAAGCAATAACATGTTTAAAAGGGGAACATTCTCCATGAAAATTGAAAAATGTGATTTATTTGTAATATCTAACAGAAAATAACTACTTCCCCGGCACAAGCCACGCTGGACAATGAACTACATCTGATAGATACTGTGAAAAGACTCTAACTGAAAAGAAAAGAAAAAATCTGAAAGTGAAAATTAGCATTTTCAATCAGATAGCTGATTTTTTAATTCTCTCTAGTTTTCATTGAAAAAATCATTAAATAAATTTAGATAAGGAGAATGTCATTAAAAAATATCACTCACAGAAATCGTTCATTTCATAGAAGCAAGGTTCGCTCCTCTCGAATTTAATCCCCAATCCATTTTGGTCGACGAAAATCTATTTCGCTTTACCAAGCTCTTCAGGAGGATTGATATAAGATTGGAATAAAACAGGCTCTTCAGCAGCATACACATCAGGGATGGATATGAGGGAAATATTTCTTCTGCGGGGAAAATTATTTTTTGACATAAAAGACCTGTCATGAGCATTTTGATTTTAGTTCGAAAATATGAATAGGACATTCATAAAATCTGTTGTGGACTAAAGTTTGTCTTTCAGTCGCAGATGATTCCACAATAGATTTTATGAATGTCATATTCATATTTTCGAACTAAAATCAATAACATGTTATTGTAGAATGTAGTTTCGAATATGGAAATTATTTGGAAAAGCAAGTTTTCAATATTACTCTTATGACAGATAACATGTTAGGTAGGTATATCAAAAACAATGAAGATGAAGTTAAAAAATTAATACAGAGTTGACTTTATCAATAAACTTATGGTTCTTGTTTAATGTTTTATATGGGAGAAACTGGTAGAACCTTCCAGAAACGCCTAACTGAATATAGGTAATGCTTTGTGAACGTCAAAACAAATTTAACTCCTGCTGCTACCCTACTTTATGAAAAAATATTTATAACAATAATAAAAAGCACTAGAAAGCAATTGATAATACAGCAATCACGTACTAACGCAATCCGGGTGCCATGAGTTCTATCAAAAATTTATACCGCGCCAGTGTCTTGAGAAAGCCAGCCCAAAACACAGACTGCTCCAGATCTCTGATGGAGATTTCTGAATGGAATTTAAAATGATATTAATTACTTATAGCACTGGTGGTATATGTGGTATGATGACTACGCCGTTCGAATAGAGTATTGGGGTTAGGATTGGAATGAAATGTTTAACGCGCAGTTTGCAAACCTGTATTTATCCACAACGATTTTAGTAATATTCACGAGTAATATATACCTGGTGAAGTGTTGTCCAAGTGCCTTCCAAACTGATTTGTGATCACAAAGAATAGTCAGGGGAAAAGTACTCATGAAATGGGTCTGATAGTCCAATAGATAGTGAAACAAATGATGATCAAAATGGATTATGAGAAAGGTAGGTTTGTAAACCACAAAATATAGTGGGCAACAAATACCAATAATCAAATCAATAACAAATCAAAAATATAGGTTTCTATTCAACAAATAGGTTCCGCAATGAAATCTGTATCATAAGAGTATGGAACAAATGCCAAATAATAATATTGAACAGGTTCATATTTTCCTGAAGTAGGTATTAAATAAACCTTCACACTGAAGGTGTAATCAAATATTCAAAGATATGAATAAAACAAGTGCTTTTATAAGGTATTTATTTACTCTCTTGAAGTACAGCATCAAAACATTATGAAACATTAGATAATTCAAAAGTTATTTGGACTGAAGTTATTACAACAAAGCTCTCTGTTTGATTGCCGAATACACCAGTCTCTGCTCCTTTAGCGACGGTTTGATTCACACAGATAATACAGGGGCAGTCAAGATGTTTGGTACAACTTGAAGATCCAACACTTTCTGATTATTTGTGGTAGTAATGTCTATCGTAGAAACTTGGCTCCAATCGTAATGAAAACGGTGGAGAAGTAGTAATACTACAAAAGGTTGCCCTAGATGTACTGGACTCAAGGCTTTCAAATGGCAGTGGGCGACATCCACATTAAAATCCCAATACAGGTGATCTTGGTGATATATCTAACAAAAAATTGACCATCCGTGTCCACAAAAATCAAGCAAGATTATTCAATCATGTGTTATCTATCAAATCCACTAATTCGTGAAAAACTATTGAAATTTGATTACATGCGTATCGTCACACACCTGCCTTCAAGAACGCTGCTAACGGGAAGAGAGTGAATGAAGATAAATGAAAATCAAGGTGGTCGATCCAAGAATAAAAAACGTACAGTAAAATACACAAACCAATATACTGATAAAAGAAGCACAAATCAAATCAGTGGGCAATACTTTAAAGCAAATGTCCATCATTAGAACATAATGTAGAATCGTTAGCAAGATTGTGAGATTTCACACTATACAAGGCAACAGAAAGTCTCATCTGCATAATAATGACAACATTTTATTTCGAACCTTAGAAAACTGACACCATCAAACAAATTGTCATGAAATTTCTTACGAATTTGGTTATAATTTGGTGTTCAGTTGTTGGTTCAATCGGAGTATATGCTCTGAAAGTACTCCGACAATTTTTTGACTATGTAGAAATCTTATAAAACTTTAAAGTGTATTTCTAAGCAAGCGACTAATGGTACGCCAATCATGCTTTCAACTAAGCTAAAAATTAATTCAATTACTTTTACTGGCGACCATAAATACATGTTTCTTAAAAAAGGCATACTATATTTATTCTTCGTTGGTTCTTAACATGAACATAATATTATGTGGGTCATTTGGCCACACGAGGGATAAGGAAATCACGCAAACTTTAAAGATTTATTCTTCCTGGGAGACTTATACCAATACAGAAATAGTTATTAATATAACAATTTGCAAAATGTGCGTGTTTTTTGTACTAGACTTGAGTATTGGAATACGTTCGCAAAAAACTCATTTCGTTATGTATTTTACAGTGCGGCTTTTAATAGTCCCCTGTTAACTTTTGAACGGTTCGACGTAGAAACATAAATAAGAAATCTGTTTCGAGGGTTTCACCAATACTACTTTATGGTGATTGCTCAATGGGGGGCGTGGGGGGACCCATTGACTCAACATTTTTAAATAGCACGGGACCTCAAGTCAAAAATTATTATTATTATTATTAGTCAAATGCACCACCCAGAATTGACGGCATAGTGCCTGAAGATATTTTCTCATATAGCAGCATCGTTCTGTACATGTTTTTTGCTGGGTGACCCCCTCAAATTGTTACCTGGGCTTGTAGTCATATATTTATTCTGATCTGCATAAGATGGAACTTGAAAATCTGCAACAAAAGAGGGTAATTTTTAATTCATCAATAAATTAATCTGAAGCAGTTCATAACTTACCGATAATTTTCAGATTCACACTAGTGTCGATTTTGACATTCAGAATGTAAACAAAATGTCTTCATACTGAAACAAAATCACAAAAATGTTGTTTTTATCGCCTTGGGGGGTAATCACCAATTTCAGGCTTTACGGATGTTGTATATTGATTCAAATAATCCTATTTTTTCGGATAGACCTTTGTCATAAGGAAGGCACAGGGTAGGCTGTGCTGATTCATGTGTTTTTTTTTTGTGTTGCCTCTTTTACGGGTGAAGAGCTCTCCTATATGATTTCCGAGTATCCATACTGGAGTAAATCTTTCTTTATATTGTCCAATTGGATGGTGAGACTCTCATTTGTGCTATTCAAAAATCCTGCATGGGAAATTTACAAGTATATATTTTTGACCTTTGTGTCTGTAAACTGCAAAACAGTTCACATACGTTCCTTTCAGTTGCGTTTTTATCAAAATGTCATATTTCAGAAGTTTTAATTGGGTATCTGATTCGGCCTTAACATGCTTCGGGTCGGGTAACACCATCCGCAGCCAATTCACGAAAACCATCTAATGCTAATAGTGACTCCAAAAACTGCATCTAGTGCGGTACTTGTGAATGTACTGTGGCTTATGTTGGAAAAATCAAGAGACCACTAGATATCAGACTCACTGAACACAAGAAAAATATCCAACGAGGAGAGACATCGAAGTCAGGGATAGCAGTTCATGTCGGGACGACTCAGCATAGTATTGAATGAACTGAAGCCGAAGTAATTCATAAAGAGTGGCACAGGTATAGAAGAAAATTCAAAGAGTCAGCATACATTCTGAATAACAACACTTTCAGTTAACCAAGCATTGAGATTTGTAATGCATGGAAACACCTGGTTAGTCAACTAGATCAGTTGAAATTTCGATAAAATTAATTATGATTTTTACACCTGAAAGGCCTGTTGGGTTCACTCATTCGATAACGGCTATAGATGGTAATAGCCAAAACCCTCGTGACTCTGTATAGAAGGGGTTAAGATACTTTTTCAGTCTATAGTTAAGAGCCTCACATCTTATTCATAAATATTATGAGGGTTATGAGGATAGTCATAGTACAAAATGTAATATACTTTAGTTGAAACTATGTCCTTAATTTCTTTTAGCAGGTTGCCGAGTGGTATGAATCGCCGCTTTTCAATCATTCTGGCTGGTGGTCTTGTGAGTTTGAAGTCTAGCGACTGCAGAATTTTTTTCTGATGACCCGAGAAATTGCTAGCAATTGCACTTTGAAAGTTAAGACCTTGTTAATCCTTGGCTCGCACAAGTTTTGACTCCACTTCCGACGGTTGCCGTTTGTAGAGGGACGACAGCTGGTTAACGGAAAAAATAATTTTAAACAACAACAATTCTAAAGGTTATTTGAAATTGGGAGAAACATGATTTTCAAAGAAAAACAGTTATATTCCTATTACTATATGTGTTTTTTGGACTTCCGCGTCGTATAAAAACAAAAAAGTGTCTTCAACTATTGCATTTATTCAATCAATTTCTTTGAAAAATCATACTGATAGTTATTATGGACATACAGAATAAAATACGTATAAAATTTGCACCGATAATCTATTAAAAATTTGAACCCATTTATTTCAACAACAAATAATTCAGACCAAATGTTGCATTCAAATATTATTACAGAAATATGATAGAGGCGCCTAATGTGAATATGATATTCTAGTACTATTGTAGGTGGCTGTAATTTAAAATCAAAATATGGCATGTTCTGAACAACGTTTTTGACAACGTCGTAATTAAGGGTAGTGTAATGTTGATCATAATTTTATTTTTTTTTTTACTCTGTTTGAAAATACAGAATTTTGATAACTTAAATTTAAATTTTCCGCAATGCATCAATTTCATGAAGAATAGATTTTCTGACAAATCGACAATGAAACAGTTTTCCAGAAGCTGTAAACTTTTTGAAACTGTATATTCAGACTTTTTCTTGTAATTATGAAAAATAATAATGTCTATAAATGATATAAAAAATGTTCACCAAACCAAGGCGAATCAATTCTACACATAAGCCTGAGCCATTATTATGGGTTTATTTTCTCATCGTACTGCCAAATGTTATCATTTAAGTTTTTTCCATTGAGTCGTTTCAATACCGTTAACAATTCCCAACAATAAAATGAATTCAGACTGATTGATGACGATATAATGCAAGCGAAATGGCGAAACAGCGTAAGGAAAACGATACGATGTTTCCATTGCTTCCTGAAACTTCGCCGGCGGCAATATCAGAATATGAGAATGAGTCGCAAAGAAGCCGGGAACGATTTTGTTGGAACGGATGGATTTACTGAATACATGGGGAAGACAACGCACTTTAGATAATGGAGCTTTTATAACAACTTGCAGAATTAATACCAATGAAGGGAGTTATTAATCAAAGCACGATGGCCGATAGTTCCTTTTCATCTTCCGGACAATTGCTCTTGAAGCGTGGAGAATAGGAGGGGGATCTAAAGTGATTTTGTGATGAAAGCAGATTTTTGAGGAAAACAAATGTGAATTAGTGTGAGCAACGTATTGACATGATCCCTTCAGGATGATCAATGGAACTGACATGAAAACAATGACAGAATATTTTTGAGGGTCCAATGTCTTCAGAAAATTGAATAGGATATTTCAAAACTATCTGCGAATAAAAACCATACGCTTTATTATAGCAACAACCATTTCCCGATGAGCCTACTATACCTAGCTATCATTAGTAAACTGAAACCAATTTTCAGAGTCGTCTATGAATAAAAAATTGGCTACATGTGGTCCGTCCATATCAAAACGAATAACGTTTATCATTGAGAAGAAAAATGGCGAGATGATTTCCAACAATATCATTAACTCATCAGTTCTCTTTTGGTGGGGAAAACACACTGTATAATTTTCTGTAATTGTTCGTAGTTCACCATGTATAATGAGAGCAACTAGTATGAACAGATTAGTTGAATAAGAGTAAAAATGGTATTGAATGAGTTTATGTCAGACAGTTTGATATAGTTGAATTGGGAATGATTGGCCTTGTTGGTGCGTAGGTGGTATGCCCGCTTGCTAAGCCAAGGTACGCGGGTTCGATTAACCGTGCCGATACCAGTCTCATGGTATCACAATATAAAAGGTAAGGGCTGCATCTTACCTAGCTCGCACAAGTCTCTGAAGAACTTCTGAGAGTTGCTCGCAACGAAGCAGCCGGTTGACGGAAATAACTTAGAAGTATCCAGTGAAATAGGCAGATTATTGTATGAGTGTATTTGAGTTGTAAAATGAATTGTTGGAATTCTTTGTTGATACTAGAGCTGTAAATAAAAGAGTGCACTAATTTTCAGGGCCAGCTATTCCTATTTTTAGAAGTGAAAAGTCTTAAATTCGTTAGAGTTATTTTTTAAACCTCACACCACAGGATTAACGATATTTTCAAATAGTTTATGTGGAAAGTACGTAGGAATGTGTCCATCAGTAAAAAGTAATAAGGGAATAAAATTTAAAAATAATGTCGTTAAATCAACCCACTACTTCAATTTCAGTAATTTCATCCCTATTAAAATATGTCACTGGTCAGAATTCTTATTCACAATCTGTTAATAATAAGAAAAATATAGTATGATGAAATTTGGAAATGATGTTCAATGGAATATCTGGAAAATTTTATTACATATTATTAGTTCGAGAATTTTCGCCGGAGAGTATCAAATAAATGAAATAGTGAAATCGACAATCCAACAGGAAACAACGAATTCTCTTGCTAATAACATGACAGACATTGAATTACATCTGACAGACATTTGTGCAACGTTCTTCCAAGAGACCCAGTTGTAATTGCTTATTGTGATTAAACAGCAAATTATCCTGTATTTGGCTTCCAATTTGATAAAATTTCTGAATTTTAACGAGTTAGGGATTAACTTTTTCTGTGCTACCGAGGATTGCATCCTGCTGTTTTGGGTGCTATCGTTCACTGGGTGGGACCTATCTGTGACAAGTGGGAGACAAACCCTGAAACTTGTCATGTTTGCGGGCTATTCCCAACCAATGCTTGATTGCAATAAGTACTTGCAATTGTGCTCCTGGAGGAAAATTACACAAATGGATGTCAGATGTAATTTAATGTTCGTAGGGAAAAGTGTGTTTTTCGACCACATTAATTCCGAGACGCATTGAATACCCACTACCATTCCCTATACTGTGGATCGCATTCCAATAGCAATTGGAATTTAATATATATGACAATACCCGAATTTAAAGGATTCTTCTATGACAATATCATAATACAGAATTATAATGTGAATGTGAAACAAAATTCAGATTTGTTTACTATAGTGTTATGAGCAATTTCGAAAATATTATACTATATGGACATATACGATGCTAATAAGGAAATGAGGAATATTTCACATCCACTTTTTATGAACCGCTGTTCATGAATTGGAAAATCACAGGTAGGAATTTATAATAGGTATGGGATAATACGTGCATTTAGTGAAAACATCACAGGCACCCTTTTTCCATTTTTTGGATGCAAACAAACTGTTACGCGTATTGTGTTACAGCACTTCATCGAAATCTTTTGTTCAGGGGATATTCAAGCAATTTCGAAGTATGTGGAAATGTAACTTCTACTGGACCGAAGGCATTTTGTTTTGAAAGAATACTTCCAGAATATTTGAATATTCTCTGGCATTCCCTAACATTGTGATATATATCAGTGAGAATACCTGGAGACTTCCTGTTTCTAGTCCTCTAGTCAACTCTTACCATGAATTGGGCCTATGGTGCCTACTCGCACTGACTGAACTCATTATCACCAAATAGTAAAACCAAATATACACAAAGGAAATCGAAACTTATTCATTCTTTGAAGAGCAATTCTTCATAGAAAAAAATATCTGTAATGTAATGTGTTTTTCATTTGAGCTAAAGTTTATATCCCTGATTTTTCCATATAAGGCGTTCCCTCAATTTGTTTCCCATTTGACTATAGCCAGGGCGAATTAACAAGGTCCAATAAAATTATTCAATAATTCATAAATAAATGAAAAATAAAATTGACCAACATTTGTCGTATTCAACACACGACAATTTATTCGTCAACTCTGGTGTTAATTTTCAACAGACCTACCTACCTACCATTATGTATAGGTTTAACCAAGAACTTTTTCTAATGAAAAAGTATCATGGGCGACTAAAATTTTCCCAAAATTACTGTACAATTCATGAATTATTTATTGGTCAAGACGAATTGACGACAATATTTTAAGAACGCCTGTCAAAGAAATTCAAGGTCAAAATATTGATGAATTGGTTCGACAGTAAAAATTCGCAATTACACTAACAGAGCAGACTCTGGAGAAAGAAGCATATAAGGTTTATCGATTTATAAAATACGCTTGAATAAAGATAGTAGACTTCTTTTTTGATCAGGGCCGATAATTATAAATGTCATCATGGAACAGATGATATATCCTAAAATTTTTGTTCACGTGAGTTCTGTATATATCCTAAAATTTTTGTTCACGTGAGTTCTGTATTCAAAGACAAAAAACAAATTTGAAAAAATTCGTCATCATCATCTCGTACATTATCTGTGAAGTCTCGAGTTTTCCTGTAGTCGGCATATTCTCGATAACTGCTACCATATAACACGACTACCATATATCACGATTACTACTTGATAATATTTCTATTTGTTCAACCTCTTCCATTGAATCTGTATTCCATGTATTTCTCGATGTATTGCATGAGCCTTGCTGCTCGCTTGCTAATCCAAGGTACGTCGGTTCGTTTCACCGCACCGTCATCGGTTTCCTGCATGGCATCACACGTTGAAAAATAAGGGCTGCTCGTAGGGGTGCAGCCGGTCGATGGATATAAAAATTTTAACAACAACAATTGCAACTGCTGGGGAATTTTGGTGTACATGTCTTAGGTATTAGTGGCATTACTCGGGTATTAGTCGGGAATTAGAGGCATTACTTGAAAATTATTGGGTATTACAGGTATTACTGGTGTATTACTTGGGCATTAAAAGAATTATTGGTAATTACACTGTAAAGGGGGAATTACTCGAGCATTACATGGGTATTGCAGAAATTATTCGTAAGTGAGAGAACAATTACTGCATCATAATAATCGTTGAAGGGCAAAAAAAAGGTCTTTAGAATTGTACTTGACCACAAACCTAGCGTGAAGAAAAGATTTTATATTTTTATTATTTTTCTGACGGGCATCACTGTCATTACTTAGGGGTATTACTCGGGAATTACTTGGGTATCAGAGGCATTACTTACGATTTTTGGGAATTAGTGTACACAATTTCGTCAGCGGTTTCCCCCTCGATTGCAACAATGATATGCTCATACTTGCAAAATTTTAATGATATTCTTGAACTTGTATTGATAATAATATCAAGCAACACCATCCACTCCTAGAGTATGAACATGGCCTTGAGAAGTTTATGTACTATAATATTGCACTAATTCAATAAAAAAATTATCCTACAGAAATTGTGAATGCGCACAGTAGCAGCTTTACTGTGAAAGGATTTTTAATTTATAGAAAATACGAAGGTGGATGAGAGGTCTACATCAATCACATGAATGAATGAACTTTTGAAATATCAACAATGAAATGAGACAGGCGAACCAGTAATGGCAATGTACGCTAATAGGCCAGTAGAGATAGAAATGAAAAATCGAAAATTTAACATTCATTCCAAAAATTTCTAAACTTTGGTTAAGTGTATTACATCGAGAAAGCGATAAATCTTGAATATTGCTGTATACTCGTTGACAAAATTCCAAAAATTCTGGAAACTTGGGGTAGTATTCAATATTATTTCATATCACGAATCAAGTTTGCGACCAATTCAAGTGTACGGAAGTTTTTTTATCGACTCATAATATCTTTCATTGATATACCATAAGAGAAAATTCCAAAAGTTCTGCAAACTTGACAGATACATCGGAAAATATTATAAACTGTTGTGCAACCTTTTATGTTGACCGGAACATATATTTTTTTAAATTTTTTTGTAAGGTGGTTTAGAAATAATTGCAAAAGTTTTGAAACTTTGTTGCAAATTTTGATAACAAATTTGCAACCTTGTACGTGATTTACAAAATAAATTTTTGCAAATTGCATGAAGTTTCAGATCCTGTACAAGGTTGCAAATTTGTGAATGCATCAGATTAGATGTTTTCAAAATTTGCAATAAGGTTTCGAAACTTTTGTGATTATTTCGGGAACATTTTGATAAAAAAAGGCCAGGAATTAAATAAATTAAATTTTTTATATATATATTTCGTTCAACGTGAATTTTCACAACTGTTTGGAATATTTTTCCGATGTATTTCTCAAGTTTGCAGAACTTTTGTATTTTTGGTATATCATAGATAAAACATTATAGGTCGATAAAAAAATGTTCCGTACCCTTGAGTTGATTGCAAACTTGATTCGTGATGTGAAATAATATATTCAATACTACTCCAAATTTGCAAAATTTTTGAAACATTCTTAACGAGTATACATCAAAATTCAAGTCAATTGACATTTTGAAATTTTTAATCTTCATTGGAGGGGGTGAATATTTGTTTAAGAAAACAAGAGTAACCATGTCCTACAAAAATGTGTCTGCTATTGTCGAGTCCGACATCCCAAACAGGCCAAAATGCCGTGAGTAGTATGTCTATACAACTACGACAATCAAGATATTGATTGTCTTGGTTATATAGGATTCGGGGGTCTCGCTTGATTGCCGTAGTTGTATAGAATTGGGTAACTGGAATCGGCTGGGGGAAAGTGCGGGGGGCTGAGGGCGTTGACGAAAAACGTCCTTGCGAAAGATGTGTAGTTTTTGCACAATCGCGTTAAGGGAAATCATTATATTCAAATTGTGTGAACAGCATCTGTAAGTAAAGATCAAACACTACAATTTGTATATTTTGGAATTTCATCTTAAAGGTGGGAAATGTGTTGAAAATGCCACTGAAAGTTGCTCCAAACGCTTGAATGTGTGTTCATGGCATAGTCAAGTAGCAGTAGTGGGGGAACTATCGAGGAGAGGAGAGTATAACCGCGCGGCGATTTAAACAATGCAATTCCCCCACTACCGCTCCTCGATAATGCTAAAAACACACTTTTAAGCGTTTGGAGCAACTTTCAGTGACATTTTTAACACATTTCCCACCTCTTAGAGATGAAAATCCAAAATATACAAATTATAGATATTGATATTTTCTTCGACATACCTTCAACACAATTTGAATACGACGATTTCCCTCAAATCGGCACATATTGCAAGATGAATCCTTAAATTTTTTATATCGCGATTGTACAAAAACTACACATCGGACAGAAAACATCTTGCTCACAGTTGAACCACATGTTATTTATCATCTATCAGTTTCCACAATATTGTTTGTTCAGCTTCAGATTTGTACAAAATATGAATTTTGGAAAGTCTCTTTTTCGATGTTTTCTCGGATTTTCTCAGTGGAAAATGCACCGATCCTGTTGCTTAAAAAACTTTTTTGTAGGTTTTGCAATTCTCTAAAGTTCCATTGATTGTAATATGATTCCTTCTATACTTTTTGGGATATTTGCAAGAAACCAAAAAAGTTGTAATTTTTTCACTACTTCTTGTTTAAAAAATTCCACAAAGCAATTTTGCTTGGGCGAAAACCGGGGTTTTCATTTACGAACTGTCATAAAAAGTAGTATAGGCCATTTGCGTCTTTTATTTTGTGTGAAAAGAACCTCTTATTTATATCTACAGCTTGGCCTAATTGAAGAACAATCATTGTCTCAATTATCAAATAGTCATGGAATATTACCTTCTTATCCATACTGTATAAATCAGATTTCTCATATTCTCTGAATTTTGCTCTCATTAAAAATTCATTCAGAAAATGGCAGCTTCTATATTTCACCTCATTATTTGTTCGAAAATAGCTATTTTTCTGTGACGGGAAAAAGTTTGACATTTTATATTTGCTGACAGTTACTTAAATATGACTTCATGAAATTACTTTTTTCCCGGATAAATACATAGGTAAAGGTAGATATCTGCTATTGCAAAAGCTTGACCTCGCACACACCCGATGTTCAGCTCGGGGCTTTAGCCCAACCTCCTATACCTTCATCACTCAACTTGCACACTGGTAACCTAAAACCTAACAGGCCTTTATTCATAAGTTCGAAAAAAGCTGATAAAATGAACAAACTGTGCCTAACTGTCACTTTGAACCACGTACCTATAGTGTAGTAAGCCGCAATCCTATCGATGCAGCTATGAACCGTGTTTAAATATGTAGATGAAAAGATCGAAAGGTCTTAAACCGTAGACATTCGATTTTTTCACTATCAAATCGTCGTTTCTCCCGTCACAGAAAAAAATAGTGTATTATACACGGGAAAAATAACAGATTTTAGCTTCGCGTCGGGAGACAACACAACCTCGAGCTAAAATCTAATACTTTTTTCCCTTGTATAATAAATAAGTATTGTTACTATACCTTCGATTTTCAGATATATTTTTCAACATCACCTTGAGAAGAAAAACTCTCTTCTACACTGTAAATCTTATAGTACCCTGCGTTGGTATTAGAGCAACTTTCACCGAGATATTTCGATTTTCATTTTTTGTAAATTTTAGTGTTGTTGACGCTGGACTGGTGAACCGCCGCCGCTGGTTGTTGTTTACGTTTACCGGCTGGACGTTGGATTTGTGAACATAAACATTACGTCTGACGGAGTGCACGTGTGTTTGCGACGAATTTCTTGGAAAAATAATGAAATAGCGTGAGATTATCATAACGGAAACAAATATATTGGGACCGTGTGCAATGAAATTCACGGTTATTCGTTTGATAAACAATCAAATTCCAAAAAATTGTTCGGAAAAATGTATCTTCTGCCGCCGTTAGAATACCTACCTATATAGAGATAGCAATTATATTCAAAGTTATTCGGCTGGCTTGGAACAACGAGAAATATTTGTCGGAATTGAAATGAAATGCAATATTTCCAAGGTTATTCATTTGTCACGTAGCTTGACTTGAGAGTTTAATAAAAACAGTCAAATTCCAAGAAGTGGTTCAGTGTGATGGTCGGAAATAAGGCATGTTTGGCATCTCAGTCGAACTTATGTGTTTGTCTTTGTCATGTTGAATAACGCGGTCAACTACGGGCAGGGGGAGGGCATTCTAACGCTAGATGTTGGACTTGTTGGAGATAGTGCGCTGCAGCGTTCAGTTTGAAGAAAGCGCGATTAGAGTTCAAACGTACCTGCTGCTGCTTAGTGAATTTTCACTTGTGATTTTGCCGGTTAAATGGCAAAGGGGAGTTTTGTTTTAAATGTCGGTACATAGAGTGATGGTATGCATGTGTGAATCGAAATCGTTTGTGTTTTGATACTGTTCATTTTGCCTTGTGAATTTTTTGCTATTGATTTTTTTGCAAAGTGTTGATTCCATATATACAGCGTGTGTGGAACAAAATTGTGTTGAAGCATATTATATAAAGTGCGTGTCAAAAAAAAATTCTTTTTTCATTTCATATTCAGCGTAAATAAAAATGAATATGTTGTTTCAATATTTGAGTGAGGTATTTCGCTTTTTCGCAGATGTCTCACATTGATAAAATTAACAAGGTTGGGTTAGCCTGCAGAAAGGAGTTGAGGACGTTGGCCAAGTAACCATTGGACGAGCCCCAATTATATAATAATAATAATAATAATAAATACGTTTATTATACACCCACATATTAATACAACATAAAAATTAAAAAATAAAAAAAATTTCATACATAATTTGGCAATTAGAAATGAAAAGGTAGGCATATAAATGGCAATATGGTTCAGAATCAGAGGATAAACCTCTGAGTCTGTTCTTTCACCAAAGCCAACAATTTTTGACAATAAAAAATTCTATGATGAACACCCGTGAACTTAAAATATACATTATACTGGAAGAGAGAGCGAACGAGAGAGAGCGAGAGAAAGAGAGAGAAACTTCAATTGGAGAAGAAATTTGCTCGTCAATCTTAACTTGTTGAAACCTACCAGTTAAGAAAGATTTCAAAAATATTTCAGCGCTTTTTGTGAAACCAAGAAAATGGGATATTGAAATAAGGGTTTTATGGTTCATCATATCGGAAGCGTTTGTATAATCAAGTAAAATCAGTACGCTCGTTTGATTTTGATCCGTAGCTCTCAGTAAATCATCGACAATATCAGCGAGTGCTGTTTCACAACTGTGACCTTGTCTAAACCCTGACTGCTTTGTAAGTAGAATATCGTATGTACTCAGATGCATTCTGATTTGAATTTCCATTATTTTTTCTAATATTTTGGAGAATGTAGGTAGTACGCTTATGGATCGAAGATGACTAAATTCCAGGGGTTTATTGATTTTGGGTAAAGGAATGACATTGGCGTTCTTCCATACTTTAGGAAAATAGGATTGAAAAATGCACTGATTAATTATATGTGTAACTGAAGGTATAATAAAGGGACAACACAGACGAATGATAGTTATATTGATATTATGTGTTCCGGTTGCTTTAGATTTTATGTCCAAAATGACCTTAGATACAGCTTCCTCATCGACAGGTTTGAATGAAAAAAACCTGTGGTAGAAGTCCATTATGTCTCAAAGTGGAGTGGTATGGATATACAAATCAGTAAAACGCAAAGTCGTCTCCACAATTTAATTTCCCATCTAGTTCAAAAGGAAGTTGAAACGGTGAATGACCGCTATCAATCAGATAGCCATCAAAAAGTAGAAGTAGAACATGTTTCGGTCCTATATAGAACCATCATCAGCTATTCAAGAAAATTCTACAATAAAAGAAAGACTATGTACTAAAGACAACAGGCTAATATAAGGCTATACTTACATGGAGAAGAAAATAAAGTAGTGTGATATAAAATGTTAAAATATTATGTAATTAAATAATTTTTAAAAAACCACATTGTTAATTATTGTGTTGAAGTGAACTAATAAGTAACAAAAAATATTTTTATGTTGGGGAGGCTATGAAGCCTTGAGCCCCTTAGTCTTATAGGAGAATTAAGTAGTTTAGACATCGAGCAGAAAAAAGTTTGAAATTGGATCAATGCACGTGATTGTTGACTGTACAGACGGATATGAATTATAAGATGAACTGACAGGGTGACAACTGACAGCAAAGCCGGAACCACTGTCATGATTACTCTTATGTCAAAATTGACACAGAACAGTGGCGCGAGACTACCGCTCACAGAACAAAAGAAGGAAATGATTCCACCAATACTATTCCGAGCCTGAGGATCTCAAGTCACACAACTGTGCCAACAACAAGCGGAGTAATCAGTACAATAGGGACAAATCATGAAACTAAAGATACAATATTAGCTAGTTTTATTTTATTTTTGTGGAGGACCAAGGCAGGAACAAATCTAGTTTTTTAGAAAATTAAGAGAATTGAAGAACTTTTTGCAATCGAACTGTGTTTGTTCATTGAGGGAAACAATATTGGGATTATTGATGGCCGAGTTGATTTCCAAAATTTCAAGAAAATTAAGCAAGGCACCTTTTTGGCAAACATGTAAAATATCTAAATCTGTATTTATGTCAAAATTATGGTTGTAGTTAAGGATATGGTTAGAGAAAGCACTTTTTGTATTATATTCAACTATATGTGGGTTTCTAGAGCTCTCAATGAGTTTGACATGTTCCAGAACTCTTGTTTTTACTTTTCTACCACTTTGTCCTACATATTGGGCGGGACAATTTGGTTGAGAGCAAGAGATTCTGTAAACACCTGACTTGTGGGAAATAGGTACTTTATCTTTAGTATTGACTAACACTTTGGAAATAGAATCTGTAGTATAAAACGAGACATTAATGTCATTACCGAACCTTTTAAAAATATTTGAAATATCAAGTGAGACTTTTCCTAAGTAGGGAATAGAGCAATATTTGTTAGAATTCGAAATAGGAGTTAAACTACGGTTAAGGGATTTTAATCTATGTTTATTGTAGATACTATTAATTAAATGAAAAGGGAAACCATTATTATGGCCTATTTGCCTAATAATGTTCAGTTCCTTGTTGAAATTTTCGGGTGACATAGGAATGTTAAATAGTCTATGAAAAAGAGAGTTAAATGCTGCGAATTTGTGTGAGTAAGGATGAAACGAAGAAAAGGGGATGACTGAGTCTGTGTGGGTAGGTTTTCTGTAAATTGAAAAATCGAGTTTAGAATCTTTAATGCTAATCAATAAATCCAAGAAAGGAATTGAATTATCTTTCGATAACTCCATAGTAAAACGTATCGACGGGTGTAAGGAATTTAGGAAATCTTTTATTGTAGAATTTTCTTGAATAGCTGATGATGGTTCTATATAGGACCGAAACATGTTCTACTTCTACTTTTTGATGGCTATCTGATTGATAGCGGTCATTCACCGTTTCAACTTCCTTTTGAACTAGATGGGAAATTAAATTGTGGAGACGACTTTGCGTTTTACTGATTTGTATTTGAATGAAAAAAACTCATCAATGTTATCTTTTACATTTGAAGAATAATAATTTTGAACAGCATCATTTACTATAGGATGTTTGTTGAATAGGGAGACTGGCAAACAACTTATTGGCTGCTTCAACATCACTCAAGTGAGCAGGAATGTCTTTCTTTTTATTTTTAGTAACATTGAGTTTCTTTAGTTCGTTCCATGATTCTTTAGAATTAGAGTTGTTGAATTTTTGTCGTAGTTAAACCTTCTTTTCGGTTTTTATAGCAGAAGTAGTGAAGTTCCGGATTTGTTTATAGTATGACCAATGTTCCTGAGTACGGCAATTTTTGTATTTTTTCAGTGCTTTGTCGCGTAGGTTTCGCAGAAGCTTGATATTATCGGTAACCCAAGGTGCATATGGCTTTTTTTTTCGGATAAAATGTGAGAATTGGCGCATGAATATCTATTAGAAAATTGATATTGTGGTTCAAGATTGCGATTTTTCCATCAATATTTACAGTTTTATAAATTGAATTCCAAACCATAGAAACAAGATCGTTTTGGAAAGCTTCTAAGTCACTACGATTAAAAGGTCGATAAGATATTTTCTTCTGGGTACATTTGATTGCGGAAGAAAATCAAAAGTACCTTTAATGAGAAAATGATCAGAAATATTATTGTCAATCACCTGGGTTAGACATTTATCTGAAGGTATATTAGTGAATGATAAGTCAAGAAGTGAGGCACTAGTATCGGTACCTCGAGTGGGTTTCATGATTAGTTGATTGAAATTGAACGCCTCAAGTATACCAGTTAACTGTATGCAGGGATTCAAGTTTATGTTCAACATATTAATATTTATTGAAGTCACCGAAACATATGATGAGTTCATAGTTAGAAAAAATTTCGGTTAGAGTGTCCTCAAAGATACTAAAAAAAGACTGATGATTAGAATTTGGAGGACGATATACGCTACCAATTGCGATTTTATATTTTTGGAATGTTACTTCTATCCATATGTATTCAATGAATTCAGAATGCTCGCTCATCAAAATTTTATAATTCAAGTGATGCCTAATATACATACCAACCCCCTCACCACGAGAAGGACGATCTTGTCGTATAAAGTTATATTCTTGCAGACTTACACGATCACTGGTTATGCCACCATGTAGCCAAGTTTCAGTAACACCAATAATATCGTATTTTTACGAGTTGCTGTAATCCGAAAATGACTCGAAATTTGATATCAAAGATCTCACATTTATATGAGATACAGTAAAAGTCATCTAGAAAAGAAAAAAAATACTCAAATAGAATAATTATAATGATTGTAGGTTTATCTGGGATTGTCAAGAAATTCTTCTTGTGATATTAAAAAGAATATATGAGGTATATTAGAAAGATGAAAAAGTAGGTGAAGAATAAGAAAAGTAAAAAGAAGAGGGAAAGGAGAGAAAAAAAATGATAAGTTGATACAATAGAAAACAAAATCAATCTCTAACTTGAATTGGCTAGTGACAAGCGCTACTATCCCCTACATAAACTGTTGTATACAAAGTTAATGATGATCGAAAAAAAAAATGCTTTTAGTACAATGTTGTTGAGCCAAACCACAGGAAAAAAACATGTTGTAATGGTATGCCTTATACACAAAACAATTTTATTCAGTGAAAATTGATATTAGACGCGTAGGTGAAAACCACTAGATTTGGAGAGACAATCCTCGTCAAGTTGGCAGATTTCGAAGTATTCCTGCCAAACAGAGCCACCGCTGCACTCAAGAGCAACTTGAAGAAATTGACAGGGTCTCAGCACGTACTTATCTACAGGGGCAAACACAAGTCCAGCAAACAGCAGCACCCGCAGCAGCTGTTCGAGATATCCAAGGCGTAGTGCTCCTTTTCCACACACATACACATACTAAGTGAGTTTTCTCGATTTTTCATTCATTTTCGCATATTTTATGTGTTGTATTTTTGAATAAAGATGAATTCCAATGCCATTGCCAATTTGGCTGCTAATACCTTATTCAAACGACGAATATAAAATTCATTGGAAAAATTCATTCACTGAATTTGTAAAAAATTATTTGAATGAGGACCAAAAATCAACAAATATTTCAACTGTGATTTATAGGGCTACTGATTTGAAAGAGTGGTTCCTCGAAAACGTCATAGATCAGGTTCAAAATAAATTATCATAATTCACCGAAAAGAAGAGCGGCTGGAGTCGCCAAAAAAATATTAAGTTTGGAAATGAATACAAACAAATCCAGCTTTGGCAACGGTTTGTCTTACATCGAGTGCCAAAATCCATTGCCAAAAAGCAAGCTTGTATCAACATCAAAAATAATGATGATGTTTCGCTTGAGCCATAGTTTCGGCTTTGTATCCGGAAAAAATAAATATAGGTAGAACATCATCTTATCCCAAGTATTCAAATGTTCTAAATTTGACAGTTATCGAATATCTGATGGAATTGAGGCAAATTGCCAAATTCGAGAAAATTAACAACAATTCCGTGAATGTGTACAAGTTGGAATTATTCCAGCCTAAGCCATACAAAGAGGCATTTTTCGTGACAGTTCCGAATCAACTCACAAAATGAAAATTAGATCGATATGTCAATTTACTCCCAATTCAAAATGAATATCCCCAAAATTGAATGATTATGCAGAGGTGCCAGGTATAGACAACGAAAGTGATATACGTTATAATTTTTGTTGGGTTAGGGATTCATCCCGGCTACTTAATGCACAACTTGGTAAGGATGAGTATAAAAAATTCATTTGCGACAGATGTTTGAATTATTTCAGAAGTGAAGAAAAATTGGACAGTCATACAGTTGATTGCAAAAAAAACAAACAGTTGTAAAATTTCGTTCCCTCACTATGATCACGTGGAATTTCGGGACATTGTACATGAAAAAAAGGTACCCCTTGTAATATTTGCGGATTTCTAGTCGATTTTGTATCCGTTTGGAGATGCCGCCGGGTGCACTTCACAAACGAAAAAGTACCAAAAACATATCCTTTTCAGTGTCGAATTTTATTTGAAGAGCTCGAATGAAGACACTTTATCATTTTACGATAACCCTTGAGGATTGGTTTGCGCAGCGAATGGGGGACATAGCCAAAATTGTCGAACCCAAAAATTTGGATATTGTCCCCATAATCACATCACCTGATGAGGTGAGCGCGCCATGTTGCCACATTTGCGAAAAACCATGGAAATCTGGCGACAAAATTGTGAAAGACCATAATCACTACACCGGTGATTTTCGCGGATATACGCATGGGCAGTGTTACTTGGTGTACATGAAGTCTTTAGTGGCGCCGATAGTTTTCCAAAATGTATCCGAATAAGACAGCCATTTTATCAGTCGAGAGGGGGCGAGTCAGTTTGTTGCCTGTAAACGAAGAAAAATACATATCTTCCACCCAGTATGAGGACAATACAGACATCAACTTCAGATTAACTGATTCGTTCCGCTATCGTCATGAGTTTGAACCGTTTGGTTCAGATTTTGACAGTGCACGATTTGAAAACATCCAAACGCGAATTTGCACATCTGACAGCTGATCAATGCGGATTGCTCACTCGAAAGGGCGTATTTCCATACGATTTCGACGATTCGATAGAATAGTTGGAAGTTGGATGTTTGCCGGCGCTCCATCATTTCTACAAGTTGAACGATTGTTGATGTGAAAATGTGGCAGAATACGAACATGCGCAGAACGTGCGGCAAACGTTTAACCTGAAAACACTGTGCGAGTACTCAGACTTTTACAAGAAAACAGACATTTTGCTCTTGGCGGATATTGTTGAGAATTATCGAAATAACGGTCACAAGACATATGGCCTGGACCCCGCGTAGTATTATACCCTAAACGGCTGTACGTGGTCATGCATGTTGAAGTATACCCAGTTCAAGTTGCAGATTTTGAAGGACGTCGACATGCTCATGATCATCGAGCGAGGATTTTGCGGGGGCATCAGTCAGTGCTGAATGATAAATACATGGTTAACAAGAATGGCGTCACGCAGCACTCCACTTATTGGCTATATCTCGATATAAATGATTTACATGAGTGGGCCATGATGGAATATCTTCCGTACGGAGGATTCAAATGGTTCGGGAATGCAACCGATTTGAATGTGCTCAACGTGTCAGACAATTCGGCAATTGGCTTTATCCTCGAAGTCAATTTGGAGTACCCCGAACATTTACATGACAGAACCAAATATTTTCCATTGTGCGCCGAACACCATATTCCACTAAGCTCAAAATTACCCAAATTAATGACCACCCTTTACAAAAAGGAAAACTATGTTGTACACTACAGGGTGTTGAAACAAGTACTGACTCACGAACTTATACTGAGAAAAATTCACAAAGTGCTGCAATTCGACCAATCAGCCTGGCTCAAACCCTACATTGAATTAAATACGAAATAACGCGCAGAAGCAAAAACCACTTTTGGCAAAAATAACTATAAATTAACCAATAACGCAGTATTCAGGAAAACTATGAAAAACATACAGAAACATCAAAAAATTTAATTTCCAGCTCGAATTTCAAGAATCGCACTATTTCCGATGAGGACGTCGTCGCTATCGAGATGGCAAGGACGGATCTGTTGTTCAATGAGCTTCTGTACATCGGCATGTCGATACTTGGTATTTCCATGGTGTGCGTGTATGATTTACATCACGGTTTCATGAAGGAAAAGTACACGAGCGATCAGTACAAGTTGATGAACACGGATTCTGATTCGCTGATTCACGAGATCAAATCCGATGACATTCATCAAAATGCATTGAAATCAAACATTGGAAAATTATGGCTTTGCCATTGCAAACAAAAAAGTCCCCGGCTTGATGAAAAACCAAGCAAATGGCCAAATTATAACGATTTTCTTGGGACTCCGTTCAAAGCTGTATCTGTCAAAACCCAGATAATAGCGCCCTTTGGACACATCAAAGTCTTTGGCTACATGTCATCTACTAAAACAGCGAAAGCGGCAGTATATTTCTGAGCTGGTAGAATTTCTAGATGAGTTTACGTAATCTGACAATAGTACAATCAATATGACTATTCCATTGGAGGTATTGATCCACTAGTACACCCAAGTATTTCCTCGTATTTGTTTCATTCACGAAAGAGCAGCCACAATGCGTATTAGTTTCACATGATGGTTTGTGTATCAACATTTTCTATCGGTTGGTCTCTGCTTGTTGGCACGAAGGCGATATATTTTGTTTTCTCAACGTTGACACTCAGTAAGTTATCACTTAGCCAGTTCAAAATCATCCTGATACCTGTTTCAGACTATGTTCGTACTTCGTCCCAAGTGTTTTCAATAAATGTAGTTGCTTTGTCGTCAGCGAATGAAATCAGCAATATTAAAAATATTATTGATATACAACAAAAACAGTTTCCTGCGGCACACCCCTGACGTAAGAGACCACTTACTGAGTCGTTGATTTTCACGACCTGCAGTCTATTACTCAAATAATCCTTAAAAACATCTAATGCAATGCCTCTTAAACCAGTGTCAGACAGACGATGGAGAAGAATGTCATGATCTACCGTATCGAATGCCTTCACTAAGTCCAAAAATACAGTAATGCATTTTTCTTGGTTTTGGAAGCAATTGTCAATTTGGTTGATTATCTGATATGCCGCTTTTTCGGTTGATTTGTTTTCTCTAAAACAAAACTGGGATTCACAAAGGATGTTATTTCATTGAAAAAGTATTCTACCCTTTTTTGATGCATTTTTTAAAGATATTTGTGAAGTTGTTAATAAGTGTTACAGGTCTGTAATTTGTAACATTTTTTTTATCAACCGTTTTGAAAATTGGTATCGTAACGTAATGGAGTCCTTGAATGAGGTGGGAATTTTAACCGCTGCCTCCAGCATACCGCCGCAGTATCCTACGAAGTTCACTGTGCCCTAAGACATTGCTCAACGTTGTGGTCATGGGTCTCGAAATCAGACCATCACTCATATTCTCCAAAAACGAACTGAAGAAATTTGTTTTGAATGTTTAAATATGATAAGAACTTATTATTTGCTTGTTATGCGTTGCTGCAGTATTTTATGCTTATCTCATGATATATTTTTTAATGTATTTTAGTTAACGTTGTTATGTATTGTTGTATTGTTATATATGTCATTTCAATATGTTAATTCCACAAAATGTTAATGCATACAAACTGAGAAGAGTCTTCTGCAATAACACTTCCGAAGACGCTACTAGCATCGCCGATAGAGATGACGACCACTCAAACGATGCCTACTGTGCCCTGAATGTAGATGTCGACGACGCCGACGAGTTTCAGCCCAAAAGACTCTATGAAGGATTCATGTTTTTCATAAGTTTAGCGCTAATCTACCAATTAGGCGAGTCATTCTACAAGTTCCTCATATCAATCAGGCAAAGATACGCAATTTCCAATGGAAATGAAAATACTTATAGTACTTATGGTACTGATATGTTATCTTCGAGCAAAAAAATTAATGATTTTTATTTTTATTTCATTTTTGCATTTTTATTCCAATTCTCAACACCAACATAGACAGACCGAATTCCTGGAATTTGTTTGTTTATTCAACAGCTAGCGATGGTTCTCACGCTATTGAACACAGATTTTTTTCCAAGAAATTCGTCTCAAACACACATGCACTCCGTCTGTCGTAATGCTTATGTCAACAAACCGAGCGAGCTGCCGGTAAACGTAAACAATAACCAGTGGCGGCGGCTCACCAGTGCCAGCGTCAACAACACTAAAATCGACGAAAAATTAAAAGCAAAATATTTCGGTGGAAGTTGCTCTAATACATCTCATCTTTCGCAGGGACGTTTCTCGTCAACGCGCCCAGTCCCGCGCACTTTTCCCCAGCCGATTCCAGTTACGCAATTCTATACAACTACGGCAAACAAGCAAGACCCCCGAATGCTATACAACCTATACAATCAAGATCTTGATTGTCGTAGTTGGATAGACATACTACTAACGGGGTATTGAAAATCAATTACCACATATATGATTTTCACAGGATTGTTCAACAAAAATTCGTCTAATTGAAGGGTCATATTGTCCGACAAATTTTTGGCTGCGTTTTTCAGTCCGACGACTGTTATCCGGAATTTTTACAGTATTCCGACAGAATGGTGCCCGCTACCTAGCAAAAAATCGAAAGAATGTCATAATTTCAAAGACGATACGCACATCTCATCATCCACGATATATCAACAATTAGCTATTAATTTCCGATATTTGTGGAATAAACACTTAGGGTAAAATCATCTCTTATAAAGATGATTCTGCAATTGTTTTCTCATAAGAAGATTAAGAAAAATTGTACTGCCCGACCGAGTCCAATATTGACCAACTTTATGAATGGTTAAATATGAATCTTTTCAGTAGTAATACCACGAGAGCATTTAAAATATTCCATTATACTTGCAAGTCACGAGACGTATTCTGCGAAAAGGAATATCAATAAACGTGTGAGCTGCACATATCAGAATGAGAAAGTATTCGAACGATAAAGAGGGTAGTATAACTTGTACATTCGTTAGAATTTATACTGAGCTCTACTGCTACCGCGCATCGATAAGCGTGCCGATTTCACATCCCTTTATAGATTTGCCAAGCTATAACGTATTCTATCTTTCACACTTGATATGTCTTCTTTGACATATATTCGACTACCTCATACATAGTTTCTTCTAGCTCCAGAAGACATCATTTTGTAACAGGCCTTCTATATTCTGCTGACATCGTTTTGACATCTACAACCCGTATTTTTTGATCAGATCCAGTGTAAACTTTGGTCACTCTTCCAAACTTCCATTGGTAGTCAGGCGCTTTATCATCAACCAGAATGAAAATATATCCCAACAGAATTGGTTTCTGATCTATAATCTATTTATTTCTGCAGGTTAAAGTTGGCAAATACTCCTTCACCCAAATCTAAAATTCAATCTAAAAGCTTTCGTGACATTTTTCACCCCCGCTTCAAATTGGCCCTGTTACCTGTGGCTAACTTGCCATGGGCCGTGAATGAAATTATTTGTAGAGGCAAATATACTGTGTATGTGTTAAGTTAATTAATCCGAGCACATTCGTTTCAGTTACTGACACTCCGAATATTGAGAGTTATACTGTTTGTGTGTTTGATATATTGCTTAGATTACTCCTGCTATAAATCAGCCTGATTGGAACACCTGTGCAACCTCCTCGGAAAGCCTAGTACCCGCTGACCGAGCAGAACTTGTTTCCCCGACCGATATTTAAATTCAGATTATTGTAGTTATCAGTGTCTATCCCTTGCTTGTCGACGATAAAACGATAAATGCCTAGCTGGTACTATTTCTTTTTTTATTCCTTCTTATCACCTTGCTACTCAAAGACTGCGAGTTAGCAAAGTATTTCAGAAGCTTCAAGATTGCAATTGAAGCCTGCAATCTCTTGGCCACTTTTGTACAGGAGTCACCATATATGAGTACCGTAAGCTGCCTGGGCCTCCCTACCAATTGATATTGAGAGAGTGGAGCATACCACTTTGAATTACTGGCGCCCGAGGCACTTGTTGGGTTTTGAGTCTTTCTCGTTAGAGATAATAGTAAATTTCAACAACCGACGCGCTATAGTGACGTCCGCTTTTTTGTCCAGTTAAGGAAAAAAAGAGCGTTACAAATTGGCGCCCGAGCGGGGACATTCTTTTTTATGGTATACCGAGGATAGTGATAATCGAAATTTGAAGATGAGCCGATTTTGACGGAAATAAGACTGCTAAAACCGATTTGAAACGCTTCTAGAGGTAGTATAACGTCAAAATACGTCAAAAACCGCCAACTTGTCATTTTGACAATTGTCATTTTTAACAGGAAAACCCCGTGTGATATACCGTTTAATAGGTATTCGAGGGTATAAGAGCGATTCCTGTCAACCGTTAGGCGATATCACCCACTGTTTTTGAGATACGAGCTGTTCAAGGAGCACTGGTGGTGTTTGTTTTAGGCACAGGTCAGACTGCTTTCAGTAAACGAAAAGAGGATGGTAAATAAAGAAACTGGTTCCGTGGAGAAACCCGACGCTGCTACAGGCCCTCATACTACTGAATGCACCGACAGAAGGCCCGCCCGCTAACACTCGAGTCGGATGGACATACCTCTTGCAGAAAGACGAACTGAACGCCAACAAACTAGCTGAATTTCAGCTAGCTACCGCAGGTACTGAGGACGAGAAGAGACGGCGCCTCATTAAGTTTATTCGAGAGGGCCTTGCTACTCCTGTACCCACCTCTACATTGCCATTTGTTTTCCCGAAGATGTCAGCAATAACCATAGTCATTATTTCGTTATCCACTATCACTGTTACGAGTGCAGGAAGGCCTTTGGTAAATAATGCTCTCGCTGGCTCACTAGTGGTTGTGCAAACCACCCCGTATCAGCCTGGAGCACCTTCGATCCCAGTAGTGAGACCATTGAAGGTCAAGGACTAGGGCATTTCTTTTGATAGGACCGATGATCCCGCCACATTTCTGGAAAGGCTTGATCACAAGGCGTCTCTCCCGACCGCCTTCTACAGGCGATGCCCGAGTTATAACAGGGAATGTCTGCACTTTGGTTCAGGAAAAACCATATTTAGTGGAGAAACTGGCAAGAATTCTGTACCGATCTCCAGGACGTTTTCTTCTCAATGAATTACCTTTTAGGGGTTTCTATAAGTAGAAGGGGACACCAACTACAGAAAGTTAGCTATGTGTATATTACTTATGCAGACCCTCATACGCCGCCACGGAGGAATTTCTCCAGAACAGGAACCGAACTGGTTATACAGGAACCTACATCAGTTAAGTCAAGACATCAGATATACAGAACAGACATTGCTGACATCCACGGTTTTGCAAAAGCTGTCGAAGATTATGAGATGCTGCGCACCGAAATCGAACAGGCGTAGGCCCCTACGCCACATTCTTGTACCCCCCGTACGTCCCACCATCAATCGTTCCACTAAAACGACTACAGCCGTTGTCGACTACTGTCCCACCCCGGCAGTGGCAACGCAGCCACGATATGCACAGGGTGTTCGTGACTGACAGCCGCCACCCCCAATACAAATAAGCCGCAGCAATATCGTATGACGGAACTTTTGTTAGGAACTGCCAAGAGAACTGTACACACTTAGCGAAAACACTTGTATTGAAATTATACTCGTTTCAGAAGTTGTTGTAGCTTCATAACGTATTTGGAAGTCGTGGCTCAACCAGATTCTGGAAACAAGTATTCTGAAACTGTATATTTGTATATTGGAAAAGTCTCGATATGCATCCAACAGAAAAAACGATGAGCTCTCCCTCGCGAAGTTATATGAGACCAACCAAACCCATCAAGTTTACTTGAATTCACCAAAGATCCCACCATGGTATTGTATGTACCGAATAAAAACACAGCCGTTATTTTTTGCGAAAACACTTGCACTTTTCCTTGTGCTACCCCAGTTGAACCGGTACATGAAACCAACGAGAGCTCAAACTGACAATTGCAAGGATAATCAACATGCAAAAGCCACCAAACTGTTCAAGAAGAAAATATGAGCTTGTATGAATATGAGCTTTAAGCTTTGCGGGTCACTTTGACACTCGAGTCCAGGTTTCGGAATGCCTCGGGCGCCACCTCTGTTTAACGTGGGAAGGCCACTTGCTTCGGGCAGCTTCAGTGAAGAAGTTCCAGGGGTCGTTTGTTACGAGTACAAACTAGGTTTGAGGCTATCAATACGAATCTAGTAAAGGTTGAACGAAAATACGAATTTTTCAGATGCCGTAATAGGAGCGCTTCAATTCGAATCATTTTATTCTATTTGCAAATTTACATATTGGCGGATAATCTATGACCCGAAATCATCGGAGATGTATTGTGAGTTGTATGGCTCTGATTTCCCTTACTAAATCAATAGATCATCGAGTGATATTCGTTGTCAAGACCGTGCCTGAGGGTATAGCTGATTTTCGCAAGGAATTGCAGGTTTTGTATGTTTTCCTTGGGTTTGGTTCAGTTCAAAAATTTATTGTTTCATCTTCAATGCATGTTTGTCATGAACCCAAACCCCTTTTGTGTGTTAGTTGAATTTTCTTGTCAATGTTTGTCCATTCGTACCCCTTGGAAAAGATACGTCCCTGGTGAGTGCCTACTGGACAGACTTGAATTATTTGTGTCTTCATTTCTTTCTTTCCGGTATATTTACCATGGTTGGTCGCAGCATGTATATTAATCAAAACCAGTCGTTACCAAAAAAGTTCACTTTTATTCTTCAGCAAAGTAACATTTCACATTCAAGAGTCACTACATACTCATCATGCCCGAAAAATTGGGGTTTGATAGATATTGGTTGATCAGCAATTCAATGTACTGAAATGTTGCAGAAATACATAATTAGGTTGGTGTAAAGAACCGATGAATTTCATGACACTCCAACGTTTCTGTACGTAGAGTTGTTGAGTAGACATAATTGAAAATAACAATAATTTAGTAACATATTATTATATTATTATATTATATGAGATAAATGATCTAAATCTTGATCACATCTCCCTCGGTAAAAAAAAAAAGAAAATGTTTTTTCTTTTTTTATCATTAAAACTACATCTATTGTTAATATTATAGTACACTTAATACTCATTACTTGTAATGAGGTTTCACTCTGTTTTTATGCACTGTCATTTCTTTATGGTCCACTTTGATCACTATATTTGTGTTCGTCTTTTATCACTGAATGAGGACCCTTGAAAAGTTCTTGCATTTTATCAGTAACATTGTTTTTAACTAAAACTAAATCTTTTACTGTGAACTTACTACCAGGATTACAGGACTTATCATATCTATCTTTTCTATTTGTTTTCGATTTCAGCAAATTATTTCTTGCATCGGCGAAAGAATTTGTTTTGGAATCCTTATTTGGTAGTGCATATGCCTCTACAAATTTTGACAAGTCGCATTGTAATGTCAAAATATATTTATTGTTTTCAATGTCTTGCTCGATAGGGTCAACTAAATCTAGGGATATTTTCCCAAACGCATATGATGCTGTTGTTGTTATGTTCAAGGGTTCTATAAATGGATTAGAAAGTTTGTATCTTTGGCAGTCGTCACAGATTTTTACAAATTATTCTACGTCATCATACAGTCCCTGCCAGTACCGTAGTAACTTTTAATGTTGTTAAACATTCTATTGATACCTGCGTGTCCTCCCCTATGCAGAATGTGGAAATCATTCAGAATTAATTGTCTAGTTGCTGAATCATTAATGTTATGGCAATTTTTTATGAAAGTTATTTCTGTTTTCGACTTCTCTAAGATTTTTGAAATTTCTTTGATTAAATCCGCAGATAAATTGTTATCTTTATCAATAAATAATTCTGGAATATTTTCCTTTCCGGACAGTTTTTGACAGTCTTTCAACATATCTCGAAGGTCTGATGCTGAGCAAGTATAACTTGAATTGTGTTTCTGACTTCCGTAGTTTATTGAATTGTTGTGAGCTCAGTATCTTCAATTCAGTTACGTTGTAAGGTTTTTCCAATACCTCGACAATTTCAGGGTGATCAGTCCTAGTGTTATATTTTACCTGGAATATTGTCTATATTAAAAAATATCCGGTGCGAAGAACGAAATTGTATATTTTTAATTTTCAATGTCTGTCTGACAATCTTTCATAACAAACTTTTTTTTTTACATGGGTAGATATAACATGATAATAATATAACAATAATGAATGATAAAACATGGAAACGAAACAAACTGCACCATTCTCCCCCCAGTAATTGGCTCCCTGTGAAGTCAATTACTTCTTTGTCACATCCAAAACGATGAGTCTAGAAACTGAACGCCGAAAAACTGCTCCATTCGCACTTCTCACGTCTACTATCCTTGTTTTTCCATCTCTAGCAGGATAGAGCTTCACCACCAAACCCTTTTGCCAAAGGTTTCTAGGTCCACTTGGATCAACCATGATAACAACGTCTCCCAAGAGTATAGATCTGCTTTCTTGAAACCATTTTGTTCGCTTAATCAACGTTGGCAAATACTCCTTCGTCCACCGGCTCCAAAATAAATCTGATAATTTTTGAGCTGCTCGCCAACTCGACATCAAATTGATGTCTCTTTCATTCATTTCTGCACACGACAAAGCATTCGAAGAGGGACCTATGAGGAACTGATTGGGTGTTAGAACTTCATTATCGTCCGGATCAGATGATACATGAACCAATGGCCTAGAGTTCAAAATATTTTCACATTCTATAAGGAATGTTCTTAAAATATATTCTTGTGGGTATCTTGCGGTCAGAACCACTTTTAGAATTTTCTTTACTGATTGAATGAGTCGCTCCCAACATCCGCCCATGTGTGCAGCTAGTGGTGGGTTCCAAAACCATTTAATTTTTTTTACAGAGCAGAATGTCATTACCTCAGTTTTGTTGAGTTTTTCCAATTCTTCTCTTAATTCCCGCTCAGCCGCCTGGAAGTTACTTCCGTTATCGCTGAAAACCTCTTCAGGAAACCCACGCCGACATCCAAATTGACGCAGAACGTTGATAAAGGCGTTGGCACTTAAATTTTGTGCAATTTCCAGGTGAACTGCACGAGTCGCCATGCATGTAAAGATAACGCCATACCTTTTCTCATGACTCCTTTTGACGATAACCTCCATGGGGCCGAAATAGTCAATGCCAGTTTTGATAAATGGCCTAATAGTAGGTTCAATTCTGCATTCCGGTAATTGCCCCATTACTGGAACTAAAGGGACATCTTTATGATTCCTGCAGTATTGACAACTCCTTAAAACATTTTTAACAGCCTGTCTGATTCTCAGTATCCAAAATTTCTGTCTTAAGTTGTTGATTACTATTTCTTGACCATGGTGATGTGTTTCTTCATGATAAAACTGAATCAGCAACCTGGTAATTCGGTGATTAGGGTCTAAAATGATGGGTCGTTTTGTGCGAGTATCAAGTTGTTGAAAATTTTCCAATCGTCCAGATAGTCGTATGAGATTGTCAGTTTCAGAGTATTCACAATTAAGTGAATAGAGTTTACTTGAAGAACTAATTGGTTTTTCGACCTTCATATTACTCACTTCTTGAAAAAAGCAATCTGTTTTGGACTTTCTTGAATAACAACTTCTCAGCTTCTTGTATTTCTTCTACAGTTAATTCTCCTTGAATTCTGATTTTTGTTTGCATAATTTTTATGAAACGTAGTTGATAAGTTGTTGTACGAACCAATCTCGTTCACTTCGAAAATCTTTCTGGATCAGCTACTATAACAAGGGGAATTGTGGTGTAAAAATGTAGTTGACTTTTCTCTTGAAAGTATATTGATAGACTTTTTTATCAACAAAAACAAAAACAATATGTTCCGTAGTATGGGAACTAGATAATATTTCATGTAACATAAGATAGTATGGGAACTGAACGATATTTCATTTAACATAAACAGCCTCCATTGAAACGTTCCCGTTTCAATAAATAAACATTTGTCAATTATATAACTCAATTCAGAAATGAATCAGTGGACTGTAACACATTGAATTCAGATAAATATGAAATTTATCTAAATGTCAGTAGGAATTAAGCATATCTTGGCAACTGCATGTTTCAAAATACTATTTTTCGTTTTCACACTGACGACTCGTACTAATCCATCTGCACCATGATGTAGCTCCGTAATTCGTCCTAAGTGCCAATGTAAAGGTGGGGTATTGTCCTTCAGCATTACCAGTGCACCAACCAGCAGAGCAGGATTCTCCTTACGAAACCTCCATTTCGTTCTTTGTTGAAGTAGATGCAAATAGTCTCTTGACCAACGTGTCCATATTTGTTGAGACATTTTACAAATATGGTTATAGCGGGATAAATAACTGAACGGAGTATCTTGCAAATCTAGTTGAGGCAATGAATTCAAAGCTTCTCCGATTATGAAATGCCCAGGAGTGATTGCTTCCAGGTCGTTAGGGTTATTGGAAAGGGGAATCAGAGGTCGGGAATTCCAAATAGCTTCCACTTGTGTAAGAATTGTGTAAAATTCTTCATAAGTGAACGAAAAATTTATTGTTACTCGTTTCAAATAATATTTTACGGATCGTATAGCAGCCTCCCAAATACCTCCCATATGAGGAGATTTTGCAGGAATAAATTTCCATTCAATATTTTGTAAAGACAAATATTGCTGAAATCGGTCATTTTGTAATAATTCATTTATCTTTGTCAATTCATTATTAGCTCCAGTAAAATTTGTACCATTATCAGAAAACAACTTTCTGCATATACCTCGTCTTGATACAAACCTTTTCAAAGCATTCAAAAACGATTCAGTAGTGAGATCACTGACCAATTCTAAATGTACTGATTTGCTAGCCAAACAGATAAACAAACATATACAGCCCTTTACTAATTTCCTATTACGAGTTTTACCATCTTTGGTTTAAAAAAATTCTGGATGGTTTTACACGAAAATCTGGTAAATTACCCATTTGCTGTGTAGGGCTTATTGGATTTATCTTAAAACAAAGTGTACATTTACGAATAATCGATTTTACTGCTTCCTTTCCATTCAAAGGCCAATAATTTTGTCGAATGAAGGAAAGAGTTGCTTGTGGACCTGAGTGAAAATTACGAATGTGTTCATATTTAATTATCAAATTCGTGAATTTGTGATGTTTCGGGAGAAGAATTTGATGTTTTTGATTAAAAGATAATGAAGAATGCTTGAGTCTGCCACCCACACGCAGAATATTATTTTTGTCGATAAAAGGATCCAAGGATGCAATATTAATGTTTGCTTTCACTCTACCATGAGATTGAAGAGATTTTAGGTCATCTGAGAAAGCTTGGGCTTGTACTAGATATAACAAAGTATTTGTACTATTGGATAACTCATCAATGGTTAAAATTCCATATTGTCTACGTTCAGGAGTTGACTTGCAATTTCTTAAAAATCTAAGACAATATGCTACAACTCTCTGAAGTTTCGTGAAACTAGAGTAACTATCAAATAAATCAAAAGATATAGTACATGAGTATGTGCTAGTCTTACGTTTGAACTCTAGTAAATCTGAGTGTTTACGAGCAAAATTAGATATATGTGTATTTTCTGGCCGAAATTCAGATTCTAACGCTAAGAAAGAAGGGCCATGCCACCATAAAGTTGATTTAGAAAGCTCAGTGGGCTCTATTCCGCGAGATATTATATCTGCAGGATTGTCTGTTGAACGTATGTGATGCCATTTTTCTAACTGTGTTAGTTTCTCAATTTCAGAAACTCTATTGCACACAAAAGTTTTCCATGTATAAGGTTCAGCTGATAACCAAGATACCACTATTGTTGAATCAGTCCAATAATAAATATCCGCTATATGTAGTTCATTCAAGTTAGATGTTATTTTATTTTTCAATTTTGCTAATAATAAAGCCCCACATAATTCTAACCTGGCAATGGAAATAGATTTAAGAGGCGCCACCCGTGACTTCGCACACAATAGCCTTACACTTATATTACTTTCATTCTAAGACCTTATGTAAATGGTTGCTGCGTACGAATATTCACTGGCGTCGCAAAAGCAGTGAATTTGTATATTTGATGCTCCTCGACAAATTACTTGTCTTGGTATTCGAATAGTATCCATTTCATTCAACTTACTGTAGAACTTTTTCCATGAAGTATGCAAATTTGAAGAAATAGATTCATCCCAATGAATGTTATATTGCCGAAGCTTTTGTAGAATTATCTTTGCCTGTATGGTTATTGGACCCAACAGTCCAAGAGGATCAAATATTTTGGAAATATACGATAAAATGGTTCGTTTCGAAATATTGTTCAATGGATCATAATTCTGAACGTGATATTCAAATTCATCAGCCGAAGCATTCCACAAAATTCCGAGAGTCTTTGTATGGTCATTATCTGTTATAAGATATGGTATATTTTGATTATTGTCTTTTAAATCACATAAAACCTTTGGTTCATTCGAAGAAAACTTGCGTAATTCAAAACAAGCATCTCCTAAAATTTTTGTTAGATTTTGTCTGATAGAAATAACACTTTCTATATCATGTGAACCTGTTAAAACATCATCCATTTAAAAATTGGATAAGATGATTTTACATTATTTTGGGTAAGAAGTTTGATTATCTAACGCAACCTGTTTGAGGCAAGGCGTTGCTAAAAATGAAGATGGTGCCATGCCATATGTAACAGTTTGAAGTTGAAAATGTCACAATTTTTCTTCAGGACTATCTCGCCAGACGATTCGCTGAAGATCTCGTTGAGAACTATGAACCTTTATCTGCCTGTACATTTTTGTCAAATCTCCAATTAATACAACACTCACTCTGTATACTTGGACCAACTTTCAGAATATCATTCAATGACAATCCAGTAGAAGTCTTTGAAGATGCGTCAAATACAACTCTGAGCTTAGTTGTCAAACTGCCAACTCTTTCTACGGAATGATGTGGTAAATAATAGCTGTTATTTTCAAAGTTTTGATCGGAATTAATTCGAATCATATGACCAAGAGATTCATATTCTTTTATAAATTTGTAGTATTCGTTTTTTAAATTGCAATTGCGAGCAAATTTCTTTTTCATTGAATGGAAACGTCGAATTGCCATTTCCAATGAATTTGACAGTGAATTTAACAGTGAATCTACCTGAATCATCGCATTCACACTCATCTTTCTCCTTTAAAACTTTTACTTGTGGAAAATTTTCATCAACTTGCCAAAATCTCTCTAATTGATCTCGTAGTTCTGAGCCACCAAGGAGCAAGATGATTGTTGATTTATTTGTGGAATGAACATATGACCTGCTACGATCCAACCTAATTGAGTTTTTTAAAGGCAAGGTAAATCCTTTCCCAATTTGATTTGACCTTCACAAAGTAACTCAAAAAATATACTCGCTCCTAACAACAGATCAATATTACCAGGCTTATAGAAGTGTGAATCTGCCATACTTATGTTATTAGATATTTTGAATTCTTGTATATTCATCTTTCGCTGTGGTATGGTGTCAATTATTCTATCTATAATCAAGCAAGACAAACTTGTTTTATAGTCATTGAATAATGATTTTAATTTTATATTAGTTTGTTTTGTGATGTTTGTTAAAGATTGATTTATTCCAAAAATAGGTAAATTTATAGAAGATGTAGGAAGTCTTAAACGTTGAATCAAATCGCTTGTGGCAAAATTTGACTGCGATCCGCTGTCTAAAAGAGCTCGACATTGTATATATTGATTATTTGAATCACAAACACTATAGCAGTTGGAAGAAAAACGAAGGAATCTGAATTAGAGCAATTATTATGTGAATTCAAACTATAATTGTTTTGTGCTAAATTTGAAACTGTTGTTTGTAACTTTGTCTGATCATTATTATGTGAACTTTCTGCTTGCAATGTAGAATTACCCTGTTGGCTACCCACTTCGTTATCACGAGTGATACACTGTAGACTTGAAGAATTTGTAGAGGGAAAATGTAAAAGTGAGTTATGCCTCTTTAAACATGTCTTGCATGAGCTAGAATTTCGACATTCAGAACTTGTGTGTCCCAACCTTAAACATTTGTGCATAATTTTAAACGTTTGACTTCTGAATATCTAGCTGATACTGGCATGTCTAAAAATGTCTTACAAGAAAATAAGTAATGAGAACCCTGACATAAAATACATGATATTTTGCTGGTCGTGACATGTGTCAAAGTTCGAGTAGGTACTCTGTTTCATATCAGGAGATTTTTTATTGAATGCATGTTGATAACTTAGTTTGTTATTTGCTCTCACATCGAGAGCTTCTAAAAGATTACACCTTTCTGACAAAAACTTGGTGAAATCCTCAATTTTTGGAGATTTATTGTCTTTTACGTATCTTTCCCACTCTTTCCTTGAATTAATATCTAACTTTTGTTCGAAAATATGAATAGGATATTCATAAAATCTGTTGTGAAATCATCTGCGTCTGAAAGACAAACTCTTGTCGCTATTTTCTATCGTTCAAGATCTTGGGAGGTATTTATGTTGAAAAGGTGAATATTCTCCATGAAAATTGAAAAATGAAAGTTGTAATTCATTTGTAATATATCTGACAGAAGACTACTAGAAGAACTACTTCCCCGGCTAAAGCTACATTGAATAGATAGATAGATATTGTGAAAAGACTCTAACTGAAAAGAAAAACTCTGAAAGTGAAAATTCGCATTTTCATTCATATAGTTGATTTTTTCAATTTTCTCTAGTTTTCATTGAAAATTCATTGAATAAGAAAGGGAGAATGATATTTGAAAATATTACTCACAGAAATCTATCATTTCATTGAAGCAATGTTCCCTTTTTCAACATGAATACCTCCCAAGAGGGTATCTTGAACGATGGAAAATAGTGACTAAAGTTTGTCTTTCAGTCGCAGAAGATTCCACAATAGATTTCATGAATATCCTATTCATATTTTCGAAAAAAAAAAACAAATAAATTGAACTTATCTCTATTATTGAAAATGCATTGTATCAAATTTGGTGCTGCTTATATTGTTGTTGATGAAAATATGTGGGGTCTCTTTTGAGTATTTCATACTTGAGTTGAGGAAGGAAAAACACAGATAAACTTTATTAAATAATAGAAAACGCTTGCTTCCTAAATAACTAACGGTTTAGAGTAACATCGTGTAATTAGAATTATTCGTGAGAGTATACATCAAAGTTTTGTTATAAACGTTAACAATAATATTCGTCAAGTATCGGCTACATCGATTCGAAAACCTTCCAGTTGTAGTACAAGTTGCTTTACATTCTAAACACAAATTGACATGTCCGAGCATTTTTCATTTTTTTGTGGGATATCGCCTCAAAAAGTTTTATTCCATAACTGGTTGCCACAGTGTATATTGGTTTTATGCTGGACTGTTTATGGTTTTGTTTGTTTGTTATACAGTATAGGCAACTTTTCATCTGGGGTATAGACAGAAACCTACGCGAGCAACAAGGAACGCAATGATATAATAATACCATATAAATAAGAGAGACGCACTACTGCGCGCCTCTCCTGTTACCTCGACCAACAAATTGAAGGCTGGTTCAGACACAGCCAGTAGTTTAGTAGAGTTAAGTAATTTAGTAAAGTGAGTGTTCTGTTCACAAGAGTCAAGTGAATTGGTGGAAGCCGAGTAAAAACAGCGTCTCCATGAAGCCAGTGTTTAGACGAGTTATTAACACAAAGTCGAGTGTCGCGGCTGAAAATTAACCTCCAAATAGGTAAACATTGTGTATTTTCTATTGAAAATAGTCATATGAATCGAAAGGTGCAAGTCTTTCCTCGTTTAATTTTAATACTGTGATTCCTGAAACAGAAGAAATATGTTTAGGAATAATGCAAAAGCTTAAACGAGTATGGCTAATGGGATTCTTGAAAGAAATTACCTGGCTTTAGAAGACCCAAACGAATATTTTCTTGCCCTCAGAATATCCAAGGAATCATTTGATATTTTATTGAATAAAATAAAATGATCTATTCAAAAGAATTATACAATGAGGGATGCTTTTCCAGCCATTACAAAATTGCAGGCAGTAGTGATCCTATAATTGAACTCGAAGCGACTGAACTACTTGCCCGGCTTATCCATACAAGTCAGTCGGGGCGCTTATCGGTTTTTCTGTGTGGTGGGAGCTGCTACTAGACCGAGAAAATAGAATAGAGTTCTAGTTACCAAACTCGACCGTGTACTCGACTGTCAGTGAGCTCGACTGAAACACATGTGTTCAAATGAGTCAAGTCACTAAATTACTGGACCACTTGACTGAACTACTGGCTGCGTCTGAACTTTGCTTAACAGCTCAAGTTGATATACCTTCCTCGAGCGAGTAGAGGAGAAATTGTAATGCTCTCTCAAAATATAGCAAGCTATTCTTTACGCTCTCATGAAACCACCATAACCAAGATGAGAACTTTCCGATACTGTATAGTTTAATTAATAGAAACTTGTTGAAAATTTGTACTTTTATCTCGTTCATGAATACAATTGTCATTAGTTGTCACTTTGAAATTACGTGATTTTTAGGTATACAATGTGATATCAACAATTATCAAAAACTATCAGAAATATTAACAAGAAAACGGTGATAAAAAAAATGATTTATGAACAGTGTATGTGGTACCAATATTACACGGAACTTTCCAGTTCCAGTTGAGGGAAGCATCTATCTGATTCCCGCAAATCATACCCCTAACATCTAGTATTCATTCAAATAATTTTTTATGTTATCATATGAAACGAAAAAACACCTCATCCAGGGTCGTTAGCATATTACTGATATTGTTATTTTATCAACAAACTAATTTCAAGCCCAACGAATGCTAGTTCACTTTTCTCTTCACTCATTAACGCAACATTAAACAAATTAAAATTCCTTCTTCCCATTATTAAAATGGCTTTCATATTTTATTAATTTGATCGACTACAAGACTCCAATGTTTAAAAAGCTAACCCAGCAAGTTAATGGGTTAGAAATAATCGGTTTGGAGGAACCGATGCGAATAAGTCTTTGTATTCTTGATAGCCTGATTAGAAATTAATAGGTATTGGCTCTCTTATTAGTTTTTCGTTTCATGGCTGTTATATCATGAAATTGAAGCAATTTGTGATTGTGGATTGTTGCATTACCAAGTTGGGATTAACATAAAAATAATGGATTAAAAAAAACTAAAGAACACGCTTTACTTCCAACATGGACTAAAAAGTAAAAAATAATTGACAATTCACTAACTCCAATATAAAAAAAGGGTGGGTGCTTTTGATATATATTCTCATATTTTTTAGATTGATTAAAAATACTGAGCGTTCAAGAGTTCAAGGAAACTTTGTCAAGCACCCAACGCGTTTTTTACATTTGAGTAAGTAATTGTCAATAATTTTTTTTATTTTTAGCCATGTTGAAAGTGTTCAGTGAGTGTAACACCATCAGTTGATGGTTTATAAATTTTGAGGGCGCATTTATTCTTAATTCAGCGCTACCCAATGTACCTATTATCTAACTGCTGATTTTACAAATTGCTACCTACTTTCTTCGTTGTGGAAGAGAGAGGTGGCAAGGTTGTTTAATCGGTTCAATGCCTGGCTAAATGGGGTGGGTGATGAAATGAAAATCGACAATTAGGTAAGAGTGTGTATTGCGCCTAACAACCGGTATTCGGTACTGGTATTCGTTCTCGGTGCACAAAACACTGTGTATGTATTCTGTGGATCGGTGGTCGAGCTGCATGCTACCCATGTTGGAATATTAGACAGACTTTTCAACTCCAAATTGTGAACAGTATGAAATAACGGTTATGTTATACGAACACAAAGTTAATAATTATGAAATGATCAACAGGAGTTGTACTGATACCTGTTGTATGATCGACCATACAATAAGTGCACACGATTCGGTAATGTTATGAAACCTGGCCAATACAAGCGATAAGCGAATTTCTAGTTCATGCAAGGCAAGCGTCAACAATTAACTAAACTAATAGGCAGCTAATAGCAAAGGCGTTAAATGCTAGGCTTATCTGAGTGGTGCAGCAGTCCTACCGCTCCTTGGCTGTTGTACCTCTAGCGCATGCAGGGTTCTGGTGAGTCAGGGAAGGTGGGATTTCAGTACTCCGGACTTAGGGTTCCAGAAGTAGGGCTCCAGAGATAGGGCTCCAAGGGTAGGACTCCAGAGGCATGGGCCCCAGTCAAGAGGTGATGACAGGTCTCTATGATACTCCCTTCATGGGGTTTACCCGTTGGAAGGATAGGTCGTGGAATACGAAAGGAATGATGATACCAAAAGAAGGCCTGAAAGGGTTTTGAGATATAAGACTTGACGTGATTTCATTTATTGATATCCCAGGTTAGTAAACATAAGGAGCAAGTCCAAGAAGAACGAATGGTTAATAAATCGAACTAAAAGACGAGAAACTGAGACATACCTTGGTTGGGGGGTGGCCTTCAAGTGTTTTTGAATTTGCCGGGAGAAATTTATGCAGAATGAACAAATCCACAACGGTGTGTTGCTCTGTATTCAAAAGCTACTTCAATTCTACTTGAAATTTCTATATAAACTGGAAAAAATCCGCAAAGTGCGATCATGAGCCAACACACATGGACCTCAAACGACCTTTCCAGTTGAAAATCTACGGCAAAATGCCCGAGGAAGGAAGGAAGCTCAACTTCTCAACTTCTGTCAATCTTGTCATTGTCAATCTTGTCATTGTCAACCTTGTCATTGTCAGCCCTTCTGACAGATGATTAATTTATTGGCGGGTCCATGGAATCTGACAGATGGCATATTTACTTTTCAGTTCAAGGATATTGTTCTAATACAATTTAATGGAATGACATAGAAAAATACCGGAAGAGATCCAGAAAATAACAGTGGATGACCGCTACCCTTGCTCGAATAGACTTGGCACGTAGAATATACTCTTACGGTAAGTCTGCAATTGCGGTGTTTAGTCAGACTATTCTGAATAGTGTTTTACAGGGAGATTCACTGATGAAAGCATAGAGTAATTTGGAATAGCAGGGAAACAGCAAAACACAAGATTCAGAAAAGCGGGAAGGGAATCGTTAACCGACCGCAGTGAACCCCGATAAACCAGAGATAGCGTAACATAGATACAGGGTGATTCTAGCAACAATTACTAATACAGGCTTTCTTTATTTTACCAGCTTTGCAGTACGGGAAATTTGTGCTTCAAAATATTGAACTATTTCTTGTTTTTGTTCTTGAATGGATCATAAAATAATTAAAGTGCCGTAATGAATGATCTAATTGGATATAATTGATTGATAATACTTGCAGCAATTTGAAACGTAACAAAATAGCAAACGTTCAATTTTACCTCACATAATGTTTAAGTAAAGTACTCTGAAAGTATGAAGTGTCGTGAAATTTATTGAAATTTGGAAATTTCACGTGCTAGTCTGGATCGAATAGGTTATAACAATCCATAACAAAGTATTTTTGAATTAGAAAATCCATGTTTATAACACCTCTACATACTTATGCACTCAATTCGGACTATACACAAATCATATTATGGAGTTACAAGAATTGGTATAATTCAATAGAGAGTTATTGCAGAGTGAAATGGGATTACCTAATTACCAGAAACTTTTATTGAGGTTCCTTTATTGTAATTATGATGCATTCAAATTTAGAAGATGGGTAATCATTTCGAAGCTGCTCGAGTACCTAGGCTGCAATGCGTCCTTTCCAGATATTGCAATATATTATAAACTTACTGCAAAATTACTATATACCATAAAATGTTCTCTTGGTTATTACTCCAAGAATTGACCACTTTCTATGAAATACTCAATTAAACCTCATAAATGACGTCATCTTTATCGTAAATTAGCCAATATATCAGTCTGTGGAACACAAATCGACTGATGTCTATATCGATTTGATAATGAAATATATCCGACAGAGATGTATTTTCATTATCCTATTAGACTTGAAGGTTCACCTGTTCAAATCAATAGCAGAATGCCGGGTGGTGTGAAATAATCGCTTGAGTAGTAGAACTATTAGGAATGCAAGAATGACTGGCAATAATAAAACAATCTATACCTTGTTGAGGAAATTATATGAATCGACTTTGGAAAAGACCTCTGAAAGTTAAAACTGGATGAATATCAAACTCAGTGGTAGTATGTCACAGATCAAACTAATATAACAACAACACTGATGCCGACCCAAGACTTCCTCATTAAGCGATAAATAGGAATCAATTATTCCGTATGAATCATATTAATATTGGAATCGACAGCTATACAATCGCAAGTTCATTAAGCCGCGAACTCATTAGAGCATTCGTTTCGCATGAGCACCGAACGAGCCAATTCTCGAACAGTGTGGACGCTGATTTTAGCGTCCATACTGTCCGAGCTTTCGCTCGTTCCGTGCTCATGGGGAAAGAATGCTCTAGTGAGTACTCGGTTTCAACAGAGTAATAAAAATGGGATGATGAGGTCACCGGAATATATCTATTGTCTTCGAAATTTCTTCATCAAGAATATTTCGACTCACATAAAAATAAGGTACTCGTTAGAGAGAAATGGGAAGATCAGTGACCAGATAATTGTTAGTATAAATTTGCTTGAATTGTAAAAGCCGTATAAATTATTCATATATATTGTTAACGTGTATATTTTATTACACTAATGAAAGTTTGTGGTAATTATATCCAAAGTAAAACAACGGAACACCTTACCTTCAAAGGAGCGTCATTCGAACTGATGGAATGTTTGGCTTGTATATTGTCATTTCTGCGCAGTAAATTCGAATCGGGATGCCACATTCCTAATTCGAATTTGTGTTTCAATGTAAATAAGTCCGGTTATCGTATATTTCCAGAGGCTGATCATAGCAATTTTCTTCAAATCAAATTTTGAATCTACCGCCCAGAAATGACATCAAACAAGACAGCATATTTTGAAGTTAGCTGATTCCTCGAAGAAGACTGCTTAAACACGGGCGACACACATTAGTTGAAAAAGTCGCACGAAAGGATCGGGCATCAGATCGTCGCTGATTGGTACAGATGTTATATCTGGGGGAAAGGCGGATGGTTCTAAAATGCCTTGGAAGGTTTCAAATTGAGAATTTTGTTAGTCATTTTTTTTCGGTTTATGGAGTCTTCTAAGTACCCCTCAACAACTAAAGTTGATTTCCATTTTTCTAGACGTTATACCTACGTTATACCTACCTACTACCATCAGCAAGTGAGGTGGCCGAGGACCGCCTTCAGCTGTATCCACTGCAATTGCGGAGGATATCTTCTTAATGGTAATAATTCCCACACATTGCACAGTACATTTTATATTTTTGCAAAAACTATCGACGGTGAAGAGAATTTTCTGGACGTAAACATACACACTTTCTGTACACGTTCAAAAAATAACAATTACTTATTTGCTTTTTCAGATATCATGAAGGATCTGAAGAAATTATTTTTTGAGTCCTTGATATTCAATAATTAGGTGTTCTTGGTCATCTATGTCGTCAGCTCTTCTCTTCTGTAGGCATGAGATATATTTCATCAGGTGCCCCATTCATAAATAGTCAGTCCAATAATATAACGGTTTGGCTAAGAAAAAACTGCGGAAATTTTTTTTCTCAACAGACCTTCAAGTTCTTTGGGTTGCTAAATCCGAATCTGAAGTTTGCTACCACGTCAGCCATCGGCTTCACACCCAAAATCGCGAAAACCATATCAAAAATATCTGTTGGTGGCCCTATCATTCTTTTTCACTTCTATGAATCAATATTATATGTTGTCATATGTACAGCTCACATAACCGAATGTTGGTGAAAATTAACTTTACTGCCGAATGTCAGTGAACAGTTTTTGACCTCACCCTGTGAATTGTGTTGTGTTCGTTAATGGTACGCACATTGAAATCTGCGTCATCGTGGACTAACTGAAACAGTGCTTGACCCCGTAGAGCCAGAGAATGTTTCAAAACGAACTGCTTCCTGATACGATGAGCAATAGCCTAAGGAACTGATCACATCCCTATTCTTTGTACAAACATTCAGCAACACCCACTTGCCACCCACTTGCACAGGGGATACATAATGACTTTGGTCTCACGGTTGTGAGTAAGCAGTCAGCAATTGCTATTGATTTCTTCCTCCATTTGTTAATGACTTCTTTCTTCTTGGCCGGTACAACATCATCTGTAAGAGATTCTGGAATGAGATTATCAGCGCCATCTGAAAATCTATCAGCTGAGAGATATTGACTTGTTTCATGCACTTGTCATTGTGCATTTTCAAGTATAATAGCAGCGGCTGTTTAAACAATTCTCAGCGTTTCTTCTTCTTCAGGCAACCTCTCATACCAAGAATCGGTAATAATTTTGTGCCCAGTACCCTTGAAGCACACAATATATCCATAATCAATATATCACTGCCATACGTCTCAAGGAGGCAGTTTTGACAGTTTTTTGATGAGGGCAAGTGCAATTTGGGTCAATTTCATTCATGAGTTTCTCAATTGTGAACTTTTTTCTCTGGAACAGCCACCTGTTGGAGGATTTCCTTTACTGCGTAGTTTGTTCAGATCTTTCTTACATAAGAAGTGGTATTGGCCATCATGCACGGCTGCCAAACGCTCAATAATGGCACGCCTTCAGTCATCATTGTGCTCTCTTGCACTTCTCAGAACGTTTTTATCGTTCTTTTGTGTTTTGTTAAGAATGAGAAACAACAACTCACGATACTGAGGTGGTTTCTTCACCTATTTCTTCTTGTAATCTGATGGAACGTGATACCCACAAATGAAACAGTGAGGTTTAAATGAAAATTTAGGAACATTTGGACGTAGGGACATTACTCTGCAAATTTTTCATTTTCTTGAGAAAAGCAGCAATCGACTTCTTATGGAGATACAACTCCCTACATTTCTCATGAAGCTTGAGTGGTACCTATTCTAACTTAAATAATACTGATTTGCCATCGCCATGTTTCGTACTGGCATCAACGAAAGATTTTTCCCCTTACTTCTGCACTCTAGATGTCGATGTCATCTAACGATTCTTCACACACAATACAATTGCGAGAAGAAGAAAAATCATCCGATTTTACCATCATATTTTATCGCAGACTGCTTGCACAATTTCTTGTGGTTATTTTTCATCAGATGAATAGTCCACTCTGGAAATTTCACTGAATCAAAAATTCAGTATGTAACGCTTTGTCTGCCACTTTGACAATCATATCCAAGTTTGTTTTGATTGGCATGACAATAAACGCACATTCGATTAATCTGATTGTATACTGAGAGATTTTCATATCGATACATTTTTATTTTCCAGTATTTCTCAATTATTACACGAAAAGGTGCAAACTGATGGATATTTTTATACCAACTTCTTCACTTCTGCTGCAAACAAAATGAAACTTTCATATTTTATATCTTTTCGTGTTTGGCAGGAATTTTAAAAATTCAAAAATTATTAATCAAAATACAAAAATTTTATACGGAAAAGATGTTGAGAATGATATTTTATAGCTGTGTACACATTTTGAAAAAGATCTGGGATAGAAATATAAAAATAGATTTTTTGCCACAAAAAAAAATCTCATGGAAAAGTACATTTCTGACGAAGAAACACATTTGTGGAGCCAAAAACTAATATTTCAAATTTGGTTTGGTAAAGATTCGCAAGCTATTTCTATTTTATTTTGAAACATGTGAATTTTCCATGTTTTCAGCTACTTCATGTGAGTTATCTTGAATATCTTTAGGACATTGCAATTTAAATACTGTTTATTATTGATGAAGGACCAAGTAACTACATTAATTTAATTTGAATTCTTCATTAGAACAAAAAATTTATTCAATTTTTTTATATAACACGAACCTACAATCAACAAAATATCTTAGGTATTGTTACAGACCTGAAATTTGATAAAGACTTCTCGAATTGTTCGAGATCCTTCGATGAATTAGATGGAAAAATCTAGAAGCACTAACTTTTGTTCTGGATCAATCGTCGAACATTCTATTTGTGTTCTATTGATTTCTTAAGTTTTCTAGAACTTTATTTGTATATAAAAGCGATGCATTTGTTAGATGAAGGAAGTTAGTTAGGAAGTTACTCTGAGTTACCTTGGATACAAGTATTTTGACAGTGACTTGTATCACAGTGTTGTCAAGTGAAGTTGGAATAATAAAGGCGAGTTCATACCAGTGTACACTTATTTTTGAACCCGAAGACGCAACAATTGGTGACAGCGGCGGAATAAGTGTTACTGAAGAAAGAAAAGTAAGGCAGTTTTCCAGTATTTGATGGTGAATACTCGAGCAAATAATTACGACGAGATGGCGACATCTGCAGATATCCTTGAGTTTTTAAAGGAACAAGAAGCCAAACGAAAACAAGAACAAGAGGAACAAGAAGCCAAACGAAAACAAGAACAAGAGGAACAAGAAACCAAACGAAAACAAGAACAAGAGGAACAAGAAGCCAAACGAAAACAAGAACAAGAGGAACAGGAGGCGCGGTTAGTCCAGCAGTTACAACAACAACATATTGATATTCTGCAACGTATTAGTCACAGTCAAAAGTGCTTCCAGAATGAAATCACCGAAGTAGTACAAGAGGTCAGAGGAGAAGTTCAAGAGGTTAAAGGTGAAGTTCAAGAAGTCAGAGGTGGAGTCCAGGGAGTCAACAGAAGGGTCCAAGACGTCGAAAATGAACTGTCCAAAATAGATGAACGGGTGGCACGAGAGGTGAACAAGAATTTCAACGAAGAAGTGGATAGGATCAAGGAGAGGTTGGAAACGCTACACCTTCCACACAAGCCTGCACCCTCTGAGGAAATTTCCCCCACCAGCGAAAAGCCATCCTCACTGACAACTCCGATAAGGCCTACACAAGTGAAAATTTTGAAGCCTCCAACATTCGATGGGCAATCCTCGTGGCCCATGTATAGACGTCAATTTGAAGCGGCAGCAAACGCAAACGGCTGGTCCGAGGAGGAAATGGCCACCTCTCTAGTCCTGTGTCTACGAGGACAAGCATGGGACATCCTTCAGAACATCCCCGAGAGTAATCAGAAGGAATATTCAAGAATCGTTGAAGCTTTGGAAATCAGATATGGACAGCAATATCTCAAACAAGTATTTCAGAGCCAAATAAAGAGTCGATACCAAAAATCCAACGAAATCCTACAGGAGTATGGAGCCGACGTAGAGCGACTCATTAATTTGGCATACCCACAAGCACCGAAGGAGTTCATAGAACAAATTGGGGTGCAGACTTTCATCGATGGTTTGAGAGATACTGACATGCAGCAAGCCCTTCGACTAGGACGACTTCAAAACATAAGCGCAGCACTAATAGCATCTTTGGAGTTCGAGGCCGCGAAAAACGCATCAAGAAATACGAGGCCCAAGTTACGTGAAGTTAAATTCAACGAGGATTCTCCTACAAGCGAGGCGCTATTGAAGAAAATATTGGACTCCATAACAGCATTAAGCAACCAAGTGCATTCCCCAGAAGACAAGAAGAGGCGCTGCTATAACTGTGGGAAAAGCGGCCATCTACAGAGGAGTTGCTGGGAGAGATCGAGATCCAGAAGTCCAAAAAGAAAGAGGTCGTCATCAACGAGTAACGAAGAGAGATCGAGATCTCCGAGCCCAGGAACAGAGCAACGTGGGCGATATACCAGAGGAGCCTTCAGGAGATCGACTACGCCAGAAAGGAGACCTCAAACGTCTGAAAGAGGACTTGCTCCCAACCAGGAAAACCAGAATTAGTCGACACTAGGGGGCGCGTGGCGACTTTCAGTGTTCAATGCCCCAAGATCCATATATCGTCATTGAAGAAAAATGGCCAAAGTCTACTAATACAAGGCTACTTAGAAGATTGGAAATGCACCTTCACTATTGATACAGGAGCTTCGAGATCAGTCGTTCGCCCAGACCTCATACAAGAATCTGTGAAGCCGATGAAAAGGAATATGGTTTTGGAAACGGCAACGGGACAAACCGCACCAGTCATTGGGGAAACACTTGTACACATCCAGATAGGACCTATTACCATGGAACATTCTATGTTGGTTGCGGAAATAAGGGATGAATGTGTTTTGGGTCTGGACATCATGGAGAAAAACGACTTCATCCTTAACATCAGACAGAAAATTTTGCGGATTGGCAATGAAGAAATCTTCCTGAGCAGATACAATGAGAAAATCCAACCAATTAAGATTTATGTTGACGAAGACATCCACATTCCGAAAAACTCCGAAACCATCATCATGGCCAGAATGGATAAAGAACCTGGAGATTTGAGCACTGGAATAATTGAAAATGATGAATACCGCCAAGATGGAATTTTAATTGCCCGATGTCTTGTGAACACAGAACAACTAATTCCTGTCAGGGTTGCCAATACTTCGGAAAATAAAGTCCTTCTGAAGAAAAACGACCAATTGGGATTCTGCAAACCTGTCACTCGAGTTATCAATTGTGAAAACCACACTCAGGTACTGCGAAGAAATACCACTAACACCGATCAGAGAACAATAGACAAAATGATGGAATCCACGGAACATTTAACTATGGAAGAAAAGCAGAAGGCCAAAGAGTTTCTTGATAGCCATCGTAACATTTTCTCGACAGAGACTTCGACGGGACGTACCAGTCTAGTTCAACATCGCATCAACACCGGCGATGCCCGACCAATCCGACAGGCTCCGAGGAGATTACCGTTTGCCAAACAGAGAGAGGTAGCAGACATGATAAACAACATGATGGAGGATGACATAATTGAAGAAACCACAAGCCCATGGTCCTCACCGGTAGTATTGGTAACTAAAAAGGATGGATCAACCCGATTCTGCGTGGACTATCGTCGATTGAATGACGTAACGATGAAGGATAGCTACCCATTACCAAGAATTGATGATACACTAAACACATTATCCGGTTCCAAATGGTTTTCAACGTTGGACCTGAAAAGCGGGTATTGGCAAGTGGAAGTTCATCCTGATGATAGAGGAAAAACAGCGTTCTCTACCGGACAAGGGCTGTACTAATTCAAAGTTCTTCCGTTCGGATTATGTAATGCTCCCGCCACCTTTGAGAGACTTATGGAACTAGTATTGAGAGGTTTGACATGGAAAATTTGTCTAGTCTACTTGGATGACGTCATAGTAATGGGAAGGACGTTTGACGAACACCTGGATAATTTGGAAGAAGTATTTTTGAGGTTAGAAAATGCTAACCTGCAACTGAACCCAAAGAAGTGTTATTTATTTCAAAAAGAAGTTAATTTTTTAGGCCATGTCATCTCGGCCGAAGGAAGACCGATCCTGCTAAAATCGAGGCTGTTAGGAGTTGGCCACGTCCTAGGGATAAACATGAAGTAAGAAGTTTTCTGGGGCTATGTACCTACTACAGGAAGTTTGTTCAAGACTTTGGTAAAATTGCCAAGCCACTCCACCGCTTAACTGAGAACAACGTTCAGTTTGATTGGAGCCCTGATTGCCAACAGTCGTTCACTGAACTGAAGAAGAAATTGACAACTGCGCCTATTTTGGCTTACCCACGAGAACAAGGCACTTTCATTTTGGACTGTGATGCGTCTCAGCAAGGCATTGGATCAGTTTTATCCCAAGAACAGGATGGCGAAGAGAAAGTAATAGCCTACTTTAGTAAAACTCTAGGCAAAGCCGAAAAGAATTACTGCGTTACAAGAAAGGAGCTTCTATCGATAATCAAAGCCATTGAACATTTCCATATGGCAGACGTTTTCTCGTAAGAACTGACCACAGCACTTTGCAGTGGATAATGAACTTCAAGAAACCTGAGGGTCAGATTGCGAGATGGCTAGAGAGACTCCAACAATACGACTTCAAAGTTATTCATCGCAGTGGCAGGAAACACAGAAATGCAGACACATTATCCAGACGTCCATGCTTGGAACAGCAATGCCGATATTGCCAGAAACTCGAAAACGAAGAAGTCAATTTTTACAATGATGAACATTGCAAGGAAATTCTGCAAGTTACCACCATAAGAGTGGAGTCTGAAGAATCTGATTTATGGACCACAGAAGATATGAGGAAGAATCAGAAGAAAGACAACAATTTAAAGTTAGTTCTAAGCTGGCTAAAAAATGGAGTTAGACCTGAGTGGCAGGAAGTATCCAAGTTTGGTGCAGTTGCCAAGGGATACTGGGCTCAATGGGATTCCCTATGTCTTCGTGATGGCCTATTGCATCGCAAATGGGAGAGCCCAGATGGAGCAACTGTGGTGTACCAACTGGTCCTGCCGAAAGCACTTACTAAAGATGTGCTCGAGCAACTTCATAGTAGTCGTGCAGGTGGACACTTCGGAATCAAGAGGACCCTTGCTAGAATTCGAGAACGATTCTATTGGGTGAATTGTCGTCGTGATGTAGAAGAATGGTGCAGAAGATGTGACCTATGCTCTTCAAAGAAGGGACCCAAAACTAGAAGTCGAGGGAAAATGGCTCAGTATCTTTCTGGTGAACCATTCGAAAGAGTAGCAGTTGACATTCTTGGGCCGTTTTCTGTTACCGAGCAAGGAAATAAATACTTGATGGTAGCCATGGACTATTTCTCCAAGTGGCCTGAAGTTGTGCCCATTCCAAACCAGGAGGCAAAGACTGTTGCAAAGGCCTTCATAGAAAATGTAATAGCCAGACATGGAGTCCCACTAGAATTACATTCTGATCAAGGACGAAACTTCGAATCTGAATTATGGCAGGAAATGATGAACATTCTAGGTGTGAAGAAGACTCGTACCACAGCCCTACATCCACAATCAGATGGTATGGTTGAACGACATAATAAAACCATCAGTCAGTACCTGTCGATGTTCATCTCCAAAAATCAAAAGGATTGGGATGAGTTGGTACCACTATTTCTCCTATCCTATCGAAGTTCCCAGCATGAGTCCACCGGATATACTCCTTCAATGTTGATCACTGGGCGAGAAATGAAACTACCATGCGATCTGTTGTTTGGAATGCCACCTAGAAGTACAGAGGACAAAGTCCTACCAGAATATGTCCAAGAGTTGAGAGAAAGACTGGACCAAGTTTATGAATTCTGCAGACGTCGTCTTCAAATCTCCAGTGATAAAATGAAAAAGAGGTTCGACAGGAAGAGTCCAGGGACTATGTTTGAGCCAGGTGATGCCGTTTGGCTATACCAACCTCAGAGAAAGAAAGGAAAATGCCCCAAGCTACAGAGAAATTGGACAGGACCCTATGTCATCATAAAGAAGATCAACGACTTGGTATACCGCATCCAGCTCAACCCAAGGAGTAAACCCAAAGTTGTTCACATCGAGAGGTTAGCAGAATACCGAGGCCACGATCCCCCAAATTGGTTCCAGAGGAACAGCCAAAATGGTGATGGTGTTATCCGGGACGGAATAACCTAAAGGAGGAGGCAGTGTTACAGACCTGAAATTTGATAAAGACTTCTCGAATTGTTCGAGATCCTTCGATGAATTAGATGGAAAAATCTAGAAGCACTAACTTTTGTTCTGGATGAATCGTCGAACATTCTATTTGTGTTCTATCGATTTCTTAAGTTTTCTAGAACTTTATTTGTATATAAAAGCGATGCATTTGTTAGATGAAGGAAGTTAGTTAGGAAGTTACTCTGAGTTACCTTGGATACAAGTATTTTGACAGTGACTTGTATCACAGTGTTTTCAAGTGAAGTTGGAATAATAAAGGCGAGTTCATACCAGTGTACACTTATTTTTGAACCCGAAGACGCAACAGTATGTATGATTCCAACAATTTGTCAAAAATTATTTTAGTTTTTGTTCCAATGAAAAATTGAAATTAAAATTATGTAGATACATGGTTCTTCATTATTATTAAACAGTATTGTGATTATAATGTCCTGAAGTTATTTCAGTGACCTCTTAAGAAGCAGCTGAACAAATAAAAAATTCACAGATTTCAAATTTTCTATAAATAAATAAATGAATAAAATAGAAATAGCTTGCAAATCTTCACAAAACCTTATTAAAAATATTAGTTGTTTGCTATACTAATGAATTTCTTCGTCAGAAATATACTTTTCCAAATACATTTTTTGTGAAACTAATCGATTTTAATTTTTTTAAATCAGATCTTTTTTTCAAAATTTGTTCTTTGCTATAAAATGTCATTCTAAACATCTTTTCCAATTTACATTTTTTGTTATTTTCTCAAACAAGTGTATTTTGAGAAATAATTTATAAATTTTTTACATTTTCTAAACACGAAAATATGAACGGAATTTCATAACGTCTTTTGGGGTTTCTTTTGATGCAGAAGCGATTGCACATATCGATATTTGTCAAATTATTTATTAATAAAAAAAATTCCCATATAATGCGTACTTTCTGATTGTCACTGCATTGTCTTTTTTTCCAATAACCTTCGCATTCTATTCCTCAACTCGTTTTTCAATTCACAATCCAACCAACAATTTGTCACTGATTTGCCAATAAAACATCTCAAAACCAACAAAAGTAATACAAAATAGTACAAAACACAATAACCGTCAGAAAAAAGAACGTTCTGTCAAAAACGAATTACTCCAACTACATCAGCGCCGCTATGCGGGAGCAATTTCGTCCTTCCCTATACCATTGACACCAAATACTTTTTCCGACAAACCTAATTTTCATATTTCGAAAAACAAAATCAATTAGGAGTTCAAAATGGAGTTATCCACTTTTCGGTTTGTGTTCATAATAATATTCCAACGAATACCGAAATACGGAAGTTTGTTGTGTGAAACAACAAGCTAAGCTGATATCCCCTTTTCACAGTCGAAAGTTTAATGTTTTCATAAATTATTTTTGAACAAATGGTATGCGGTAGAAACTTGACAGTTTATATTTTTGTGATGCATTGCAACACAGCTCTCCCAGAAAGAATGAGGATATAAAATGTCATGCTGAAAAGGGTAAATGGGGATTATCTCAGTTGAAAATGTGACGGTATTCAAACCTATCGTTCATGATGTCAATTCGAAAACTTCCCAACCTCAATATTTCCGTTTCTGTAAAAAAATATAGAAAAATCGAAAAGTTTCGATTTGTATGTACATCAGGTGGTTATTATTTTATTTAAATTTTAACGTGTTATTGATAAGGATAAACTCGTAAAAGATGATGATTGAAATATTTAAATGAGAGTTGAACCTTCATTATGTTATTCTACATAAAAAAACACTGAAACAACATTCGATTTATCCTCAGTCCACTAAGTACTGGGTGATCGTTCCAAAGTTGATTCAATATATACAAAGTTATAATTTTGCGAATTACCTTTTTCATTTTACGATTTCCTAGCTCTTCACGAAATAGCTAGAATTGAACATGCTGTGGAGGAAAACTAGGTGGTGGTCATATTCTTGTACAGGTGAGGTGAATTGTTCTCTTAGTCACCTCAACGCTTGCCTGTATTTCTCCTGCGACCATCTCCACCTCGACCGTAGCTGAGAGCTCATAAGGATTTTAAGTGTCGGTCCCCGAGACAAATCATTTTCAACGTTCAGCGCATTGGAACCCTCTCTGTCGTTCACCTTAATCCCTAGCAGTCAGAGTTACGTTACAATTTCGAACAAATATTTTTAAACTCTGAGGTTTTTGAGGTTTAGAGCTTTTAGTTCAACGATGGTTTCCTCATCGACGTAAGCCACAATGATTTTCCCTTGGGACTCCTGTCGTGTGCTCACAATCATCAACCCTCTAGTGCTAAGACAATTAAGGTGCGTATTCGCTAAAGATATCGTTCCATATGAGCGCCGAATGAGCACAGAAGATGCTCAGTTCAAGCTCAGGCTGCTCGGTTCAAGCTCAGGCTGCATCAGGCTGCGTAGTGTCTCCTGGCACTTGAGCACCGTTCCGCAGTCAGTCGCGTACAAATATTTATACTCAATCAATATCCAAATTAAATTGAAAATCTTTGTCGAGCACACTTTCACCGTCCACTTCAAGCACCAAAAATCGACAAAAACGGGTAGGCCCAAGCACCGCAAGCGCATTCTCTTCGTGCTCTAATCAACGTCCACACCGTCCGAACATTCGCTCGTTTTATGCTCATGCAGAACGAAGGCTCTAGTGAATACGCACCTCTATTCTGTTGTGATATGATTGCGAGACACTTGGCGGCAGGTTCTTCCAATACCAGTGTCGGCGACCCAAATCAGAATCTTGCTAACCCTCAGTAGTATTTGCTGGTCCTGTTCCAAGGAAAAGCCCCCTTTGAATTTTCTTCAGCCAGATGATTGTGCATTCATCCCCACCTAAGTCGTTAACGCATTTATAGAATCAACGGTTACGTGCTTTTGGTACTTTCGCTGATATTTTCCACCACTTGCTCTAATTTTGGCCCTCATGATATTTTACCTCAGAGCTCATTCACATCAATCAAGCAAATCGTTATGTAAAATACAGACATTTGTGGCAGGTTAGGTGAATCGTATGTGGGAACACATGCTCAATTGGTAAAACAAAGTGATATAAAAAAAAAAAAAAAACAGGGTTAAAAATGAGGTTGAACATGTATACAAGTAAAATATATACTTAAGAAGCAACAACACTTTGTAGGACACTATATTTTAAAAATATGTACCTAAAAAGCAACAAAAGCTTTATATGACACTACAGAACTGCATAAAAACCCACGTGGATAGTGGTACGATCCAATGACATATTAACGCTTAGACTCCGATAATTACATTTCGAGCTGCGTCAATACAGAGTCACTTCTAAGCACAATTTTTACTGCCGCTCGTTTCGCGGCAATTATCTGCTTATATAGGTAGATTGTATTTGAGCAGATAATTGAGTGGAAACTCAGCTTTGCTGACTTTTCGTGTGACTGGCAACTATGCTCCGCGAAACAAGCTGCAATAAAAATTATGTAGGAATGTAGGCTTTCACGGCTGGCGTCAATGTTTTGGCTGGTTTCCCGGTTTTGTCGTGGTCTTTTTTGGTTTAAATCTCCAAACGTTTCAACTGCAGCTGCGGTAGTCATCTTCAGTGGCGTGGTCGAAGTACTCTTCTTGACGTATCAACTGAAACAGTTTCAGTTGATACGTCATGGCAAAAAAAAATGTGCTGAGAATGTGACCGCAGCTCGAAATGTATATAAAGGAGTCTAGCCGTAATATGTCATTGGTACAATTATTCATCCAAATTAGACGTATTCATCCACCGAGTAGTAATTGAAAGTTTGAAAGTGTTTTTTCACCTTTCTTTTAAAAGAAATCAAATCAAGAATTTTCCATTCACGTGGTAATTTGTTAATTAGATGCAAGTTCAGAGAATTTCGCTCTGAAACTGCAAGCTTGTACCGTGGAGGTCCCAAGTGGTCAGCATCTATAGTTGAGTAATTATGATAATGATGATTTTTACCAATTTTCTTCTTTCTTTTGTGTATTTTTAGTGAACTTTGATATGAATAAATTAAGGAAAGACACATTATTTTGAGTTCTCTGAAAATTTCACGACACGAAACATTGCATGGTGGCGAAAAGCCCTTATAGAGTGCAGGGAATTTTTCCATAAATGAATTAAATGGGAGTAAAATATTGTGTTTGTGTTGTGTTGTGTTGTTCGAGTGTTTGAATTGAAATATAAATTTGATTTATTAAGTAGAAAATGTAGAATGCACTTCTTTTATATAATTTTTTTTAAATGCCCTAGCTCAAACCTTTAGTTTACCCGTTTTACATTTCCTTACTTATATCTCCTTCCTTTTTCAGCTCCGCCAGTGAAACAAAAAAAAAACTCCTGCTCTCAGTATAGGATTCAGGAACGTGAATTGCCCTGTTTATAAGTGAAATAATATGCAATATTGAAAAATTGTCAAAAATGATAGAAAATAGATTAAAAATTTTTTATAATTTAATTTTGTAATTTATTGTTCGAATAAAAACTTGCCAAAAACTAAAATTCATAGTTCTCATTAAAAAAACATGATCTTAATAACAAATCTATGACCTATTATACTCTAAATAATGTTTCCAAAATAAATCGAACGCCTTCTATTATTCTATCCCAAAAACTGTTGAGAATTATTTATTAGTCCAATTAAAGTCCATTAAATGGCTTTGTTGGGGCAGAGTCACCAACAGAATCAGGTTATAAATAGACAAATATATTGTTCATTTTGATTTTATAATATCCTAATACTAAATAAAAAGTTCGGTTAAAAAATGGAAATAAAGTCAGTAAATCAATTTAAAACAGTTTCGCACGGTTAAAATTGTTTGTTTGACAAAACGTTCTCTGACGTTCAACGGGCTTAGACGTTTTGTCATATACAGTGAGGACCAAAAGTCTGTCGCCCAGGAACGTCTTTATTTTACCTAATACAAAAAAATGTTGACTACATTAGTTGTACGGTTTTATCCGATCTCTTTTATTGTTTGAGTTTTATTCCTACAGAGTGTCTCAAAAAAGCGTAGTAACTTGGATGTTTATTTTTTTTAAATAGGACAACTGGCATATGATTACATGATCTATTAATGAGGATCTCGGTGATGATCACAAGAAATCCAACAATACCAAGTTTGATGCTGTTTTCTCCAAAGACTAAGGGGATATCGCCTATTATTTTATCCATAATACCAATGAGTGGAAGAAAGAAACTTTTTCTGGCAGGTCAATAATTTCTCTTTCACGCTCATTGAGTTCATGAATACAATAATAGGCGATATCTGCGTAGTTTTTGAAGATTACAGCATCAAACTTGGTGTTGTTGCATTCCTTATGATCATCCATAACCGACTATGCAATGAAATACCTGGTGTCCTATTTAAAAAAAATTAATTCTTTTGCTGCGCTGTTTTGACACACCTGTATAAATGAAAATTAACCCGTTAAAGAGATCCAATGAAACTCTACAGCTTACGTATTTAACATTTTTTTGTAATATGTAAAATGAAGAAGTTACGTGGGGACGACGGACTTTTGGTCTTTAGGGTATAATAATTTTTTTCAGTTGAAAAGGGGAACATTCTACATGAAAATTGAAAAATGAAAAATGTGATTTATTTGTAATATCTACATGAATACCTCCCAAGAGGTTATCTTGAACGATGAAAAATAGCGCAGATGATTCCACAACAGATTTTATGAATGTCCTATTCATATTTTCGAACTAAATTTTTTTTAGGTTCTAACCAACGTGACAGAACGCTCAGACACGTACTCTTATTTTCAAAATTGGTAAAATATTACTTGAATAACTAAAGTGAAGTCGGTGACACCGAAAGAATAATTTCAATCCATATAGTAGTTAGTATTCTGTTCTTTGTATGTGTCATACTGACTGAATTCCGAGGATTCTAGCGCCGTTCAACATGTTAAGAAAGTTTTTCAATACTATGTAATATTTTAGGTCCAGTTGTGTCTTATTTTTCATATTTACAGCGTGAAATTCTACAAAAAATGATTCAACCGTATGTTTAGTTTCAGTTTTTATAATATTCACATCTTTAATCACACCCTCCTGTGAACGACTTCGTACGTCACACACAAAATGCTTTGTGATAGACGGCCGAGCGCGAAACTTCAGACAGACTTGAAGTGAAGATTCCAGGGGTGTTTGCTTAGTTATATTTTTGAAGTGTTACAGTTTGCCTTGCTACAAAAGGAGTCGATAATTTATCGCGCCCCAAATTATAAGAAGGTAGATTGCGGATGCAAAGTTCAAGTGGTTTGTTATGCATTTTTCTTTTGTAACTTATGATGTAATTGGATAAACATCAATGAAAATTGCAAAGTAATCTCTTCGTGAAATATTGAAATTTGCTATTCATTGCATTGAAAGAATAAATAATTGTCTCTCGAAACTCGATCTTATTTCCTTGTACTAGATATAATATTGCTTGCTCTCCCAATATATAACCCCTCTTGGCTTGAAATGATTTTACGTTCTTCAATCATAATTCCTTTCAAAGACTCGTTAGTGTATTATAATTTATGTGATTGTATTGTACTATTTGACAGAAGGACATTGAAAAGGTAATAAATAGCTTCTACAACTGCTTTCTACGAGCAGCCTTAAATCAGTTCATCTCAAAAGGGAGATCACCGAAATTTTTCTGGTTCACACGAAAGGAAAAAATCCTGTATTTTTTTGAGCCCAGAAGAACTAAAAATAAAAGTTGATATATTCCTTGAAGATTTGAACATTTTCTCCACAGTGACGAAAAACTAGTTTGGAGACTGAACTTATCAGTCCAATTTCGATGAAACTACTAATAGTGAGTCAACTGATAGCGTTTCAGAAGAGCACCGACCATGTGAAAATATTTACCAAAGAGTAACAAATTGCCAACTTTTCTGCGCGGTAACAGAGAAATAAGCAATATTACAAGCTCTTGGCTCTTGAGGAAGAACATTCCAACTGATCAAGCGCCCTTTAACCACCAAATTTATCTTTCTCGATTATGAATAAAAAAAAAATAAGCATCGCGTTCTCAGAATTGAAATATATATATTGTTATAAAATTTTGTAATAATAATGAAAATGATGATAATATGAATAATAATGATAAGTTTTTATAATATGATAAGTTTTATTCTTTCTCACACTTTTCAATCTCTCTATCCACCAACATATGCTCCGCATTGAGGCGCAATTTGTAATAATTTTTTTGTTTATTTATTTTTATTTTTGAGTTTGTGAATTTTTGTTGATAAAGTACTTTATAGAGTTCAAAATAATAAAAAACTGTACTATTATCATTTTATAGATTTGAGATTTTGTTTGTTGTAGAAATTATATTGCTGAAATGACTTTCGTAGATGAATTATAGTATTCAAATTGTAATTTTCAGATTGCCCTTGCTAGATACTTACTCTTTCTTGTAGATTTTACCTTTGTTTCTTTTTCAGGACCCTAGCTGCTTCTAGTCGATACGCAACATGAAAATCTCTTTATCTCAGGGTAGAATTCAGGAAACGGAATATTTTGAAATGTATCAAACAAGTGAAATTTAAATAACTTTCAAGAAATAAATGTATCATTCAAATCAAAAATTACTTTTCTTTATTAACTCAAGTATCTCAAAGAAAATATAAAATACCATCAACATTCTTTCATTAGCAAATCTTATTTTACCTACCTCTACCATTAGCTAACTTATATTTAAATGTGATATGAAATCTTTGGCGAAATATACAAAACTCAACAATATTCTGGCTTCGGTATCGTGACCGTAAATCTAGCCACTTCCAATTGAAGTATTTCTTTGATTATTCACTTGATCAGTCTAGCCTTCACTTACAATGTTATGGCTGTGTCTAGGTCAAGAAAACCATCAAAATATTACTTTTCTAATTACTAAATACTATCAATGAATAGAGTTCTGGAGGGTTAAAAGTTTTGTGCACTATTGGGAATGAAATTGTTTGTGATAACGGGATAAAGTTCAGGATTGTGGAGAATGAGGTTATTGTGCACTACAACGGGTTGAAAAAAATGTTCGTCTGGAAGTTCGTTAATACCTTATTTTGCTGCAAGTGACCATTTCTTCAGCTGCTTCCAGGTTCAGGGATTTTAGATGGAAAAAGTTGTTTCAGGTAATGCATTTTTGTTTACCTTCTGGTCTGTAATGAGTTGACACAATTTGTTAAAGTTTTGTGGTTGAATTTTGGGTTTTATTCGCAATTTTCCAATTATTTCTTCTTTCCAAAAATAATTCCAACCGCTTCCCTCTGCAACCTTGTTGATTCTGCTCCTCGATTCTCTTTTCTCCGGTTCCCAAGTCATTTTTCCAAAAGTTTTTAAGCACTCCGCGATCACTTTTGATGTTTTTCACTGTCATTTGAATATACCTTATTCTAATAACAAATACATTATATCCTAAATTCTTATTTTCTATTTACTATAATTTTGTTGGGTTTTCACATTTTCTTATTTTTTGTTTATTTTTCAAATAGCACTCACATGCTCTTTTGACCTTACAAGTTTCTCGTCCTTTTTGTTTGACATTATTCTCCCTGTGTCGAATAACTACAAATGTGATATACAAAGTGTTTTTATTTTAAATTGCAGTTTTTCCTGAATTTTATTGAAAATCATTATTTTTCAAAAATTTCAATTTGAAATTCAATTTGTTTTATGTTCCTAATAAAATGACTGTTATTCTTATTTTTATTTTAATACTTTAAATAATGGCATTCTTGGAAAGGTTATGTACTCTCCATTGACTTACGATTACTTTCATGTTTTGTCAGTACTTCTATGTGGTTTAGTGAAAGGTTTTATGAATGTGGAGTTTTCTATAAATTGCACGATATTTATTTAAAAAAAATAAGTATTTGCTTGGACTTCTGATGAAATTTATGAAATAATAATATTTTTATCTTGAAATTCTACATTAACTATTTACATCATCTAGTTTCATAACAAATTCCCAAAAATTAATATTTGACCTTTTATATTTCAAAGTTAAAAGTAAAATATTAAGTTTTCCATATATAATTTTTCTATTTACAATATTACATTATTTATTTACAAGTCATTTTTTTCTGTTCAGGAAATCGTTCGTGCTGAATTTCGTCTCTTAGAAGAACTGTATCTTCTCCAGTTTTTATTAAGGTAGTTAGTTTTCTTTTGCTTTATTTTGTTTTATTCAAATTTCAAGCTTATATATGCATGCTCTCTATATTAAAAATACCTCTTAAACTTTTATCCTGAAGATTTATTAGTCTATAACTATTTGTTGCCTGTTCATTTTCCACTTCGTAGGGTCCCTCAAATGGTAATTGTAATTTTGCACAAATTCCTTTTTTATAGTTACTTTTACTATAACTAAGTAAGTCTCCCTTTTTGAATTTTACTTTCTTTCTCCCTTTCTTTTGCTCTCTACATATATATCTCTTTGCATTCTTCTGCATTCTCCCTCCCATTCACTATCCACTCTCTTTCAGGCATTTTCCCAGTTAATAGATATGTTGGACATTCTTTAGTGATTGTACTTGGTACTTCATTTAAATACTTTTCCATGGTAGATAGTTTTTCATCCCATTTTTACTTGTGTGAAGTTAGCGCCCGACGCTAGCGCCCAAACTCAGCGCCCACCCCCCACCACCAAGTCCAGTTCACACCGGCGAAAAGAACAGAATGCTGCCCTTATTTTAATAAAAACTGCTTACCTCCTAAAAGGAAATAATTTTTTTTCAGAGACACACTCTTGAGACACGATGCTGTTTGATGGAAAATGTTGAGAAAGGAAAGTTGTATGTGACCTTAAATTTTCAAGTCCCTAAAATACCGGCGTTATAGAAAAAAATACCTCCACTCCTAACGGTGAATTATTTTTTGAGACACGATGCGGATAGATGGGAAATGTTGAGGAACGAGAGTTGTATATAACACCAAATTTTCAACTCCCAAAAGTACCGGCGTCATAGAAAAAAATACCCCCACTCCTAAAATTGAATTATTTTTTTTCTCAGAAACGAGCTCTTGAGACACTATGCGGATAGATGGGAAATGTTGAGGAACGAGAGTTGTATACAACCCCAAATTTTCAACTCCCCAAAGTACCGGCGTCATAGAAAAAAATACCCCCACTCCTAAAATTGAATTATTTTTTTTCTCAGAAACGAGCTCTTGAGACACTATGCGGATAGATGGGAAATGTTGAGGAACGAGAGTTGTATATAACCCCAAATTTTCAACTCCCCAAAGTACCGGCGTCATAGAAAAAAACACCCCCACTCCTAAAATTGACTTATTTTTTTTCTCAGAAACGATCTCTTGAGACACTATGCGGATAGATGGGAAATGTTGAGGAACGAGAGTAGTATATAACCCCAAATTTTCAACTCCCCAAAGTACCGGCGTCATAGAAAAAAATACCCCCACTCCTAAAATTGAATTATTTTTTCTCTCAGAAACGAGCTCTTGAGACAAGATGCGAATAGATGAGAAAAGTTAAGACAGTAATGTTGTATTTAATCCCAAATTTTCAACCCCCTAAAATACTGGCGTCATAGAAAAAAACACCCCCACTCCTAAAATTGAATTATTTTTTTTCTCAGAAACGAGCTCTTGAGACAAGATGCGAATAGATGAGAAAAGTTAAGACAGTAATGTTGTATTTAATCCCAAATTTTCAACCCCCTAAAATACTGGCGTCATAGAAAAAAACACCCCCACTCCTAAAATTGAATTATTTTTTTTCTCAGAAACGAGCTCTTGAGACACTATGCAGATAGATGGGAAATGTTGAGGAACGAGAGTAGTATATAACCCCAAATTTTCAACTCCCCAAAGTACCGGCGTCATAGAAAAAAATACCCCCACTCCTAAAATTGAATTATTTTTTTTCTCAGAAACGAGCTCTTGAGACACTATGAGGATAGATGGGAAATGGTGAGGAACGAGAGTTGTATATAACTCCAAATTTTCAACTCCCCAAAGTACCGGCGTCATAGAAAAAAACACCCCCACTCCTAAAATTGACTTATTTTTTTTCTCAGAAACGATCTCTTGAGACACTATGCGGATAGATGGGAAATGTTGAGGAACGAGAGTAGTATATAACCCCAAATTTTCAACTCCCCAAAGTACCGGCGTCATAGAAAAAAATACCCCCACTCCTAAAATTGAATTATTTTTTTTCTCAGAAACGAGCTCTTGAGACACTATGCGGATAGATGGGAAATGTTGAGGAACGAGAGTTGTATACAACCCCAAATTTTCAACTCCCCAAAGTACCGGCGTCATAGAAAAAAATACCCCCACTCCTAAAATTGAATTATTTTTTTTCTCAGAAACGAGCTCTTGAGACACTATGCGGATAGATGGGAAATGTTGGGGAACGAGAGTTGTATACAACCCCAAATTTTCAACTCCCCAAAGTACCGGCGTCATGGAAAAAAATACCCCCACTCCTAAAATTGAATTATTTTTTTTCTCAGAAACGAGCTCTTGAGACACTATGCGGATAGATGGGAAATATTGAGGAACGAGAGTTGTATATAACCCCAAATTTTCAACTCCCCAAAGTACCGGCGTCATAGAAAAAAATACCCCCACTCCTAAAATTGAATTATTTTTTTTCTCAGAAACGAGCTCTTGAGACACTATGCGGATAGATGGGAAATGTTGAGGAACGAGAGTTGTATACAACCCCAAATTTTCAACTCCCCAAAGTACCGGCGTCATAGAAAAAAATACCCCCACTCCTAAAATTGAATTATTTTTTTTCTCAGAAACGAGCTCTTGAGACACTATGCGGATAGATGGGAAATGTTGAGGAACGAGAGTTGTATATAACCCCAAATTTTCAACTCCCCAAAGTACCGGCGTCATAGAAAAAAATACTCCCACTCCTAAAATTGAATTATTTTTTTTCTCAGAAACGAGCTCTTGAGACACTATGAGGATAGATGGGAAATGGTGAGGAACGAGAGTTGTATATAACCCCAAATTTTCAACTCCCCAAAGTACCGGCGTCATAGAAAAAAATACCCCCACTCCTAAAATTGAATTATTTTTTTTCTCAGAAACGAGCTCTTGAGACACTATGAGGATAGATGGGAAATGGGTATTTTTTTCTATGACGCCGGTACTTTGGGGAGTTGAAAATTTGGGGTTATATACTACTCTCGTTCCTCAACATTTCCCATCTATCCGCATAGTGTCTCAAGAGCTCGTTTCTGAGAAAAAAAATAATTCAATTTTAGGAGTGGGGGTATTTTTTTTTATGACGCCGGTATTTTAGGGGGTTGAAAATTTGGGATTAAATACAACATTACTGTCTTAACTTTTCTCATCTATTCGCATCTTGTCTCAAGAGCTCGTTTCTGAGAGAAAAAATAATTCAATTTTAGGAGTGGGGGTATTTTTTTCTATGACGCCGGTACTTTGGGGAGTTGAAACTTTGGGGTTATATACTACTCTCGTTCCTCAACATTTCCCATCTATCCGCATAGTGTCTCAAGAGCTCGTTTCTGAGAAAAAAAATAATTCAATTTTAGGAGTGGGGGTGTTTTTTTCTATGACGCCGGTACTTTGGGGAGTTGAAAATTTGGGGTTATATACAACTCTCGTTCCTCAACATTTCCGATCTATCCGCATAGTGTCTCAAGAGATCGTTTCTGAGAAAAAAAATAAGTCAATTTTAGGAGTGGGGGTGTTTTTTTCTATGACGCCGGTACTTTGGGGAGTTGAAAATTTGGGGTTATATACAACTCTCGTTCCTCAACATTTCCGATCTATCCGCATAGTGTCTCAAGAGATCGTTTCTGAGAAAAAAAATAAGTCAATTTTAGGAGTGGGGGTGTTTTTTTCTATGACGCCGGTACTTTGGGGAGTTGAAAATTTGGAGTTATATACAACTCTCGTTCCTCACCATTTCCCATCTATCCTCATAGTGTCTATAGAGCTCGTTTCTGAGAAAAAAAATAATTCAATTTTAGGAGTGGGGGTATTTTTTTCTATGACGCCGGTACTTTGGGGAGTTGAAAATTTGGGGTTATATACTACTCTCGTTCCTCAACATTTCCCATCTATCCGCATAGTGTCTCAAGAGATCGTTTCTGAGAAAAAAAATAAGTCAATTTTAGGAGTGGGGGTGTTTTTTTCTATGACGCCGGTACTTTGGGGAGTTGAAAATTTGGGGTTATATACTACTCTCGTTCCTCAACATTTCCCATCTATCCGTATAGTGTCTCAAGAGCTCGTTTCTGAGAAAAAAAATAATTCAATTTTAGGAGTGGGGGTATTTTTTTCTATGACGCCGGTACTTTGGGGAGTTGAAAATTTGGGGTTATATACTACTCTCGTTCCTCAACATTTCCCATCTATCCGTATAGTGTCTCAAGAGCTCGTTTCTGAGAAAAAAAATAATTCAATTTTAGGAGTGGGGGTATTTTTTTCTATGACGCCGGTACTTTGGGGAGTTGAAAATTTGGGGTTATATACTACTCTCGTTCCTCAACATTTCCCATCTATCCGCATAGTGTCTCAAGAGATCGTTTCTGAGAAAAAAAATAAGTCAATTTTAGGAGTGGGGGTGTTTTTTTCTATGACGCCGGTACTTTGGGGAGTTGAAAATTTGGGGTTATATACTACTCTCGTTCCTCAACATTTCCCATCTATCCGTATAGTGTCTCAAGAGCTCGTTTCTGAGAAAAAAAATAATTCAATTTTAGGAGTGGGGGTATTTTTTTCTATGACGCCGGTACTTTGGGGAGTTGAAAATTTGGGGTTATATACTACTCTCGTTCCTCAACATTTCCCATCTATCCGCATAGTGTCTCAAGAGCTCGTTTCTGAGAAAAAAAATAATTCAATTTTAGGAGTGGGGGTATTTTTTTCTATGACGCCGGTATTTTAGGGGGTTGAAAATTTGGGATTAAATACAACATTACTGTCTTAACTTTTCTCATCTATTCGCATCTTGTCTCAAGAGCTCGTTTCTGAGAGAAAAAATAATTCAATTTTAGGAGTGGGGGTATTTTTTTCTCTGACGCCGGTACTTTTGGGAGTTGAAAATTTGGTGTTATATACAACTCTCGTTCCTCAACATTTCCCATCTATCCGCATCGTGTCTCAAAAAATAATTCACCGTTAGGAGTGGAGGTATTTTTTTCTATAACGCCGGTATTTTAGGGACTTGAAAATTTAAGGTCACATACAACTTTCCTTTCTCAACATTTTCCATCAAACAGCATCGTGTCTCAAGAGTGTGTCTCTGAAAAAAAATTATTTCCTTTTAGGAGGTAAGCAGTTTTTATTAAAATAAGGGCGCCAGCGCCAGCATTCTGTTCTTTTCGCCGGTGTGAACTGGACTTGGTGGTGGGGGGTGGGCGCTGAGTTTGGGCGCTAGCGTCGGGCGCTAACTTCACACAAGTCCCATTTTTTATGGTTATCTTGTGATATAAGTTTTAAATATTTCAGAACTTCTCTAATATATCGTTCAGTTGGATTTGATGCAGGGTGTCTTATACTAATATAATTGAGTTGTATCCCTTTGCTTGTAGCAAAATTTTTCATCTTTTCATTATTGAAATACGTAGCATTATCTAAGATTATTTTTTCTGGTTTGCCTTTTTCAATGATAAATTGTGATAACAAGTTTTTGATTATTTTAAAATTGGTTCTACTTCTGGGCACGTTTCTGTTTACTCTGTTTTTGTTTTTACCTAATTGGCATAGTGCATATTTGTTTATCAAGTCTTCTGTTTCTAAGTCCTTTTTACTGTAATATGTTTCTGTATGTAAATATTTTGTGTGTATGCTGTCAATTAGTCTTTGTGTCAGTGTTTTTGTAATTACATATCACCCCATTGATTACCTTGATAATAATTCCTTGTCTTTGTATTGTCCCCTTATTATCTTTATCAGTGAGTTGTTGTTGGTCTTCTATCATAGTTCGTAATGAAAATAGTCCTGTTGTTTTTTTGTAAATGTTCACTCCTATTTCAACTTGTCTAGTCTCTTGTCTGTTTTCTGTGTCCATTCTTGTAATTGTGTCAGGTACTATATTTTGTCGTCTTGATATATGTCTGATTTCAAAGTCATATTCTTGTAATAAAAGCGCCCATCTATGTACCCTATTGCTTGCAAATTTATAGGTTACTATCGAAATTAAAGCTTCATGATCTGTCTCTATGTAAAATGTTGCTCCAAGTAAATAAAATCTTAGTTTTGTGATACAAAAAATCATACTTGATATAGTTCTAACTCGGTTACGCTGTAGTTTCTTTCATATTTCTTTGTTATTCTTGACACAAATGAAATTAGAACTTTTTTATTTTGTAGGTACTGTATCAAAACACCTGCAAATCTTGTTATTGTTGCGTCCACTCGTAATATAAAAGGTTTGTTGTATTCTGGATGGTATATTTTGAGGTTCTGTATAAATATTTCTTTTAGTTCGTTAAAAGCTTGTTCTTGTTCGTCTCCCCATTTCCATTTTATGTCTTTTTTTAGTAGTTTTATAAGTGGTAATTCTTTGGTCAGGTCAGGTATTAGTCTTTTAAAATAATTCAAAATTTCTAAAAATGATAATAATATGAATAATAATGATAAGATTTTATAATATGATAAGTTTTATTCTTTATCACACTTTTCAATCTCTCTATCCATACATAGGTACATATACTCCGCGTTACGGCGCCATTTGTAATAATTTTTTTGTTTATTTATTTTTATTTTTGAGTTTGTAAATTTTTGTTGATAAAGTACTTTATAGAGTTCAAAATAATAATAAACTGTATTATTATTATTTTATAGATTTGAGATTTTGTTTGTTGTAGAAATTAGATTGCTGAAATGACTTTCGTAGATGAATTATAGTATTCAAATTGTAATTTTCAGATTGCCCTTGCTAGATACTTACTCTTTCTTGTAGATTTTACCTTTTTTCTTTTTCAGGTCCCTAGCTGTTTCTAGTCGATACGCCACATGAAAATCTCTTTATCTCAGGGTAGAATTCAGGAAACGGAATATTTTGAAATGTATCAAACAAGTGAAATGTAAATAACTTTCAAGAAATGAATGTATCATTCAAATCAAAAATTACTTTTTTTTATTAACTCAAGTATCTCAAAGAAAATGTAAAATACCATCAAAATTCTTTCATTAGCAAATCTTATTTTATCTACCTCTACCATTAGCTAACTTATATTTAAATGTGATATGAAATCTTTGGCGAAATATACAAAACTCAACAATATTCTGGCTTCGGTATCGTGACCGTAAATCTAGCCACTTCCAATTGAAGTATTTCTTTGATTATTCACTTGATCAGTCTAGCCTTCACTTACAATGTTATGGCTGTGTCTAGGTCAGGAAAACCATCAAAATATTACTTTTCTAGTTAATAAATACTATCAATAAATAGAGTTCTGGAGGGTTAAAAGTTTTGTGCACTATTGGTAATAAAATTGTTTGTGATAACAGGATAAAGTTCAGGATTGTGGAGAATGAGGTTATTTGACACTACAACGGGTTGAAAACAATGTTGTTCCTCTGGAAGCTCGTTAATACCTTATTTTGCTGCAAGTGACCATTTCTTCAGCTGCTTCCAGGTTCAGGGATTTAAGATGGAAAAAGTTGTTTCAGGTAATGAATTTTTGTGTACCTTCTGGTCTGTAATGAGTTGACACAATTTGTTAAAGTTTTGTGGTTGAATTTTGGGTTTTATTCGCAATTTTCCAATTCTTTCCTCTTTCCAAAAATAATTCCAACCCCTTCCCTCTGCAACCTTCTTGATTCTCCTCGATTCTCTTTTCTCCGGTTCCCAAGTGATTTTTCTAAAAGTTTTTAAGCACTCCGCGATCACTTTTGATGTCATGCCGCACTGTTTTTCACTGTTATTTTAGTATAGGTACCTTATTTCTAATAAGAAATACATTTTATCCTAAATTCTTATTTTCTGTTGACCTTTCAATTTTCTCGTCCTTTTTGTTTGACATTATTCTCCCTGTGTCAAATAACTACAAATGTGATATACAAAGTGTTTTTATTTTAAATTTCAGTTTTTCCGGAATTTTATTGAAAATCATTATTTTTCAAAAATTCCAATTTGAATTTCATTTTGTTTTATGTTCCTTATAAAATGACTGTTATTCAAAATTCATTATTTTTATTTTAATACTTTAAATAATGGCATTCTTGGAAAGGTTATGTACTCTCCATTAACTTACGATTACTTTCGTGTTTTGTCGTTTGGTTTGGTAAAAGGTTTTTCTGATTATACTCCATTATGAATGTGGAGTTTTATATAAATTGCATGATATTTAGTAAAAAAAAATAAGTATTTGCTTGGGCTTGAAATTTATGAAAATTTATGAAATTTATGAAATACTTAATAATATTTTTATCTTGAAATTCTACATTAACTATGTACATCATCTAGTTTCATAACAATATATATATATAAATATATATTTAAACGGAATTCTGGTTGTGGATAAGGCTACGACTTCGTGGCGTTGTGAACACAAAGTGACTTTAGAATAATCTGCATCAGTATATCCATGTAAATCAGTCTTTTTAAATTCTCGATTACTATACACTATCCGAAGCTTTTAGTTCCTTGCAGGTATCTCAAAATTTTCTTCACAGCAGTCCAATATTCAGAGCCAAAATCATTCAAAAATTAACTGACATAACTTACTGCTGGACGTGAAAGCATGGCACTATACAAAAGGCTACCAACTGCTTCACGGTATGGTATAGTCAAGTTCTTTCCGTCATCATTTGAAACATTTCATAGCTGCTGACCTGGTGAATGAATGAATGAATGTTTATTCAAGAATTACACAACCTTAACAATACAGAACAAAAAGTATGAAGTTAAGATTGAATAAACACAGCTAATCGCTAAAGAAAAATCTTGAAAGCGATATGGAAATATAATAGTACTAATAAAATAGTATTAAAATAAAATAAATAGTATTAGTAGATAAAATTAAAATAGAATTGAAATTTATTTTAAAAATAATGTTGATTAGTGTTATATAACTCAAGTGAAGATAAAATATAATTAGATAAAGAGGATATTGAGAACAGGAAAAGCAATTTCTCAATAATTTTATGTATTAGAAACATTCACATACTGATGAATTTTCATTCGTGCATGGGTTCTTTATTCTCGTTTTAAATGTATGTATGGAGGATAGTTTTATATTCGTCGGGTATACCTAACAGTGTACAGTTTTGGCGCTGAGTATAAGTACGATCTTTGCAGTATTTTTTTCTGGTCTAGGAATTATAATTTTATTTGATTTATTTCTTGTGTTATGGTTATGTTGGGCGTATCTCAGATCATTTTTATATTTATGTTGTCTGAAAGTTACCATAAGGAAGAATATTTATCGTATATCTTATATTTGTGACTCTTTATATAACTGATCAAAAGGGTAATTTTGAGGCTTGTTGTATATTATTTTGACCAGCCGTTTTTGATTTTTTTCTCAATTTTTCATGTACGAATTTGCAGCGGCTCCACATGCAAGTATAGCATATCTAAGATGGCTCTCAGCTAGAGAGAAGTAAATTATCTTCATTTGATCTAAATTTTTAGATATTTGAATTTTGATAGTATACTTAAATCTTATTTTTTCATTTTATTTGAGTATTCCATTTCAAGTGACTGTCGATATTTATGCCGAGGTATTTGGTATCTGATGCTTTGTTGATTGTGGTCAAAGTTCCGTTGTTCTGAATTGTCAGCGTTTCATATTCTGGCAAGTATCGAGGGTGAGAAGTGGAGGGAATATAATTAGTTTCGTGGAAATTCACTGTCAGAAGACGATTATTGAACCAGTTAGCAATTTTAATGAAATCAGTTTCAGCAGTTTTTTTTTTCAGAGTTCTCCAATTATCAGCGCTGTAGATTACTGCCGTATCATCCGCAAAGCTTACAGCATCACCCTCAATCTCAAGTTGGAATAGATTGTTGACATAAATATTGAATAAAATGGGTCCTAGCACGGTACCTGGTGGAACCCCATAGACAATATCTTCGGAAGGACTGACGACATTATTTATCGTTACCATCTGTTTTCTCTTCGCTGAATAGCTTTCTAGTAGTCGATAGGGCGTTCCTCTGAATCCGATATTTTTTAAAATATTCAATAGTTGTTGGTGGCAAACGGTATCAAACGCTTTAGTTAGGTCGATAAACATGCATAATGTCGGACATTTTTCATCATTTTTTTTTGGTTTTTGGTTGAAATGGAATATTTGACAGAAAATATTCAAATATTAAATTTCTTTAAAATTTTCCTCACAAAACTGAGTTATACCAAAAATTTCACATATAATCAAATGGAAAGCCAACGAAACATTTTTTGATATTTCAATTCACATCTTGTCACGATTATGACAGTCAAGGCTAACCTTATTATTGCCACGACAGAGTTAGAATATTCATTCTTTGTCAAGTGATGAAATGAAATACACGCAAAATGCATGAGACAGCAAGTGCTGTAAAATGTTTTCTCAATATCAAGAGCGAGAATGTTATCATTTTGTTATCAAATTCGATTTCATAATTGGCAAATTCTGTAACGGTTGAGGCAGAAGTCATTTTCAGCAACAATTTTCGCTCAACATTTGGGTAGGAAATATTGGTAACTACCTAATTCAACAATTATTCTACCAGCAAGATTAACAGGTGGATCCGGACTTTTCGGGAGATCATTTGCATATTTTGTATGAAGAAGCACCAGAACTTGTAAAAGGCAACATGTGATTTATGCACAATGGCGCTTCAGCTCATTTCAGTGTTCTCACCAGTTAGCTTCTCCTTGATCGCTCGAATGGACGTGTAGGACCTCGAAATTGTCCAGCTCGCAGTCCTGATATGAATCTTCTAGATTTCTATTTATGGGTTATCTGAAGGCTCTTGTTTGGAAAAATCCTGTACTAGATGTGAATTACTTGAGGAATCTAATAATTGATAATTGCAATGTCATAAGGAATACTCCAAGTATCTGTGAACGTGTCAGACAATCAATGACAAATCGATTGCAGTAGTGTATTTTATCAAGTGGTGGACATTCTGATCATTTACTTCAAGGTCAACATTGTTCATTTTTTATTTTTTATTTTTATTTTAAACTACAAAAAGTCAGTAGCTGACTGAGACGGTACCGTGCCTATCAATTTCAATCCAGTCAGGGAAAATGAACTAATGAAAAACCCTCTGAAGTTTAGTACCGTAGTTAGGAAACACCCTGTATAGAGTGTAGATTGAAGGACATCGATAAGATAAGATCTTGAAAAATAACCCAGACTGAAGAAAAAATACAATCGATATACAAACCTTACATCTCTCCTCGTTACCCCCGTTCATACTAAGTGAATTAAAATACCTTGCGCATAAACCCTTCTTTATTTTTCGAAGCGCCTATTTGAAAAACTGTTAATGAGGGGGAAACAAAGACAAAGGCGTGTTTATAGTGGGCACAACTCCGACTCATAAAGGAGGGTTAGGGGTTGAATGAATTTAACTCGAGACATCTTTCTGCTCAAGAGGATTTAGGGCGGAGAGTGGTATGGAAAGAGTAGGTCCGTGATAATGAGTTTTTGATTACGGATTTCGTCTCCAACAACGATTGCTCCAACTTGATGAATAAAAGGCCTACTGCTAATATTATGCATAGTCTAACGATAATATGCAGATTCAAGAGTGTTTACTTTAAAAAAAAAGTTTTGATGATTACTTCTTTATTGATTTAAAGTTCTTGACATGATTTTTGGGTGTTTGAACTTTCCACAGTGTAAAACAAACAAAGAATAATTCAAGCGTTCGTTTTTAAATTCAATCATGTGTTTAACGCCTAGTACCCTGATCCGCTCGGATCAATCGGGTTTTTACACGGAACCCCCGTTTTCAACCCAGTTTCCAAATTTTTATAGAAGGCTGAACTCGTTTTTTAACAATTCTCCCTTCTGAAAAAAAAAAAAAACGTGAAAATGTCAAGGTGTAGCTGAGAATAATTGAACAAATTTACTTCTTACAATGAGCAGAACAAGTTATTGAACTCTGCATCACACTGCGGTTTGTTTGCCATGACGCATCATAATCACAAACGATCGCGCAGACCTCACGCTCTGTATAATACAGGGTATAATATAGGCCACCGCTCCTGTACGTGGTATCACACGTTGAAAAGTACGGGCTATGTCAACTCCAGCTCGCACAAGTCTCACGAAGACTTCTGTGGGTTGACTTTAAGGGTAGACGGAAATGAAATTTTTATCAGGACTGTTGTTGTCTTGAATGAAATTATTTAATTTTGTCAGTTTTGAATTTGCATATCGGATAAAAATCAATTAACTGAAAAATACCTGAAAATTTTCAAAGACGTTGACGTTTTGAGGACTAGGATTGCCTCCATCATGAAAACTCGCTGAAAACTCTTACTTCTGTTATATTATTATTACTTCTGGGTATGAATTTAATAAAATATTTTTTTATACGTCAAATAAAATCTTTCAAGTAATGATTGAGGGTCACATAATTTGCTCCTTGATACATAAATTGCTCGAGCAAACTCTCGCGATTTTTTCACTTCCTGTATATTATCGATATTTTGTCATAAAAATAAAATTTTCATGCAATTAAAAAAAATTTATAAGATCTCTTATGTATTTACCTCCGATAATTTAAGTCATATATAAAATCGTTCATAAGAAACGTCAGTTTTGGCAGTTTGATATCGGATAAATAGAAACGTAACTGCAAGTGGATAAACTACTTTTTATTTACCTTCACCCATGACAATAATTCATAATTATTGTCGTATATGACTTTATTGAAGTCGCATACACTGTATCCTAGGACGCGTTGGTATTTATCAACAAAGCCAGTTGTCAACCAATTTTTATACTTTTTGTTACAAACTGTTGTTTTTGACTTGAAATGAGCGATAACGGTAGAATCGGTAATAAATTATCGGTCAATACTAACTGCCCCACGGAACTACCTGGAAAATCCCAAGTACTTGCTGCCCCACCGACAAAAAAGTTTTCATGACCTGAAATTCTGAACAAATATTTTCAAATATTTCTTATTGGTCGGTATTTAGAAAAACCAACTTTGATTACAGTTGGAACAGTAGGGATACATTTAAAAGAAGATGAATATTTTAAGTTAAAGCAATTATTACGGTATAGTTTTGTCTGTTATTATTGGTTTCGTTCTGTTAGTGTTTAACTTTCAAATGGCGAATCCAACGACCACGTTTAGCTTTTTTTTTTATAACAAGCACCCCTTTTCAATTGGCTTTAAAAATCTAGGTAGCGTGGAGCAGTTTGTAGTCGCTCTTAATCTTACTTTTAAACTGAACAGAATTACATCTAGGTATCGTGGGACAGTTCGTAGTCGCCCTAAATTAGGGTCTATGTAGTTCTGTTTAAGAATTCATTTATTTCATGCGTAAAATTATCTCAATAAATACCACTCGAAGTATTGTTTTCATCGAATAAACTTCAATTTTGTTCCACTCAAATTTGGTAGCTTGTAATATGATTCGAGCAAATAACATAAAATCACTCCACCTTCATTTCATCATGTTATGCTCTCGTCAAATACCAAATCAACCAAATTTTTGTACAAAATTTAAGTTTATCCGATAAAATGAAAACCTTGTGGCATTACCCTACCACTACCAATCGATAATACCCCTTGTTTACATTGAACTGTCAACATTAATCAGATTTACGTGAGTATGACATATTGAGCTGACGTTCAGAATCAAGTTATTCCATGCATTTATACAGATTTCAACTAAACTTGTTTCGTGAAAAATACGTATTTTTATGTCAAATTGGTGAAAAAAACTCTTTCCAAATAAAACTTTTTCTTCGAGTTTTATCAGATAATTTTTTATTTTCATCGCTCAAACTCGTTTTCTTGGCAAAAACCTTCAAACAAACCGAATTAATATAAAATGACTCGTCCTAATAATGGACTTGTAATTTTATCAATTGGTTTGGTTCCATATTTTTGCCAAACAAAGAGTTTTCGTGGAAAATAAAGAATTATTGATAAAATTGAAGCACTCGTGTTTCCTTTGATAATTTCAGGAACAAGGTCAAGGAAGTTTCATTGTCGTGCATTGTTCAATAGTATAGGTTACAAGATATATCATTGATGTTTGTATTAGTGGTTGTCCATGACGACGTGGTCTTACCGGCTCGAAAGGAAGGAAGCGTGTACCATCAGCGAAGTACCGTCTTGAGTGGCTATTATATCAGAGAATATGCGAGTTTCATATCATGAGTGAAATTATCGATAGTGATTCTGTCAGAAATCAACGAGAACAAAATACCACGAGCCAGATAGGGCGAGTGGTCTTACTCAAAGCTACGAAAATCCAATCTCAGTGAACCGAAGAATCATTTTCTGTTGGATGCTTGCCGACAAAGTTTCTATAGTATAGAAATTTGCGAAAGACTGGATTATTAATAATCCTTTTTCATGTTATGAAATTATGAGTTCTCGTCAAACACGCCCCATTCCACATGTAAAATATTTATTATATTAAATTATGTAATATTCGTCGGATTTATTTAAAGTCTGGGCTCTAAATGAAGTGCTTTCTGCTGTTCCTTTTCTACTGTCACTACTTTCTAAGTGGGTATTGGAGTTATCGTCAGACCACCTGACATATAGGCATAGCAGAAGTTATTCAACTGCGGGTTGTCGGATAAGCCCATTGGCTCTCTTTCCTGATCGAGTCTGCACTGATGATCGACAGAACCGTGAAACTAGTATACCTGTTATTCAATTGGCATTAACTACTTGCATTAGCGGTTTGGTATTTGGATTTGCTAGTTGTTACAGAAACCATTGCAAAGGATGTTCCTGTAGAAAAACTTTGCCAGGTATTTGGCAAGGATGGTTTGGTAGTCGTAAGGGGCTGTTGAATCAATTTCTGTTCGATGCCTGCTGACAAAACCACTATGGTATAGAAAATTTGCGAAAGGTTGGATTATAATAATAATAACTTTATTATTAATTATTATTCGGAGATTATTTATAACCTAGTAAAACAGATAGATGAACAATTTTTTTTTATAATTTTATTAGTAGCCAAAGTTGAGGAAATAGACTCCTTATTTAGAGATTAAAATTATCTTCTGCACTGAATAAATATATGCTCATATCAAACTGATATTTTGCGAAAGTAAGATTTTGGAGCCTCTGCGTCTCATAGAAAATTATTGAAAAGTTATACACAATTTGATTCGAGAAATAATGTGGGGATCTGCGGCCAGCTCTAACTATCTCTTGCTAGCTCATAAACAATGCACGAGTCATCGTACCGCTAACTTGTTAATTGGACTATACAGTCGGCAATTTGTCTTGCGTGCAATGAAAGTTGCATGTAACAGCTGTCACGCCAATGGTTATTGCAAGATCTTTTGCAGTTGGCAAGCCATTGCTGCAAGTTTATAATTTGCTGCGAATTTCATTGCGTGCAAGACAAATTGCCGACTGTAAAGTGGCCTTTAGAAATGCGTGACGTCATCGCTTGTAATGGCGACATGCATCGAGAAATGACGACGAAACTCTACATACAGCCGGGCCAAAAACCATGAAAAAAGATTCAATATTTGATTTGGTGGAGGAATTACACAAAATTGTTTTGTAGAATTTTTCCTAAGAGGGGAAATTTTGAAATAACATTCAAATGTACAGGATTGGTGCAGGTGACCAAAATAGAATTTTTTTAATTGAATGACCTGAATATTAACACATATTCCGGTTCCAAATTGAATTTGAATACCATTTCATGTATAGTTTTTGAAGTTTGATTAGGATATTGTTGAGGTATTGCATTTCAACTCAAAATTATTTTCCTTTCTTGAATTGTATTAAAACCGAAGGTTTCAAATATTTATAAATACGACACTATTTGATTTTGATTTTGATTTTGATTTTTTTCAGCACTATTTCTATAACTAGGTAAAACATTTATGCGGAAACATTTCATGACAGTCAGAATTGTCACGAGGAATAATTTCAATTCATGTATTGCTGTGTTCAGACTGAGTTATTTTTTATTCGACAAAATAATGTGATGATATCTCAATAATAGTTGTTGAATTCCAAATAACTCAGAATTAAATTAACCACAACAACTTAATTAGAACAGACATCGAAAATGTTATAGCACGTGACGCACATTCCATTATCCTCTACTACCAGAAGATTATTTCGGTTTCCATCCAACATTCCTATTTTTAGAATCGTCAGAAAGACTATAATCGTTGTTACTCTTAATAGCCAATTTGTCATTCTTTCTTATCCTAGTTGAGTTTAATTTATGTACTATTTTTATAGTAGGAATAACTTGAAACATGATGAGAAATACTTATATGCATATGTGTTCGGAGATGCTGAGATCAATATCACAAAAATTGTGGGGACTGCAAGCGGAGATAACTACAGGGCATAGCGAAATGTTGGGTGATTTTGGATTGACTTGGCCGTTACTTCTCAGGCTATGATGAATGAATCGATTGAAGAAGCTACATTCGTTACAATATTTCTGAGAATTGTATTATAATATGCAGGGCACTATTGAATGGTGAAAACATCAGAGATAGTTTGAGTGTTAGATGGTGTTATGGCGAGTTTCTGAAACGAAAATATCGTCACTTATAAAAGCCAGCAATTAAAATCACTTAAAGTTCATACCTTATGTAACATAACTACCATAAAACTCTAAAATAATGGCCATGAAATATCAAGTATAGTTGAAGCACCTAGAATACCTTCAGCATCTTACTTACTATTAGAAAGTATGAAGCTAGAAGAACACACAATCTAGCTGAATGCCGATATGAGCTTTACGTAGTCATCGTATTGAGTTTATTTTGGCCACTACTACACCTTGGCCAACTACAGAAACTGGTAAAGATTTAATGACAGTTGCGTGAGTAGTATGTCTAATTGCCGATACCGTATATCATCGTTTTATGGAAACGCAGATAATCACATTTTTCTCGATGGACCTCATTAGCAGGTTTCATCCAGTTGGTTCCAACTTCAGATAATGTGCTATGAACCATCAGTACTTTTCAATGGCCCCACAAATTCTTCGTCAAATAGAAATCAGGTTTTTATTGAAACAATTGCATTTAATGAGAAAGTGGTATAACTTTGCAATGCCTTGTCGAAATTTCAAAAATAAACACCCAATCATTAGCCTAAATAAATGGGAACACATATTTGTTAAAATGTAGGATCAGGAATTTTCCATTCAAAAAATTGGTATTCGATTTGGTGAGCTTTTCTTGTGGTAATTTCTGAAGATAGATGCTATAGTGCCGTATGATATTAAATTATAATATTTCAAAATTTCTCAAAGGTCCAAGAGGTATTTAACTGTTCCACTGGTATACGGACACGCTGTATATACCTATCAGCAGCATTTGAATATGATCATTTGAACGCAGTGAATTTGAAACTTCGTTTTTAAAAATTAACAACTTCTGATCTATATATTGTCGCCATTTTGGAATCCTAAGGAAAGTTTGGGTCTGGTTCACTCAAGACATCTTCTGAGGATTTGCTTCTAACAAAATTTGCAAGAGTTTCACTCGTACAGCTACAACTAACTATGATATAGTAATTGCATGCCACCGGTTGCAAAATTCTTTTTTAGCATACCAAAAGACACGTTATCGCCAAGGCCGCTTGTGGCCAAGGCAAGATAATCTTGTGCCCCCTAAAAAATTTCGCTGTTATGACACACAGTTCGACAAACCCAGCTGAATAGGTGAAATTGAGCGTACGTTCATATTGAGTGTCTATCACTGAATTTATTACGGACTATAATCCTTGTGCGACGAGTGCGCATCACGTTTCCACCTTTTCAGATTGGTGGGTAGAACTGTACACACTATGTTTCGCGGAATCGTCAGAATGGATAAAGTAGATGATATACAGTGTCACCTATTTAATATGGAACCACCCTTATATAACTTACATTTTTCAACCGATTGGAATGATTCCCATACTCTCACGCATACGGCAGCGGTCTCTTCCATCTTTTAAACGTATTGTGCAATTAAAGCGTAAAAATATAAGAGCAGGAGGCGTAGCAATTTATCAAAATGTTCATGATTGCATTAATATCATCACTTCGAATATGGGATTACAAATAAATAATGCTACAAGCTTTAATACGGCCAAACAAAACAAACTTTGTGAAATGTGTATAGTGGAATGTCTCAATGAAGCAAAGCAACCAATTATTATTGTCAATATATACTTTTATCTCCACACCAATTATTCAATTTATTCATAAACAGCTTTTAATTTATACACAAGAAGGTTTTACTTTACTCAATGAAAATTATTATAAAATTCCGTTAATTTTAACCACAGATTTTAATGTTAATTTCGCTTCTGATCGAGCTTAAAAGTTAGTATTGTGCTTACAATCAAAATTACAATTGAAAATGATTATTAAGCCAGAAGAAACTCATGGAACCGTACTTGATGTCTTTGCAAGATTTTTGGATAAAATACAATGTAAAAATTTCGTTGCTTATTATAGCTACCGTAAGCCAATCGTAACTTTTATAGGAATAAATGATGATACTAATAATGTACATGCACAAAATTCTAATGTTTATATTCAAGAATTCTAACTAAGTATGAAACAGATCTTATAATCAATAAAAGATTATATTGATAAATAACCTTTCCTTACGTTGTCATATTGATATACATATGTATAATTAAAGTAATAAACTAAGCTTCTTTCAAGTTAAACAATTTCAGTATTGAATAGTTCAACTTAAATTAGTTTAAGTTACCACTTCTGTCGTGCACATTTTCTTTTTTTTTGTAACATTCAAAAAGTCCACTAGGACACCATATTTCATGGCTAAATCTCCATTTCCAGGGTCAACTATTCTTATTTTTCAAGGTCAAAAATCTAAAAAAATTACAAGTGAGTTTTGGAAAGAATCTTACACTACTGAATTCGCAAAATTTTCTTATAGTTCATATGTAAATTGCGTTGAAATGTGTCAATCAATTAAAAAGTTATAGGGGAATGAAATATGAAAAATAAGCCGTTTAATCAACCCACCACTTCAATTTCGAAACTTTTATCAGAACTTTGACTATTCACCATTGGATTCAGAGAGTTTCAAAATATCACTGACCATGATGTCATCGAAATCTGTTGATAAATAAAAAAATAAAAAATTGTGAAAATTTTCCTGAAATTCCATCAACGCATATTATTCAAATTTTATTATCTTATGATTTTCTTATTTATGAACAGATTCCGATGGAATTTTGACCAGTGATATATCGAGACCTGAATATATTGCTGTTTTCCGAATATTGATGAAAGTTCTGAAATTGAATTGGTGGGTTGATTAGACGGCATAATTTTCAAATTTCATTTCCTCATAACTTTTTTTATCGATTGACGCATTCCAATGTCTTTTACCTTGAAAAATCGACGTACGAAAAATATACAGATTAATAGACACGATGACGAGCAGTGACGGCAGTAAATTTTTTATTGTAGAATATTCAACACCTTTGAATTAACAGGCACACCTCGGAGATGACGTGGAGTTTTGTAAAATATAAAATTGTCTGTTCTTGAATAAGATTCTGGGAAATTCGAGAAAATTTTAGAACGAACCACAACAGAAGCCACGGAAGGCTCTAGAACCTAATGAACGTAATGGGAACACCCATGCAACAACCAGATGAAACTTTCAGATAATTTTTAGATTGAAATGAAGATATAATTTCAGAATATTCTCAAATCTTCGGATAAATTTAAAAAAAACTAGATCTCCTTGAAATTCTCAAATCTTCGGATAAATTTAAAAAAAACTAGATCTCCTTGAAACGAATTAAAACAGAGGTCCTGGCGTTCGCAATAATATCGTCACATTCTGATGTGCTCCACATATTGTTGATGGTGGTCGGTGGTCTGGTGGTCTAAGGCGCAGCCCATTCAGAACTTCAGTATAGCGTCGGTTCGAGCCCGATGTAGGTACAAGGGATTTTTTTCTCAAGTACCCAATATCGGAATCGATAGACGACCACAGTCCTTGTTGAAAGCAAGTGTATTGTGTGTTGTCTAGATGCCAATCTCGGCTAGTGCTAGCTTGGAGTGCACGCCAGCCACCCGAGGTGGTGCTGTAGGTTTTCCGGGTTTTCCTGCAGCTGAAAAGTTTCCTGGTTTTCCTGCAACTGAAAAGTGAATACGCCACCAAAAATCAGTAAGTCGCCCCGGAGCGCCACGGCAAATAATAATAATAGCCGTCCTCTACCCGCACAAGGCCATGCCTTTGGGTACACTCTACGAGTGTTTATGAGAGAGTATTATTATTATTATATTATTAATCAGTAAATCACAATGTAAAGATGCGAATACTCTTCTGTATTGCGAAGGGACAAGAATAGCACTCCCGGAAGGTTCTAGACCGTGCTGAAGATATTCAAGTGAAGTTCTAAGTTTGGCCACCAGAGAGGTGTCGTGGTGGTGTTACATTTTGGAGATTTCTAGAATATAAGTAAGAAAAATGTTTAATATTTTGAAAACTTCTGGAAAGTATTAGAAAATTCGAAATCGTCGAAGAATGAACCAGAACAGAGTCTCTGAAAGGTACTGAAACGTACTGCATGGAAAGACACTCAAGTGAAATTACATATCAAGTGCCGATAAAATTGCCACTTATTCCACTTATTCTTCGACTTCGCATGACGAGTTGTTATGCAATTTGGAAATATATTATTAATATATATATATTAATATATTATTTCTAACTTTTTGGTTAGAATACCTCAATCCTATTGCATTTCAAACAACTCCATAGCGTTTCCTAAAATTCGGTATCCTCGCAACTGCCCTTACAGTACGATTCAGGTTTCGTCGAAATTTTTCTAAGTTTGGCAGGCTGTGTTACCGATATAATACTGACCTGTGTTGTTTTCAGTGGTAATAACCCAAGGACGTTGAAAATTATAGCAGATTCCGAAAGCTTGTTGCCTATAAGCAACAAGCTTGAGGAAGTCGTTATATTTATCAATGTTCGAGGGTTATTAGGATAGAAAATTTTTTGGTAACCGATACTTTTTAACATTGCAATAGTCTATAAATGCTTTACATACAAATTTATTATCGTAAACGGTATATTTTGATATATTTGATACGAAAATTTCATTGATCCTCTCGTCACTATTACAACCAAATCATGACATCACTGACATTTTGAATATTTGAAACTTCAGATTCGAAATTAATCAAAATATGTATATCCATAGCAACGTGCCTGAGAGTGGAAACAAACCGTAAGGTCTGTTATCAGTGTAATGTTGTTCTGATTGGTTGTATTCAATCACATGACCTCATTTTAACTAATTTCATTGGATTTCCGCTTGAGCAAAACATTTTCAATCAAATTAATCAAGAAGTGCTCTGCGAAAAAATTTTGTTTGACATTCAGTAATTCGTAAGAATTGTCCATAAGTCAACCAGTGTTTCTCAACTATTAAAGAGATGGCAGAAAACCTAGTAGTAGAGTAGTTCTTAAAATTGGAGAAAAAGTCACCTATTTCTCACCATACCGTTGCTAAAATCAACATTGTTTGCAAGGAATGGAGAGGTTTTTAGTAATAATATCCCGACAAATTGCAGAATTTTCAGAAATTAATTTCACCTTGCGCTGGCACGAAAACTGTGTTACTCAGAAAAAACACCACAAGAGTATATTTGAATAGTGTTTTGTACAGTAGCCACAGTTTCAGGAGTAATACCACGAGTGATTGAATTTTCGCGATGAGTCTGTCGATTTATTTTTGAACGAAACTGAATTGCTTCGAGAAAACAATTCGGTTGAATTCAAAAATGAAAGACAGACTTTTGAGATAAATTCAATCACGAGTTGAATTTTATTAGATTATTTGACGAATAAAGTTTCTTCATTAATATAAATACGAACAATGTATTACAATTACAACAACAAATTATTAAAATCATCAATATTATAATGTTTTGCTTCATAATTTCATTTGAATTTGAGGCGAAGCGACTCATTTTGACAAATACAGCTATATTTATTATTGTCGAACTGTCAAAAGTATTTATTTCGTCATGGTTAGGTTATGTTAGGTTAGATTAGGTTAGGTTAGGTTAGGTTAAGTTAGGTAAGGTTAGGTTAGGTTAGGTTAGGATAAGTTACGTTATGTTAGGTTTCGTTAGGTTAGGTTAGGTAAGGTTAGGTTAGGTTAGGTTAGGTAAGGTTAGGTTAGGTTAGGTAAGGTTAGGTTAGGTTAGGTTAGGTAAGATTTGGTTATGTTTGGTTTGCGATTGGTCAGATTAGGTGAGAATTTTAAGGTGAGTAAAATAGTCAGGAAAACCGCGTCAGAAATAACTCAGATATTAGGGCATTTGTGAAAAGCGGGGCACAATATATATTATTGCTTCAAAATCAACAACATTTCAATTCAGTTAACAAAAACGCAGGGGTGCTATGTAAATTATATTATTTTATCTATGAAAAACGCACGCAGTTCAATGTTTCACACATAATATATCGACTATAATGAAAAAAAAAATTAGTTCAAAATAAAATTTTCAGAACACATCCACGCAATGTTTTTTTATCTTATCTCATCTTTAAAACTAAAGTTAAGTTCCACTCAGAGCTCTGTCGAACACTGACAAAAAGTGCTTCGAGCACTAAGCACTTTCCACTCTTGAAGAGTTCTTCGAAATCTCCAGCACTAAGCACTGTTATTTATGAAATGCTCGCGATTACTAAGCACTCTCAAATAGTAATTCAAGTCAGGGTGTATTAGTGCTTCGGAGCACTGTGAATTTTTATAAATTTTTTGACAAAATTCATATATTAGAGATGGCGGCTCCAACATGGTGAACGTCTTTGTCATTATGACTCAAAATTAGTATGTGAGGGTTTTCTGGGACATACATTATAAATTTATTGTCAAAATTCATGAATTTAAGATGGCGGCCCAAGATGGTCAGATATGACTCAAAATTGGTATGTATATAGTGTTTTCGGGGTTGGAGATTTCGACTTTTCAATCTAAAAATAATATAATGTAATATTTTGAAAACTTAAGAACACGCTTTACTTCCAACATGGACTAAAAGGTGGAAAATAATTGACAATGTGATTACTCAAATGTAAAAAAACGTGGTGTGATTGACATAAGTTCTACTGAGCTTTTGAACACTCAGTATTGTAAAATTAAAATTCAAAATATGAGAATATAGGTCGAAAGAACCCACGTTTTTCTTACATTTGAGTAATACATTATCCATTATTTTTTACGTTTCAGTCCATGTTGTATGTAAAGCGGGTTCTTTTGTGGTTTAAACTATTGTTTCAACAGGTATTTTTAGTAATAAAAGTTAAACTAATGAAACCATTCATGACAAATCTGAAACTCGACAACAACAATACCGGAGTACAAGAAACTACAAAAAAATCCTGGAACGCTGTACATTGCCCGCAGTCCTTAATTACAATCAGAAAGTGGAGATGAATGAAGCAAGGCATAACTAACAAAGCATACCACGTGAGGTTGATAATTTGGAAGTCAACGCGTACTGACTCGTTATGTCTGAGAAGGGCCGCAATTAATTCCCTTGGCACGCTGCTCCACACAATGGGCATTGTCCGTCCGAATGGAGGATGCATAATTGATTGGAGCCGAGTGTGCTGTGCATTGCTCTTGGTTTGCAATGCAGCACAACTTGCCGATAATTTGAAACAAAAGTTATTCTTGAATGTAGTGACGCTTCTGTATGTGATTTTCATTTACGCAAAATATATATTTATTTAACAAGTTGCAAAATGAGCGTGTTTTTTGTACCAGACGTGGTATTAGAACACGAGTATAGCGAGTGGTCCAACTCTTCTTGTGCAAAAATCTCGCCAATTTGTAATGAGTTATACAAAAGTATTTTTGTAATTTCGTAGGTTTCTTCATTCATATAATGTGATGGATTGCTCTTAATATACGCATAGGGCAATAGCTACATTTATAATGAACTGCATAATGTTTCCGGGTAGTTGGTTCAGTTAACAAGTTGTCTCAATTAAATTATCCGTCAGACTGTTTTTTTTAATTTTTTTTATTATTTATTAGTTTTTGGGTTATTTCTTTCTCCAAAATCTGCAGCAAAGACTGAAGGAGTGATTCTAAGGTACCAAAAATATTCCTAACTATATTATGGCTGCCACAGATAGGGTTATTTCAAATGAATTACCGAATTCATCTGAAGTGTATAGTACCACATTTTATTGCATAGAAGACTGTGAACTATTTTTCTAAACTAACTTTTTCGATAATCGGGTCAATTCTGTTTCTCAATACTTTCATCAATGTTGCTGCCAAATCATCTCCTGCGGACGAAGCAATGTAGCCACTGAGAAACAGAATTGATCAGAATGTCGATCAAAATTTATATTTTTGTTCTACCGTTTGGAAATTCGAAATTTCGACAACTCAAATACATAAGGTTTTTGCAGTGGACCGATTTATATTGAAAATAAAATGTTCTAACAAATGGGTACATATTGCTATGCAATCGGAGCTAATAGAAAAAAATATATACGTTGAGTTTAGAGAAGTTTGCACCTTATAGGAAACTTCTTTGTTATCAATTTCTCAAAAAATGTTATTCTTCATAAAAATGTATGCATTACCAAAATCTTGTATTTGAGCCATGAAAATTCTGAATTTCTGAACTGTTTACAAGGAAGAACACAAAATAGGAATTTTGATCAGGAGTAAACTACCCTTATTTTCGACATAATCAATAAAGCTGTTAACATATCATATATAACATAATCAATAAAATTGTTAACAATTGAAAACAATCAGGTATAGAATCACAGCCACCTACGCAACAAAATATTTTTTCTAATTGTTTTATGGTTCTAACCTCATAAAAAGTACTAGTACCTCTTATACGCCTTAGGCTGCTCCTTCATATTCCTATAATTATGAGTCAATACGAAATTTAGACCAATTTTTCATTTGTACTGAAATATATCGACGTTTGTTTAAAATGGTTCGGATTTTTACCAGATTTTTTATGCAACTTTGGTATTCAACTCTCTATGTATATCCATTTTAACTATCAGTATGATTTTATAGCGAAAAATTATAGAATAAATCAATTAATGAATGCTAAATGGATAATACAAATCTGCGAATTTACGATCACTTCAATCCAGAAAAATAGAAAAAAATATTCTGTTGTGTAGGTGGCTGTGATTTCAAATTTGAAATTGTTTTCAAATTCCTATTTTTGTGCTCCCCTGTACACTGTTTGGAAATCAACAAGTATTTCGCAATACGACTTCAATGAAGAATACATTTTTCTGGCAAATGGATAATAGAAAAGTTTTACATACGGAACAAACATTTTGAAACTCACTGTAAAAATAAAAATAAACGAGTTTTCGATATGGTGCAAACTTTTCAAAACTCAATGTATAAAAAATAGCGTCCTGGCGTAATTATTACGTATAGTTCAAGAAAATGCTGAAACATGTCGATATTAATTATAATTTTCACCCTTGTTTCTTAAAATAATGACTTTTTTCCCATACGCAGGGTGAAATACGAGCACTTGCAGGCAAGTGTATACCAGAAGAAAAGGAGAACTATATGAAATTTGGAAATTTGGATGAAAAAATACTTGAATGATTTCGCGTGAACAGTCATATTCAGTGATCTTCCGTTCCTTTTCTTTGAACAAACGTGGAACCGAAGCTGATGGTAATTTGATATGTTTTGACAAGACTTCTGATAGAAATTGAAATTATGAATGATATTTGCCGAACAAAATACAAACCATCATAAAAGTTGAAGTAGGTAATAATGGTGTCGAATAAACATTCCGCATATCAGAATAAAATGCCCCCTCAAGCACAAATAACAGTTTATCCATAGCTATCTATGCCTTTTCGACGAACAATCAACAAAAATACATCGAAATTAATGTCTCAGTGAACAATGTAATGAACTAAAAATGACAGGCTGCCTGAACAGCTGTCAAGTTGCGTGGAACCACAAACATGTTATAGACAGATCTTACAGAGGCATATGATTGAAACGAAGCTGTCTCATTCAGTGGCGCATCTTGGACGTTTAACGAACTGAAAATATACTGTGATAAGTCCGTCTCATTCTCCTTCCCCAGGTAAATTCTTTATTTTACATATTACAAAAAATGTTGAATACATAAGTTTCATTAGATCTCTTCAATGGTTTGAGTTCCATTTATACAGAGTGTTTCAAAAAGCGCATCGACTCTGAAGTTTATTTTTTTAAATAGGACACTCTGCATATCATTGCTCGATCGGTTAGCGGTGATCATAAGGATTCCAACAATACCAAGTTTGATGCTGTTTTCTCCAAAGCCTACGGAGATATCGCCTATAATGAACCCAATGAGTATGATCATCCCTAACCGATTATGCAATGAAATATATTTATTTAAAAAAATTAATTTCTAAGTCACTGCGCATTTTTGAGACAGCCTGTATAAATAAATCTTAAACCATTAAAGAGATCGAAACAACCCTACAGCTTACGTATTTAACATTTCTTTGTAATATGTAAAATGAAAAAGTTTCGGGTGTGTTTCCACCTATTATATTACCCTATTTTATTTTCCCGAATATCCCAGATTTTTTTTCTCAAACCAACTTTACTTTATGATTTCTTCACCAGGTAATTCCATACTTTTTGTAAATCAGTGCTTTATAGAACACATTTTTTGACAATAATCTATATTACAAAGAAAAATAATATATTAATGATATTAAAGGAAAAAATTTCTTTTTCAAATAGGTAATTCTTTATATTATTTTCGTAGATCATCGTTACAAAAGGGAAAAAGTGGGTAAAAATTGGTGTTTCTATTTGATTTCTGCAGGTTGTTGCCTCAGAAAACACATTCCGATTCTTGATGGAAACGCTAACGGTGAATCTAATGATTATATTTTCAGCAAAGCATTGTTCATGATAGAGATACAGGGTGTAGTCTAACCTCTTGCACTCCCGTGAAGGACGGGTGTATAATGCCATTTTATAACGAATGGCAGGTGTGAACATAAAAAAAAAATGTGGAAATTTAAAATGTCGTTGAAAAATTCCGAAAATCTTGTAATCCGCTGTTCGAAATTACACATGTTCTTCCATCCAGCAGTTCCAGTATTATTGCGGCTCTGCTCCGGTCAGCTGACATTCGGCGGACAGCGGTTCCCAAAATTTCGACGAATTTTCTATTAAAATTTAAACTTGTCATAAGTACTTTTTTTCGAATTTTTCACACCTGCCGTTCGTCAGAAAATGGCATTATACACCCGTCCTTCACGGGAGTGCAAGATATTAGATTACACCCTGTATATCGCCGAACACCCTATGCCACAGACCAGTTTTTATTAGTAAATTTTAAACAAGAAATGGGACACAGGTGTTGCTCAATACAAATTTTGAGATACTTCGGCCTAAAAAGTTGACAGTAAGTTTTTACTAATAATTTTCGGTTGGTAAATGTTGAAAAATCTTTCATTAATGCGTAAGTTCAGGAAAAATTGCGTTATCTCCAAAGACATAGCTGTGAAAAAAATCAAATTGGTGCATAATCCAACATGGACGACTCCGTACGCAGCAGGCACGTACTTTTTCTCCGATATTACCCGATGCTTCAAGTTCAAATACCCATCACAGAGGAATCACCGGGAAATTCAACCATTTTGAAGCTGGGACCTTGCTCTAATTCTAAAGGAAAACTCTCGAGACCACTGGGGCACATATCCCGTGTCATTTTTCAATAAGATACGATTTCTTATAAATTGCTGTGCTACCTCGAATTATTTGAATTCCTTCAGAATATTAAAGAATGTACATATATTTTCTTCAGCATAATTTCATAATTTCATAATTATACCCTCAACATGTTGTACATTGTGCAGAAGATGATGGATATCTGATTTGTTTGTTAACAATTTGACCCCGTCAAAAAAGTTCACAATTTACAAGGCCCATCACAAAAGAGAAATAAGTCTTTTACATCCAAATGGTAGGAGTATCAAAGACATGACTGGAAGAATGGCAGAACATTTTTGAATTACTAGTTTACTACCTCGAATTATTTGAATTCCTTCAGAATATTAAAGAATGTACATATATTTTCTTCAGCATCAAACCCTCCCTTTCATAATTATACCCTCAACATGTTGTTCATTGTGCAGAAGACGATGGATATCTGATTTATTTGTTAACAATTTGACCCCGTCAAAAAAGTTCACAGTTTACAAGGCTCATCACAAAAGATAAATAAGTCTTTTACATCCAAATGGTAGGAGTATCAAAGACATGACTGGAAGAATGGCAGAACATTTTTGAATTACTAGTTTCGCGCGCTTTTGCGATTAATTAGGGGTTAAAATCTTTTAAACTTGAAAGAAAAATATCTTAGATATATTAATGTTAATTTCTAAATAAAATTTTCCATTATTTTTTATGTTGACACTATTTTTTAGAAAAAACTACCCCTTCGTGGATAAAAAGGGGGATAAAAGTTCGGGGGGATTATTTGATATTTCGATTATCTGCCACAAAATCTACTAGTATACCAAATTTCGTTAACTTTTGTCCCGGTTAGAGAAAAAAAACCCTAACGATTGGACTAATTCGCAACTCGGAAAACAAAGCCCACGACCATTGTCCCTTAGAAGGCTACAAATTCTCCACCCTTGAGCGATGCAGCAAAAGTCTGCTGGAATCCTATTTACATTTGGTTTTGTGCCTTCACTCCAAATGTATTGTCCCCCAGGGTCCACTTTCTATCACTTATTTGTTTTCACGGTCATTCCGCAAGAAAACCGTTCTATAGATAATGGACTAGTGGCGAAATAAAAATAACCGTTGTTTTTTCTATGCCAATATTTTTCACGTATTGAATGGCGTTTGTTTGGGTTTACTGGAAATCCTCGAGTAAGGAGTTCTGGTTAGGACAGAACATATAAGAACAAGTCCATTCATGGAGCTTTTCCCATGCATAAATATTTGGAATATTTTAGATTCAATAGGTATTTGATCCTGCAGCACCTTCGGTGAATCATATAACTTTTGCGACCGCTTTTCTGGAAATATATGGATATATTTTCGGCTCTAAAGCATCTTTACATGTATGTCGTTTAGATGCAAACTGAAATACAACAATCCACAAGAGAATCTGTCACTTCAGATGGATTAACGAACTATGAAAATTGTTTGTATAAGAGTATTAACCTTCCACATTTCTGAAAATGAAGGATAAATTATTATATTTTCCCTTCTACAATAGGCGAGAAATTTTACGGAAAGATACGTCACAAAGAGCGCCAATATCAGTAGCCTTGAAATTTGCTGATTTTTAGAAATGGATGGGAAAGGCTGAAATTGAAATTTGACTCCAAAAATATTTTTTGGGTTCATTTATATATATATATGCGTTATGGATTTAAAAGCATATTTGAAGCGATAATATTGGTTCGTGTCCTCGCCTATTGTATAATTTGAAATAACATTTTTAAATTTTTAGACTGGTGACAAGAGTTAAAACAGAAAAAAAAACATGATCATGAAAGGAACGCCATCCCCCACCTAATTTAACTTTCAATCAATACCCATGGAAAGTAATTTTCGAAATCGACTGATATTATTAGTCTACGAATTTTTCCAGATTCTGAAATGGAGTGAAACATCACATTCTCATTCAATTCAATAACAAGAATGACATTTTGAGTGGATATTACTGTTACTGTTACTATGCGAGTGAGTACATGAATGCTTACACAGCAAGTGTTTTATGGTGTCCGGTATATTCTATATGTGAAGAGCGTACCTGTAAAGTATCCACCACCGTATCTATTGGATTCCACATTTGATTAACCTCCAGACTACAATTTTTTTCTTTTTGTGTTCTACACTTCATATCTTACCAACATTTCTCTTTATTTTCATGATATTGGTGATATAGTTTGGCAAACATAACTGGAAGTGTGAAAATATGTACGCCCATGATGCGTATGAATCGTTCGACGGACTATCTATTAATAATGCACTTATACATTGACATTAGCATATAGTGAGGAAGAAAAAAATTTTGAAGGTTTGATATTTTGAGATATGCACACGGAAAAGAGATTTTTCAAAATCAAAAGAGTTCTTGAATTAGAAGTGGGAGCTTCACCTCTAACAAGCATTACGGTGGTTTTTCTCGTTTTCCTAGAAAACCCTTGGTCCCACAGAAAATTTTATTTTTATTCTGTATATGTACATGGAAACCTTCTGTGCATTTGTCGGAAAACGGATTATAGTTCTTAATATATCCAGTGATAAGGAACTCAACATGATAGAACAACATGATTCCAGTGTAGATTAGTTACAGAGTAAGCAGACCAATCAATCTGTCTCTCATCCTTCTTACTGAAGACACTGGAGAATATGGTAGATAATTGTATTAGAACCGAGATACTGGAGAGAATGCCATTGCACTCCGGGCAGCATGCATACAGGGCGGGCAGATCAACGGAAACCGCTCTGTACATGCTTACCGAAAGCATCCAGAGGCATAGAGGGGGCATTCGACAACACCTCTAACGAAGCAATAAATAGGGCCGTAATAAATAAGGGAGTGGACAGAACCAGATCCAGATCTATGTGCCAAATTCTGGCTACAAGAACTGCTGAAACGAAAGTGGGCGAGAGCAGCTTTCGGATCAGCACAAACAGGGGGTGCCCACAGGGAGGGGTACTATCACCTCTGATGTGGAGTACCGTAGTAGACGAACTACTCGGAACACTGACCAGGAACGAAGTCACTTGCCTTGGATATGCGGACGACATAGGCCAAAGGCAAATTCGAAGGAACCCTCTGCGATCTCGTAGAAAGAGAGCTAGAGACAACCAAAAGGTGATGCCTCTCGGTGGGGTTGAGAATCAACTCATCAAAAACCACAGTAGTACCATTCACTAGAAGAACAAAGTTTCAGCACCCAAGGACTATTCGCCTCGACGGAGCAGACTTAGAATGGCAGCAAGAGGTGAAGTATCTAGGGCTTACCATAGACTCAAAACTACTCTGGAACAGACAAGTAGATCGCTAATAAGGCAAAATCATTACTGATGGTGTGCAGGAACATTGCAGGAAAAACATGGGGCTGTAACCCATCAGTACTGCGATGGATGTACCCACCATGATAGTTGTTGTTGTTTTGTTGTTTGTTTAAAATTGTTTTTTTTCGTTAACCAGCTGTCGTCCCCTTACGAACGGCAGCCCTCAAAAGTCAAAACTTGTGCGAGCCAAGAATTAACGAGGTCTCACCTTTCAACGTGCGATTCCTAGCACTTTCTCGGGCCATCAGATAAAAATCTGTAGTGGCTAGGATTCGAACCAAGCCAACCAGCAGTCAATGGTTTTGAACGCAACAGTCTCAACCACTGAGCTACTTGGCCCCATGAGACCTATGATCACCTACGGAGCAGTACTGTGGCAAAACCGAGCTCGCCACAACAAAGAAAATCTTAGGGAAAGTGCAAAGACTAGTATGTTTTTGTATAACAGGAGCAATGAGGTCGACTCCAACAGCAGCAATAGAGGTCATTCTGGACCCCACTACTCTCCATATCATGATGAGGAGAACTGCTTGCGAAGCAAACCTCAGGTTGGAAAAAGTCGGACTCAAAGGGACAGCACACGGTTTAAGGGGCTCAACCTCCACCGACTGTGCACACCTTGCCGACTCCCAACTAACGAAATTACCAGAAAATTTAGTTTTGAGAAATGTCTTCAAACGGAACTAAACACCAAGCGAGAGTGGAACATAGAATCGAACACTGGAAAAAATACCTTACCAGAACCCAATAAATCTGAAGAAGCAATGAGAGCAACATACTGGCTAAGACTTCCAGGGCTGACACAGACCAAAGATCTTGGAAATTTCAACCGAGCAAAATCGAAGACACTGATTAACCTCAACAAAAATAGTCTAAAAACAATCACAGGATTCCTAACGGCGCATTGCAGACTCAAAGAATACCTAAGGAAGCTAGGCTTAGAGAAGGACAGCACCTGCAGATTCTGTGGGAGAGAGAGAGAGAGAGATATACTTTATTGTCATCAAGAAAAAAAAACCTTCTTATGGACAAAGTGCTCACTTAAATCTAAAAATTATATCTATAGGTGTATAACGTGGACATGACATGACATTGAGAGAACAACAAAACAAAACAGTAAACATATATGATTGTAAAGTTAGGAGTATAAAGAAAAATAGAGGAGTCAGACGTTAAAATTTGTCAGAATAAAATTCTTCCAGACTATAGTACGGTCGATCACTTAAAATCACTTGCACAGCCTTTCTGAAATGGTCGGTGTTGCTAATATTCCTTATATGCTCTGGTAAATGATTGAACATCTTGCAACCATTGTAAATAAGTGAGTCCTTCACTAGGGTTGAATTTGGCCTTGGTAGGTTAATATTATTTTGTTTGTGGAACATCCAGAAACACCCCACCATTATCGATGGAGTATTACGCTGTACACCATAAAAGATTCAATATACTGGGATCATACCAGCTGACTGTGGGAGCAATACCACGAGTAGACCCCATAAGAATCCCAAAATTCCTGAAGGAATTGGGGCTTGAAGGGCTGCTGTGAACAAGAACACCTTGTGATAGCAGAAGATGGGGCACAATAGATCTAATCAGGTCGCAGCGTATCAGTTACCATCCATACTTACCAATACCAAGCGCGCAGGGCAACCAGACATACTTTATTTTCAGGAAGACAAAATGTGGGGCTTCAAGTAGTGTTCATAAGTATATTGAACGTCCGCAGATCTGATGAGTACCGGGTGAGAAAGTTAAAAGAAAATAGCATTGGCCTATCTCAAATTCTGATGGCAGATTTTTATATATATATTTCATAAAATACTGTTACGAAACTTCCATAACTTCCGCTGGACGCTTCAAAGCTCTCAATAAATAATTTAACTCCACTTATTCAACTCCACTTATATTTAACTCCACGCGTGATTTTTATATATTCACTTACTTTGATATACTCCTATCATAACTATCTGCAGTATTAATTGAGTACAATGAATTTGTTTCTCGCAGTCTCTCACATCTCGTTTCGTTTTTGAGATTTTGGTGCTTCAACATAACACAATAGTAGCATAATAGTTATTTTTCTACAAACGTCAAAAAATGACAAGGTTCGCACATTGACAACAGTATGCGAAGTGGCACTTTTTTTCATTTTCCTTCGTTACCATGACACCGTGCGCGAAGTAATGTGCGAAATATATTTCGCACACTGCATGTAAACTATATGGGATTTTCAAATTCTAACCTATATATATGGTCCTCAATCAAGCAAAAAACAAGAAATCGTTTATTTATTAATGTAGAACAATAATTGAGGTTTTCAAATTGTGAGAAAATTTTACACTACCTAATTTTATTTGTTATTTACAATGTTAACATTAATGGTGCAGCCAGTGCACGAACCAATATTTATTCCTAAACCAGATAACTCAGATTCAGCTCGTGATATCGTAGTTTCGGGGGTTGGAAGACTATCCATTTTTGACTTGCAAGCAACTGCCGTAGAGGTGACAGCACTTGATCTTGAAATTTCACAGTCTAAAATTTTATTTGATATTTGAATTTTGTTATTGATAGAATCCTCCACGTATCCTTCGGCCACAGTCGAAGATTTCCATCCTCCATGTCGCTTCAAAACACATATATCGGCCCCCGTATTAGCAAGGAGTGTGGCTGATGTTCTCCGAAAACAATGACCAGTGTAGGCATCAGGATTTGGTAATTTTAGGTGTTTTGCTATTAAGCTAGGCATCTTTCCAATACTATTTATTCCAACAACTTGGTTAAAACATCTCTTATTTTGATACTTCAAAAACAATCGGCGACTGGTAGCATAACTTGGACGAAGAGCCGCATATTTTCGGTAAAAGTCAGTATAATATAAATTTGAAACTGTAAAAATTCGTTGTATATTCGTTTTTGTATCGGGTACTTTAACAATCAAAATGGAATTTTTATCTTCTATGTCATCGACCGTCATTTTAGTGAGTTCGTCACGGCGGCAAGCACCCGAAATACCCAGTATTAAAACGACCTAAAAGGAAATCAGTAATTCAAAAAACATATAAAACAATCATCAAAAATCTACCTTAACCAACAAATAGGTTTCATCATCTGCCTCTCTTATGAATTGATCAACTTCCTCTCTAGTCAATACCTTAGATTTCTTAGGATGATTTGCAACTGACAATTTTTTCAAATATGGAACCAACTTGGTAAATTTCTTAAAATCCACGTTTTCTTTAACATTGAGTGTTGCCTTCAACATAGAATACATTGCCCATAACGTGGAAGACTTCAGCTTCTTAGACTTCTGTGCAAAATATGCCAACAGCACATTTTCGGATATTTTTCTGGCTTTATTTGCTTCACACCACTCTTTAAATTGCTGATATGCATTTTCATACTGGCGCCTCGATTTCTCCGGTAAAAGGTTGGAAATAACGGAATTGGCCCCATCGATCAAGTTAGGTGGGGTACTGCTTAGTTCATCGTCGCTCGAAATTTCCATTCTTTTACAATAATAAATATCACGCACGAAATTGACGCGAATAAAAAGTCAAAAAATAATTATCGAGAACTGTCACTTTGAAATAATTGTCAACAAATGCCATTTTATTTCCATAGTTACAGTCAAGATGCATAGAAACCCTACAGTAATTACTTGATATGGAAAAATTATTTAAGCCAGTTCAATACTATTTTTCATAGTTATTATTTATTTTAGAACAATATTTTTGACGTTTATAGAAAAAATTTTGTTTGCATCTCATGCGCGAAATACTTTGGTAATCTCGACTATTTTTTTTAACTCGGCTGCGCCTCGTTAAAAAAAATCAGTTCTCGATCACCAAAGTAGCATTTCGCGCACTAGATACAAAAATAACTATTATTGTATAAGTGTTTTAGATATCATTTTATTTGCGCAAGAATGTTTAAACGCGAGAGCGAAGCTCGAGCGTTTAAATTTCTTAAGCAAATAAAATGTATCTAAAACACGCATGCAATACAACGTTTTATTCACAATCACATTCATTTAGAATCAGAATCGCGGAAATTTTTCATCACAAAATGATTTGACGTTTTGCTCTAACAGCGGCTGTCACCTCCTCAAACATCATTGAAATAGCATACAAAAATATCGGGAGGTGTTGAATGGTTGCTATGTATTTTTGATTGTTTATCGACTCCATTTGTAAAAATTTGTGAAGTTGGTGAAAAATGCAAGAAAATAATTCTGTTCCTGATATAATCCTTGAGGAAGCTGAAAAAGCAATACGCCAATTATTGCCTGCCAAGTCCAGGGAACATTATGAAAAAGTATTTTCCGAATTTAATGAATGGAAAGAAAAACGGAGGGTAACGGCAATAAGTGAGGAAGTCATGCTATCGTATTTTTTAAATTTAAAGAAGAAGTATGCAATTTCATCCATGTGGTCGAAGTACTCGATGCTGAAGGCCTCTATAAAGGTCTATAAAAACATAGACATTGGGAAATATAGTAAACTCACTGCCTATTTGAAGAGTGAGTCGAGAGGATACTAAGCGAAGAAAGCTGCAGTATTGGAAAGAGCACACGTGTAAGAATTTTTGACGAGAGCTTGCGATAAAGAATATTTGATGATCAAGGTAATAATATCTCGTAACTTTTTGAATAGTTTAGATAATAATCCTTGAAATATTTAGGTAGCACTAAAAATGGGAGTTTCTGGTGCCTGTCGATGCTGTGAATTGACGAATTTGAAAATCAGTGATGTACAAGACAGTGGCGCATATTCATTTTTGAATCTGGCAAACGCAGAAGCTTATAGCGGCCATTGTATGAGGCGCACTTCAACAACCTTATTGGCTAATAAAGGTGCTGATCTTACAACAATTAAACGACATGGTGGGTGGAAAAGCTCAGTTGTAGCAGAAAGTTATGTCGAGGATTCTATATCTAATTAGCTTGATATAGCAAGAAAAATCCAAGGTTCTCCTGGTTCTAAACGTTCCTTACAAGAGGATGCATCCATTGATTCTAGAGATTTATCAAAAATTTCGACTATGCGTTCTGAAACCAATGACAACTACAAGCTTGTTATTGATGGAAACGAAGTGAATTATGATAAAACGAAGAACGAAATGTCTATTAATATAAATGTTAATGTTAATATTAATAATAAATAAGTAAAATGTGATTGATATTCAAGATTGTATTTTTCATTATTCCACTAGTGGATAAAGTGGTACTTTATACGGTTCATAAGTGTGGATAAAACTTCAATTATAAGGTGATTGTGGATAAATAACTATTATTCAACAAGATTAGAATGAAAATGCGATACGACCCAAGTAGCACACCCATATTGGGACAATATTGGTAAAATATTGTGAACATATTGACAAAATATTCAAATAATAATATTGGCGAGAAAAAAAATGTGAACATTCGGCGATATTGGTCCAATATTTAAAAAATAATATTGGTGTAATATTCTCGAAGCAATATTGGCCTCAAAATGTTAAGCAGTATTGGTACAATATCGCTGTAGCACACTTACATTGTAATAATAATGGTAAAATATTGACAAAATATTCAAACGTAGGTAATATTGGCGAGATAAAGTAATAATTATTTCGGGATACAATATTACTTGGACACTATACAAATAATATGAGTGAAATATTGTGGAAGCACTATTGGCCTCAAAATATTTAGGGATATTGGTACAATATCATTTACCTTTATTGGTAAAATAAAAGTGAATATGTCGCCTTGGAAACATTGTTGAAATATTTTCAGAAAATGTCGAATAATTTGAAAATTCTACAATTTCATTTTTACTTCAATTAACCACTGAGTAGATTGACTTGTTAACGCATTGTGAGAAGCCTTATTTAATATGTGTTACTATGATTCAGCTGTCGTTCCATATGTGGGGCCACCTAGCGGTTTCTTACCCAAGTTTGATCATAATTATTGTTTATTGTATATTCGACCAATATTGAAATTTCAATGATAGTGATAAATGTATTTTGTGATATTGTATCAATATGGTCTTTCAAATATTGGCGTGATGTTTTCTTAACAATCTCAATCAATATAGGGTCAATAATTTTTAGAATATGGATTAAATAATATTCCACCAATGTGTTCACAAAACTTGGATATACAATATTGTTTTTTATCTCTAAAATCGATATGAGAGTAATATTGAAATCGCATTATTGGAGCTAGATGCTAGAAACAATATGTAGGCAATATAGCTCTATCTATATCGGTAAAAATTATTGAACCAATATTGACCCAATATTTTATAAATAAATATACATTCAGAACAGGTTGAGCCAATATTCCACCAATATTATCACTGGAATATTTTTGTCCCATATGCATCCATATTGATTCAATATTATTTTTACATTTACAATATATCCATATTGGCCCAATATGAAAACAAGATTCAGCCAACTTCTCCACGATAAAAAAAAATTGAATAAAAGAAATAATCAGCAACTCAAAAAATATATCGTGAAAAAGGAATACAAAAATTTCATCAAAATTTTAAATCAAGAAAAGGAAAAATTTAATTTTTTCAAATCGAATTCAATAAATCTATACCTTTTCCAGTAGTATTTCAGGAAGTGTCAAGTTTATTTCAAAGCGTCAATTGAATTTCAGAATAATTACTTATATTTCAGACACCATCATTTGAATTTCAGAATAGTCAACAGTATTTCAGAATATGTCATATTTCTCGGAATGTGTACTTTGTATTTCGGAATTTATCAATATGTATCATACTTTACGAAATTCAACTTATTTTTTCTGAGAATCGATAATGTAGTACCAGTCAAATCCTTCAATATTTACTAAATCGATCCATACACATTCATACAAAAGTCATACTTTCTGAAATTCTTTTCGCGTTATCTGAAATACAAATGACACATTCCGAAATATGATATTTTCTGAAATACAGTTGACTATTCTGAAATTCAAATGATGGTTTCTAAAATCAAATTGATTATTTTGAAATACAATTGTAGCTTTCTGAAATCAAATTGACTTTTCTGAAATTCAACTGATACTATCTGAAATCCAATTCACTTTTCTGAAATACAATTGACGCTTTCCGAAATTCAACTCAGTAATCTGAAATTCAATTGATCCTTTCTGAAATACTACTGGAAAAGGTGTAGTAAATGAGTGACAAGTGGTATATTAAAGGCTTTTATCTTTTCCTCGTGACCTATAAACTTCATTTTAATTCAAGACGTTACCTTATTTTCACATTTAATTTCAGAATCATTCGATACACTATTCATGAAGAATACTCACTTGAAAACTACCTCTACCTGCGATCTTCAATGACAGTCAAGGCTAACGTTATTATTGCTAAGCCAGTGTGACAATATTTTTCTATCTCTAGAGAAAGAATAAAATGTATTCATATACCATAGAGGTACTATATTGTAGAATATTTCTTCAATGTCAAGAGAGAACAGGATTCTGTTATCAAAGGAGGATATGCTTTTCTGGGCCAACTGCTACCCGTCATAAGGTTTTGCACACGTTTAGGCCTGTAAAAACGAAACTTATTCCCAAAATTTCAACTCTCAAACCATTTCGGGACATCTTCAAATAAGTTCTTTTAGAGCAGAGTTTGTGAAGGCAAAATATGATAAAATAGACATTTTGACAACAATAAATGAAAATATCAATTCTGACAATCAGTTATTGAATTAACGCAAGAGTAATGTTGCCACTCTGCATTTTTTTAATAATTGATTGAACATATAGAAGATAACTTATTCTAGATTGTAAAAAATTAAAATGTACTACTACATTACTCATTTCTGAGGGTATGCTTTTGATAGGGAAATTTGGACTATTCATGAAAAAACATTTTAATTTTTTTCAATCTGATTTCAGAATTGGCAAGTTCTGTGATGATCATTTCTCGATACATCTTTTCAAGGTAATTGCCTGTCAGATATCATTTATTATAGGTCATGTTTTCATAATCATCACCATCTATATGTGTGAAATATTACCTTGACATAGGTAAAATTTTTGTTTATTTTTGTTCCAGGTACGTTCCATCCACTTTGAACCGGGTAAATCAAAAAGTAAAGAATACATACCAGGTAACACTTTTCATTATAACAGACAATGTTGAATACCCCACATTCATAAAAAACAAAACAACAAACAACAATTCACCAGATCTCTGTACGAATCTCATCTCTTTCCTCACCTGGAGAAATATATTTAGAAGGTCGTGAATAATTTTCTAGTAAAAAGGTTATAGGAGCAGGTGTAGAGGCCTGGTTTGCAGAGAAAGATAAACATTCTTTTAAGTTCTAGAGGCTTTACAGGTTAGTAGTAATAACCGTAATAAATTTGAAGGAGAGTATGTTGAAAAATAATATATTATTTTGACTTTCAAATTTTATTTGCTCCTATAGTAGGCTAATAATTTTTTAAAACATCCCCGTATTGCTATTGTTTCAGAGCCTTGGCATATAATTTAAATTTCCATCCGAACACACCAATTGCTGAAAATAACTTTCATGATACTTCTGACAGGTCAGATAGATAGCATATACAGTGAGTCTCAAAGAGTTTTCACCATATAGAAATTTTTTTTATTATGCATTTGTCAGAAAATTTAATTCTTCATAAAAATTGGTGCATTATGAAAAGCTTGTATTTATGTTATCAAAATTGAATTTGAATTGAATTTCCAAACGGTGAACAGGGAAGAACAAAAGACAGCAATTTTATCAAAAGTAAACTACCCTTATTTTCGGTCTTATCAAAGCAGTTTATTCCGAAAAGTTGTTATGAACCAAAAACTGTATTCACATTTGGATCACAGCCAACTGCAACAAATTTTTTTTTTCCTAATTTTAATGGTTCTAGCCTCATAAAGTGTATTAGTATCTCATATGTACCTAAGGCGCCTCCTTCGTATTCTAACAAAGACATTGCCTTGCAAAATTTGGTCTAATTCATCATTTGTACTAGAATATTAATGTTGATTGAAAATTCTTTGAATTTTTACTATTTTCTTGGTGCAAATTTGATATTTCACTCTGTTTCCATACCCAAGTAGCACACCCATATTGGTACAATATTGTGAAAATATTGGCAAAATATTCAAATAATAATATTGGCGAGAAAAAAAATGTGAACAATCGGCGATATTGGTCCAATATTTAAAAAATAATATTGGTCTAATATTCTCCAACCAATATTGGCCTTAAAATGTTAGGCAATAGGCGATAGGTACAATATCGCTGTAGCACACTTACATTGGAATAATATTGGTAAAATATTGGCAAAATATTAATACGGAATATTGGCGAGATGAAATTATAGTTATTTCGGGATATTGGCACAATATTACTTGGACATTATACAAATAATATTAGGGAAATATTGAGGAAGCAATATTGGCCCCAAAATATTCAGGGATATTGGTACAATATCATTTGCATATATTGGTAAAGTATTCAAAGTGAATATGTTGCCTTGGAAACATTGATGAAATATTTCCAGATAATGTCAAATAATTTAAAAATTCTACAATTTCGTTTCTACTTCAATTTACCACTGAGTAGATTGACTTGTAAACGCATTGTGAGAAGCCTTATTCAATATATGTTACAATGATTCAGCTGTTGTTTCATATGTGGGGCCACCTAGCGGTTTCTTACCCAAGTATAGTCATGATTCATTTCAATATTGTTTATTGAATATTCGGCCACTATTCAAATTTCAATCCTAGTGATAAATGTATTTTGTAATATTCTGTCAATATTGTCTCTCAAATATTGCCGTAAGATTTTCGTTACAATCTCAATCAATATATGGTCAATTATAGGCGAAAACTGGCTTTTATGACCAAAGTGGTGATTTTTCAGAAGTGAAGCTATGTCGCTTCAAAACGGACTATTGTAGTTTTATGCTAAATGGGACCTCTATTAACAGTTTATGAAGGAAAATATCATTGCCAATTTATTGGGTGAATTAAATCTATATTTCACTTCAGCGACTGTACTACTACTGATTTCAGAAACTCAGATTTGGAATAAAAATTTCACAGCTACATTTCTCAACCATTGAAATATTCAGAGAATTCAAGCGGTACCATGACAACCCAGATGTTTTTAGGATTTTTTTTCTGCAGGGATATTGTGAATTATTGTCAAAAATAAAAAATCATCATAAAATAATTCAAATCCATTTAACCAAATTTAAAGTTTGAAGATCTTCGAACATCAAATTGAAATTTAAATATTGAGTATTTACAATTCCTTGAAACTTCCAAGTTCCTAGACATCAAATACCCTTAAAGGATATGGAATTATAGAAATACAGTTTGTCAAATGTATAGACCCGCAAATATTTCTCAGTCGATATTAGAGTTGAGTATCGAAAAACAGTTGAAGGTATTCTATTCTGCATTTATTGTGAATTCAAATATATTTCGATATTAAATGATTATACATCATGTATGTATGGTATCATAATCTATTGCCCGGTTCTTTACAAAAAATTACTCATTTAGAGAATGTATCTAGACGAATATTCTAGCTATTTGGAGAATGTTCCCCTATCCTATTGATTGTTCTCCCCTGTATACCGTTCAGAAATTCAAAATTCTGACAACCTATATACAATGTTACTGCAATGCACCAATTTTTTGAGGAATAAAATTTTCTGACAAATGGATAATAAAAAAAGTTTTCCATATGGTGCAAACTTTTTGAAACTCACTATATTTCAAAGATTTTAATCTTTTCAGCGTATTTCCTCATTAATGGTTTCATCGTTCGTAACTTGTATACGATAACAGTTACAAACCCTATGATTTGTTTGACATGAATGGAACTTGTATGCATCACTTCTCGACATAGGGATCGACATTAATGAAGTACGTGCAACATTAACACAAAATCTTGTTGACTACGGCAACAATGTTTGCCAAAGAGATTTGCCGGAGAACAATAAGGCAGGTTTATCGTTCGAGTCCGGTATTACTTTGGTTCAGTTAACATTCCACGAGGAGTACCAAGCCACATTAATAGTTCGGGGGATTTTCATCAAAATAGTTTAGAGGTCGGTGATTTTGAAAGATACATTAAATACTTGTTTAACCCATGGACGTATAAATTAACTGGACCTAGCTGTTGACATCCTGGTCTGAAGTCGTGAATGGTCACAATCTTTAGTCGTGTTATTGAGTTGGGCGTTGTCACATCGCGTAGGTGATAAGTCTTTATCATAGACAAAATTGTGTCGCTGTACGTATTCCATTCGATAACAATTAAAAAATTAGGTATAGTGATGGTAACATTATCAAACAACTTACACCTGTAAGACTTACACATTTCGAAATCCAAACTATCGAAAAAATCATTACTTACCTCTTCAAATGGCTGTGTGAAGTTTTTTGTTTTTGATCGTTTGTCAACGCTGTTGAATATCATAGTTAATGTTTTTCACAAAGTGAACTTCTGACAGATCTGTCATTTTGTTATTGCTTTTTTGTAGGATTATTGTATTGAAATAGTGTTTTTCTACGAGCGTGCGGAAAAGTTACTTTTCCGCACGATTTTTCGTTTTGAAAGTTGTACTTTTCCGTACGATTTAAAATCGTTCGGAAAAGTTACTTTTCCGCACGATTTTTACTTTTCCGTACGATTTTTACTTTTCCGCACCATTTTTGTATTTTTGAAAATGATGATATTTAGGACTAACTAAATGATCTATGTAACTATTCTGTCTTATTAGTCATTTTGTAGCATTATTATAAAAACTTGTCTATTGAAAACCTTGTTTTTTCATAAATAAGATGGTCAAAAACACTCATAGGAAAAATATTGTATCTAACTCTTACGGAAAATGTCTTTTCCGCCCTTAATGGCTTGCCCGAACTCCGCTCAGCGTCGTTCGTGCAACTGCCGTCGCGTGCGGAAAAGTACTACTTTCCGCACTTGTTAGGTAAATAACTATTTTCGAACTTATTTGAGTGATATAGTGGCAGTGTATCAGTGCATCAGAAACTGAACTGATCGAAAAATTAATATCAGGAGAGAGAACAGGACAGAGTACTGTGATTTTGCGAAAGAAAAAGTGAGCAGTAGTATTTGGTGGCAGCATCAAATATCTCTTAACGAGAAATTCTTGTATATGTATTTTTGCTAACGGCTTTAACGATTTGGATAAAAAAAAAATATTCAGATGAAGTCTATCCTGAAAAAACTTGTTTCCACTAATAATAATAGGAATGATGATGTGAATTTTAAAATTCTATTTTCACCCACTTCAAGTTAGCATAATCTGAAATTTGGCACACATATCAAGGACCTAGAATTCAATTCAAACAAATTCTTCAATTTAATTTTATTGAGGTTTTTGTGACACCCTATAGGTATTTTGCATATTGTCGTAAATACATTAAAATATCGCATTTCTGAATTTAAATGTTTTGCGTTGAAAATTGCTGTGAAATATTTATTCTTCACGATATTCATGTATGATAATATCGATATAAGAACATGTATACATTTCTGGGGTCAGAGATTAGTAATTTTTTGTTATAATTCATAAATTCAAGATGGCGGCTCGAATATAATGGACGAGATTTGTGGTTATGGTCAGATTCGATTCGATTCGAAATTGTATGTTGGGGTTTTGTAGGTCGTAGATTTCGAATTCCTTGTCAAAATTCATAAATTAAAGATGGCGGCTCCAATATGGAGGACGAGATTTGTCATTATGGTCCGCTTCGATTCCAAATTAGTCAGAGTCGGAGCCAGATTATGAATTTTTTGTTAAAATTCATGAATTTAAGATAGCGTCCAAGATTGGGAACGAGTTTTGTGATTATGATCAGATTCGATTCAGAATTGGTGTGTAGGGGTTTTCGGGGTCAAAGATTTCGATTTTTCAGTAATAAAAAGAAATTCTTGGTTTAAAAAAATACTTAAAACCACACTTTACTTCCTAAAATTCCAACATTGACTAAAAAGTAAAAATAATTGACAATATAAAATTACTCAAACGTAAAAAAGCGTGGGGTGCTTGACAAAGTTCTCTTAAGCTCTGGAACGCTCAGTATTGTTAAATTAAAATAAAAAATATGAGAATATAGATCGAAAGCACCCACCCTTTTTTACATTCGAGTACAATACATTTTCAATTCTTTCTTACTTTTCAGTCCATGTTGGAAGTAAAGCGTGTTCTTTAGTTTTTTAAACTATTATTTTTAATTTTAATTCTTATACAACGGAATTGAAATATTTAATTTTTGTTTGTAAACCCAGAAGAATGTTTTTAAATATTTTTTTTTTGAGGGAGAGAAAAATTGAAAACAAAAAATAGTTATTTATGTAACAAGTGTGTAAAGCCTTTAGACACGAATAACATACAATATTTTTTCTACTACCGTACATAATTTTTCACTGAGATTAGAAATACAAAATTTACTCAGCACACTATGGTAATGAATGTATATTTTACGAACATAAATTTATTTGACGATTAAAAATATATTTCACTCTAACATAACAAAATAACATTAACAAACAAAACAATGGTCAATAAATTAGATTTTTAGTTGTTAGTTGTTGGAAATATTAATATTGAAGGTGCAACTATTACAGCTTTTCAAATGTATGAATTTGGCCTTTTCCATTTCAGAGTTTAAAACATTTTGTGACCTTATTTCTGTAATTTTGGTATCGAGCGGTTCTCAAAATTCTCTATTATCGTCTTCAACAGTAAAACTGTAGTTTCTAAAAACGCTCTGTTTGAAAGTAGATGACATACTGCCATCCATCAACAGTTTATTAGAATTTTATTCTTTTGGGTAATTGTGATATCGATATAGCCTTCTGCAACAGCAGATGACTTCCATCCTCCGTGTTTTTTTACAGTTAGAAGGTCATCTCTAGAATTTGCTAGCATAGCAGCTGAAGACTTTCAAAGCAGTGTCCTGTGAAAGCTGTTGGATTGGCCAAGTTCAGATAGGTTGCTATAACATATGGCATTTTACCAAATGTATTCATCCCCACAGGCTGTTTAGAACATTTACCATTTGCGTATTTAAAAAAAAACTTATTACAATTCATATTTGATGGTCTTAGTGAGGTATATTTTTTTATGAAATATAGATAATCAACTGAAGAATTATTAGGATTTGAAATCGTAAAAATACGTTCCATTCCATTTTTTGTTTCTGGTATTTTAATAATATACACTGTTTGTTTATCTTCTACACCGTTAATTGTCATTTTACATAATTCTTCTCGACGACAAGCTCTCGAAATTCCAATTATGAAACCAACCTAAAAAATAACATACCTATTACAGTGGTACAAATAGCTTAATTGAAGGGGAAAACATGAGAAAATATCCTGACGTTTGGAATGTAAAATTGTAATCAAAAGGAAATGGTTTTGTATCATTTTGCGTATGATGTGTTGCCTAACTAAGCCGGTGGCCTTTGAGGATCGGCGTAGTTACGCAACACTCCATACGAACACCATACTTTGCAATAGCGTTACTCATAACATAATTTATACATACTAAAGCGTTTACTTACTTTGATCATCAAAAACTGGGAATCTGGAGCATTCAAGAGAAAATTAATTAAATGTTCTCTTTCAAAATTTTTAGATTTTCTAGCTTTATATCCTATTAACTTGTTGAAGTTCGAAATATCAACGTTGTTTTTATATTTTGAAGTGCTTTTCAACATTCAACATTCGACCACAGTGTAGAAGGTTTGCAAGACTTTGATTCCTCAGCGAAATAGGCCAAAGTGACGTTTTCTGAGTATTTTGTCACTTTATTTATTCTTCCTGCACCATTCTATAAATATATTATATTTCTGTTCATAAATGTGTGCAGATTTTTCTGGTAATAGGTTTTCAGTGGCTTTTTGAGCACTGTTGAGTATATTTGGAGGAGTATTTTCAAATTCGCCTGATGAATTTGAATCTATATCGGATATCAGATAGGTACAAACAGATAAACTGCAATAAAATTTGAATGAAGAATTATCAGGTTTACAAATATTATTGAAAAAAACTTGTTACCTCTTGTGATTGAATTAGATTTTAAATAAACTTCATAAATCAATTTATAACAAATACTTCTGCTGTGTTCTGTGATACTAACACAATTTACAGATATTGATTATCAGTTCTTCCAATTCTCGTAACCATACAGCCTACTTACTTTTTGAGCAAAATCGACATCCACGGTCTGTTTACATTTAATTAACGCAATGACATTTGCAGAAACTTATGATCAAAATAAAAAACATGATAATTTGTTGCATACTAAACATAAGCAAAAATTATTTTTAATCGTAGAAGAAGAAGAAGTGGCAATTTAAATTAAATTTTTCACGTCATAAAATTGCACAGGGCGATCAGCATAAATCCAAAGCAACGATATTTGCAAAATATTTTATGGTGAGATTCTGATAAGGAACTCCGTTGAATTGAATTGCATACTCTCACATATAGCACTAATAATGCACCGTACTTAGCTTCGAGAACTTTGAATTACGTTGCGGTAATCAAAAAATCAAATTATCTACCCTCTAGCGGCGAACGCTATTTCAAATCAAACATATTTGGATGATATTCTCGGCGGAGGGGATTCGTTGTCAGACGTTATTCAATTACGCGATGTTCGTCAGGTTTTTCACTCATAAGTGGAAATCAAATATTAAAAAACTAATAGAGGGCTCAGGAAAAACATCAGTTATAAAAATTTTCCAATTCTCGGATAAAATTCTAGGCCTATGGGATTCTCAAACTGACAATTTTCATATCACTCCGCCTACTGTAGAACCGCTATAACGGTCGTGAATTAAATTTAAATTAAACCCTTTTATTTGGTTGCTATACACATTTTTTGAGATATTTTACTTTACGCACTAGTGCGTAAAGAGTTTTACTTTAGGCACTAGTGAAAAAAGTTAAACTTTACGCACTCCAAAGCGTGCGTAAAGTTCGTACTTTACGCACGGTAGTAGAAAAAGATTTTTAGCATTTTACTCGTTAAGTTGAACATTGTGTTGGAAATATCCTGGAAATAAAGTTTCAGATTTTTCAGTTATTTTCAACTTTTACATCAAAATTTATCCGATAGAATTAATATTTCAGCCGTAACTCGTATCAAAACGTATATTTGGCTACTCCTTTCCGAACTTTCACCGAGTCTTTTTCATTTTTCTTTGATTTACTTATAACCTAATTTTCCGAATTCACATAAGTACATAGGATTTTTTTTATTTCACAAATTATTGGACCTGGTGTAATTGAATAAGTATCCAATAAGTGTGAAAACTATTGGGATCGAGTCTTCTTTCTCGAAACCAAAATCATAATAATTCAGGCATTGACTTTTCCTTCATAAGCAAGCGTTGCCTTGAGATCTAGACACAAATAAAGATAATATTCCAATGCTCCTCAACTGTGTTCTGTATTTTCGTTATCGTGTCCCACGCCTTTCTTTTGTCATGTGTTTCATTGAAATTTTCGTGTCCAGATTCGTGACTGGTGAATGAATGATAGCAACTGCCACGAATGAATATGAATTCATGAATTCCTCAGTTAAAAATGATTCTAATCAATGCAAAGTGAAAGTAGGTATCAGTATTCGTGCTTGAAGGATATCGATATATTGATAACATTAACTCGATTGTAGTACGACATAACCGGGCTATAACTCAGTGACGTACTGATACCCCTTTCCTACCAGGTTGACAGAAACATTTTGTGAAATTAAACATTAAATTAGATTTTCAGTGAAACATGCTAAACATGGTCTTTCACGACGAGCGTTAGAAAGTAATATATGGAGAACCATTCAAAATAATAATTTGAAATTTTGTGGTAGTCGGTTACTTTTCGGCCTTTTCAACTAAAATGTTTCAACTTCCGGTTTCTGTTATTATTTTGAATGAGTAGACATATTGCGTCAAAAGTATGGGCTTTTGTACACAGCAGTCAATATAAACAAAGGAGGGTATGCTTTTAATAGGGAAATTTAGGCTATTCATGAAAAAACGTATGAATTCTCTCAAATGCTTAGAAATGAGTAATGTAGTACTACATTTTAATTTTTGTCAATGTAGGATGAGTTATCTTCTATGATATGTTCTTATTTCAAATAATGCAAAGTGGCAACATTGCTCTTGAAATATTTCAATTAATTGTCAAAACTGACATTTTCCATTTATATACATTGAAATCCAAGATAAACACATACGCTTTGTTGCCAAAATGTCCATTTTATCATATTTTGCCTTACAAACTCTACTTTAAAATAACTTATTTGAAGATGTTCCGGAATGGTTTGGAAGTTGAAATTTTAGGAAAATGTTTCTTTTTTATAGACCTAAAAGTGTACAAAATCTTATGACCGGGGGCAGTTTGCCCAGATGAGCATACCCTCCTTTATTCATAAAAAATTGTATTTTGATAAGGTATGAATAAGGATTGATAACTTGCCAACCACTGGTGAATCTGAAAGAGTACTAACGATAGTCGTTGTCCTCAGATGTTTTACACTTTTTACCCTCTTCTGAGCTATTTCAGCAAATACTTGTCTGAAAACAGCTATCCCCAAACTAATACTATTGCAGAGGACATGTAACTATATGGACCTTTGTTTTGATTCGGAAAGAGGAACCACCTGAAGGCTAGTTCGGAGGTTTTGTCTCCCATCATAAAAGGTTTGCATTGCTCACTACTAACACCTTTGGAAGTTATCTGTTCACCGTTCGAATCTACAGTGACCGCCAAAAAGTATGTACCATATGGGAAAAATGTTTATTATTAGAGTATTAGAAAAGAGATTCTTGGGGAAAAGTTTGTGGATATCCGATTACCTGAAAAACGATTTTGACAGATGTCACGTGATCACTGGTATGGCGGCAAATTGAAAAAAATTATTATGAAATGGTAAAAAGTTGGGTTAAAATATCAAAAAAAGTTATTTGAAATAATTGCTTAGAATTGAATTTTATACACATATACAAAGTTTGAAAAGATAATGAGATAATGAAATTTAAAATAGCAATTTTTTTTAAATATTTTCCTAGCTGTATAAAAATATCAAATTATTATCAAATGAATAGCTTGACCATACTGAAACATTTGTATTTCAATGATAATAACAAAACTTTCTCTTTTTCTCTACACCATGTAGTGAGCACTAAATTGAAAAAATTGGATTTTGTTAAAACCCTGGCTGTAACATTGGTTCTTATCTAACAGTTATATCAGAACTCCACGACCATTGTGATGACATGACACTCTATAAACATGGTGTTTTCCATACTAAAATCAAGTTTCGATGATAATCGTGCCAGAGCGTTTCACTTTGCATGCAATATTGAAAACTCTAGCCTCTTTAATTTGACGCACTATTTTTAAGATTATGTGCGAAGTGAAACGTTCGTGTACGATTATCATCAAAAGTTGTATATAATCAGACAAAAATGATATTTTTGGATTTCGCATAATCGCAATAATAGTGGAATTGTGACATAACTGTTAGATACGAACCAATGTCACAGCAAGGGTTCTGACAAAATTAAATTTTTTCAATTTAGTGCTCTCTGGTGTGGAGAAAATGGGAAAGTTTTGTTATTATCATCGGAATACAAATATTTCAGTATGATCAAGCTACTCATAAGAAAATAATTTGATATTTTTCTACAGCTAGAAAAATATTGTTCCCACATTATTTTTTCAAACTCTGTATATCTGTATAAAATTGAATTTTAGGCAACTTTTTCAAATAACCTTTTACGATATCTTGCCATTTTACCCGACTTTTTGCCTATACATAGTAAATTTTTTCAATTTGCCGCCATACCAGCGATCACATGACATGTGTCAAAATTGATTTTTAGGTTATCGGACATGCACAAACTTTTTCCAAGAATCTTTTTTCCAATACTCTAATAATAAACTTTTTTCTCATGTGATACATACTTTTTGGCGGTCACTGATGTATTGATGTATTGGATATTTCATTTTTTTGTATTCACATTAAGGTTTTATTCGAATGAGGACCTGAAATGCTATTCTGTAAAATTGAGAATGATCTGGAAGTAATTCAGTTTGCATTAAAATTAATCAGATATAGTATCGTTTTCGTTCCATATCCATCGATCCATATAAATTCAAAAAGTTAAAGAGATTATTCCGATGCAAAATAAATCACATTTCCCTCAACTTTCGTTAGACATGGTTGCTCTTTTTGAAATCTCAGAAAACAATATCTGGAAGAGAGAGCCCGAAGTGAAATTGAAAAGTTGCGAGAAGTAACAAGAAACAGAATCCGTCTGAAGTGTAAGTACTCTACCCAATCCGAAGCAGCAGATTGAGAAAAACTTTTTTAAAACTGAAACATAAAATATACGCTTAAGTTTGAAAATCGGAAGAGTAAACGTTGGTAAAGTTTTCGAAGTTTGCAAACGATATAAAAATGTTCAAAGGAATCAGTGTAAGATACGTGAAGTATAACACCACAAGGTATAACGAAAGTTTTGTAGAGTTCTGAGAACCAGCAGGATGATATGTCCATTTCGGAATTGTTTTTAGTTAGTTGACTGAGAGATGCGGCAATATCCCGATGGATATAAGAATAGTCAGATGAATGGTTTCAGGAAAAACTTAACAATGATATAAAACTGCTGTATAATTCAACTGATGTTAAACTGAAAATTGCAGACTGATCACTTCAACCTTTCAACTCTCAACAATAGTATAACATTACCTCACCATCTTACTAAATTCTTACTAAATTCTTGAGCACCGACTTTTTCTCAACGTGAGAAACCGAAGGGCAGAGGACATCTATTTTTATTATTAATATTTTTCGTGTGATCTGGGGCATCTCACTGTACAGGTATCGTATTAATTTTTCAGCTGTACGAATCCATACATCCTATAGCTCCTCTCCAGGTGGCATATTTGTATCGAGCGTCCAGTATGCAGCATTCAGTCTTCCCAACTTCATTATGTATTGTAGCGTATCCGAAGAAACAATTGAATCAACCAGAATACATAAGCAAACTCACGTCACCGGTCAAGAACTCCACGGTAAACACATTTTTTGCCGTATGAATTCATCTGACTGCTGGTTGACTTCCAACAGCGACTCGAATCCCGCGAAACAACTAGAGAATTCTCGGAATGACGATATTATCCATCCATCCATTTCCGCAGTATCGAGTATACGATTGTCCGACGAAAACTCGGCATTGCGTACCTTCGCTCGATATTATTGAGCTCCTAAATGCCAAACTAAAATCCAATAAAATAGAAGACAAGAAAAAGGCAAACTGACTTGAACATGTTTCCTCTCGCAACAAGCTGACTTAGCTTGCTAACAAGCTGACCTAGCTTGCTGTTTCACCACAGGGTACTTTTTGTGTACCAAGACAAGAATGCAAACTTAGTTGAAATTTGAAAATGCTCAACGAGCCTCTGGTAAGCCGACCTGCAATAAGGTATCGGGCGTTTGTTTTTAATAATCAATCGGCAGTCATGACGTCACCCAAATGCGGTATACTCTACCACAGTTTATAGCTAAAGAATCAGTACGGTCACTCGCCAATCTTCTCGTGGGAAACAATTGAGTATTGTATGAATTGCCAGCGCCTGTATGTGCATGGGATTAAGAGTACACGTGCCTTCGCAACAGTGTTGCCAGGAACTTAAGAATATTATCACCAGATCTGAATGTCAAAAATCACCAGAAATCACCAGCATAGAAGCGCATGCGCTAAGAAGTACCAGGTTTTCTTTATGGTCATGAATGGGTGTAATAGCTATGTGTTTTTTCATGAAGCGCTTGCGCACAACTGACACAATCCACAAATTGTCATTTTCAAAATGTGACATTTGATGCGTCGTCATAGAGATTTCAAACGATAAACGATAATGTTTTGCCGATAACTATCATCTAAGCCATAGGGCGAGTTTTTAAATTAATCGATAAAATAAATGTTTTCGAAAGAATTACGTCATAACTTCAAAGATGTCAAAGGTCGAACGATAACATAACCACATTGAATTCAAACTTATTATGCACACGATATTATAATTATTAACACAGCAGAAGGGTTCTCAAATAATACTTTCGATTAATGATTTGTAACAGTGTCATGAATAGGATGATGAATTCTTCAATTATGTCTTTTTATTTTTCAATCCCAGCCCAAGTAGTCCCACCAGGGATGAAGAGAACCGGTTTAAAAGTTTTACAGACTATTAGGAATTTTTCATATACTTTCGGGTTTCAAAAAATACATTCAGTCAACTCCTGACTAAAATAAATAATCTTGAATTAGGGAGGCCCAATTTAGAAACGCCCTATAATGGAGGTGGTGGGGAACCCATTTCACCAGAGTGGCAGCTGCATTGTCTACAATTAATATGAGATCTTCCAGCTCTATTTGCACCATACCTTCCATTCACAATTTTTTTATTTCTCTGTACGATTTAAGGGAAGTTATTCATTTTCCTTGTTTTTGAACTCAACGTCTTCAACTAAAAAATGACACCTGACGTGCGTCATACTCTCTTGAAACATCCTCCCGATGTGATTTTGAAAAACTTAAATATTTGACAGTTGTGACATCATGGTTCGAAATAATTCCATCAAGAAAATAGAATGTTTTCAAATTATTTGAAATACTTTCAAGAGAAAATATGGCTTTATTCTCTTAAAATATTTGAAATATGGCAATTGACAATTGACTATGACAATATCCAATATTGACAATTGAGAGAATTGGAACGCTGTTCGGTGTTCGATCCAGATCTACCCGTAGACCCGGAGTTACTCTGAGCTGCTTGAAGCGGCTCTAACCGCAATTTTATCACAGAACAAACATATGGTTTCGTGATTTCATGTTCGTTCCTAATACCTACAGCAATTCTGAAGTTTGACAAGTCACCATTTCACCGAAACTTTCGAAAATCACCAGAATTGTTAATTTTCACAAAAATAATCACCAAGTAACCAAATAAAGGCTGAAATCACCAGATCTGGAGATAAATCACCAGCTCTGGCAACACTGCGTCGCAAAGTGAGCGAACTGATTCTCCAGCTATAAACTACAGCTTAATAAACACACAGCTAGGAAACTCGCTGAGGAGGGAGTAGTTAACGCAGATTCTCGCGCACCCCCCACTTTCGGAGTAAAACCTATCAAACCAGTGGCAACGATCGGGATTTCGATTTATCCGAATTCATGAGCTTCATAGACGTAGTGACGTTAGGGTCCATACGTAGTTTTTTATTTTTAAGTTTTGTGTTGCTGTGTTAAGTTCAAGTGTGTTTTTTGTTTTATTTTGGTCGTCTATGCATGGACATGTTTTTTATATGTAGTGTATGTTATTTTTGGAACATGGGAGTACCATTTGCTACCAGATTTACAAAAGTTATAACTGTATAAAAGTTTCTTCAGATTTTCCACTAATATTGCAAGGTTAAGTAACTTTTTCAGTCACAACAGAAAAATATCTGAGAAGTGTAAATTATGCATCAGTGAAAAATACTTTACTAGAGAGTATGGTGGACATTTTGTTTTTCATTCTCCAAATTTGTTGTAAAATTGTTATTGTTGAAATTGTAATTTTTATTTAGATGAATATAGTTCTGAAATTATTAGTTTTCATCATGATTATATAATAATGATGAACATTCTCGAGTGTTATTATTATTACCGTGGCGCTCTGCAGCCACTTACTGATCTTCGATAGCGTTTTGAATATTCAGCTGTGGGAGAACCTACAGCACCACCCCATTTGAATGATTATCATGAATATGCAGTCTGCACTTCTCAAAAGGTGTATCGGTGGTTGCAGGATCATTTTGAGGATAAAACTTTACAATTCAGAACCGTGAATTCCAATGCAGTTCTTACATTATTTCCTGCTCTTGAGGGCTTTTCCAATTTATATTTTGACCTGACAATAAAAAATGAATATGACAGGAAACCGTACCAAAATAATACGCACAATACATTCAATTATTGTTATGACTGTGATCAATACATCTGTTGGAATTATGCATTCCAAGCGGAAAATATTCCAATCCGACAACCCTGCTCAAATCATCACACTTGCATTTTGTCTCCTTATATGTCCATACGGTCAAGGAATTTGGAATTTATACAACGGAAACTACAAGACTTCCGGCAGCCAATCAGGCACTGGCCGGTACCACCTCCTTCCCCGCGAACACAGTCACGCACAAAAAGAGTTGGCGAGGTCAGTAGCAAATTGTTTTTTGGCAGAGTGACTGCTTAGACAATGAATGACACCCGATAAATTGAAAAAAAAATTCTTTTACCCGAAAATCTCTGTCGACCAGTAATCTCAAATTCTCGTGGAGCCCGTCAATTTTATAATTTACGTAATCATCAGTGGAAACGTGAAAATACAAGAATAGTTTGAAAAAAATGAATCTGAAGTGTTTGCCTTGATTATAGTGATATCGTTAAGTATAGTGAATGTATGCTGAACCATGTGAAATGAACATTGTTATTGTTAAATAAAACTGTTAGAAAAACACCCCTGATGTTTTTGAGAGAAAATTGTCTCGTTTCCATGCCAGCGACTTGATTTAGAAGGTAAAAGGATGCTGTCTCGAAACAACATCGAAAATTGAAACTTTTCTTTCATCTCTAAATTGTGTCGTTGTTAATCTTACAGGTATTTTCCTCACCAATTAATATTTTTACATTTCAGTCATTTAACGAACTAACCTTACGTAGACATTCCAGTGCATGGAAATTGAGCACATAACTTTTGAGAAGAGCAATTCTTTAGTCTGATCTAACCAGAACGAACATGGCAGTGGTCGGTGTACAACACGAGAAGCCGAAATAATGGGGTGTATAAAACAAGAATATTTTTGATATAAACTTTTTGGTTGCCTAGCAAGGGACTTTACAACGAACGGGCAATTTTCACTTAGATCGTGGCGGAGTGTCTGTTTTTGATTTGACTGTGTTTTTATATTTATTAAAGGTTTTCTGAAGCTGTAGTGTCTTTGTGCCGACAACTTTGCTTTTACAGGTGGAAAAGGGTTTTTGGTGAGGACAATTTGTCCGGCCTTTTTGAGTTTGGAATTTCCTAGGTTGATGTTATAGGCTAATGTGGGTTTGATTACATTAACAAACATTGAAAAACATTAATAGGAACTTGAGGGGCCAAAAAAAATCAAAAACAAATTGATTATATTGCATAACCTGTAGTAAACTGTTTCAGGTACATTTTTCTCGATGACGATTCTCAAACGAACATTTTTTTTCCTTTTATATATACATTATGCTGGTCTACTGAATGCATAAACAATGTCGATATAGGCATCATTTCAACTTGAAAAAAATGATAAATTCCTCAAATATCTTATTTAAAAAATGATCCACCGTTCTATAAATAATCTTGTTTGATTCATATTTGGTAAACTTGCTGACGTGAAAGTGTTATAATACAGTTCAATTCCACTGATGTATATTTTTCTAACCTCACAAGTGTCATTTCATTCGACTTTTCATTCACCTGAGGAAACATTTCTATATTTTGGCAGCAAAACATATTTGAAATCTGGGACTTGAGCTTGAAATATAAAGCTACAATGAAAACATTTTTTTAAATTCGCTCTGAAGTGACCTATGTTGATAATTTCAGATTTTCAATTTACCTTAAATTATTCACGGTATACCGTAATACGACCGAATATATATCCTCGACAGTTTTTGTTGACAACCGATAGTATTTAGTGATTTTCGTTCAATTAAATTATTCGACGATTTATTAGAATTCTACAAGTACGGTCTTGTCTGATTCCCTACAAATATTTCTAAACATACCCGGACTTTTACACCCGAATGGCGTCTTCAAGGTTACTCCCGACTACTTCATAAAACGGAACGATTTTCCTAGCTGTGTGTTTATTAAGCTGTGTATAAACTGTTACTGTTGACTGTACATTCGATTTCGATACAAATATGCCTTCCATATTGAAACCCCTCCCCCCGGTGACGGACTAATAAGCCTTTAATTTCCCACGAATCTCATGCGACTTTCAGTTGGATATTGTCAGTCAGCGCCCCAATTTACAGCTATAAATGCCTCACGTTTAACGTTTCAAAAATTTCCGATTTATTTTCCAAATAGCACACCAGGTAGGAGAAACATATTAAATTTTGCATGTTTCTGATGAAATTTTCAACGTAGTATGCTGTTGAAAGTACATCACATCTTATGAGCCCTGGGGTTGGGTCGACATTATCCATGAGTTTGAAACTAATGGCCCGAACTTGCCTTACTTTCACGCCCTAATTTTATAACGAATATTTCATACACTCGAGTCTTAAACGAGGTGTCGTACATATTCGTAGCACGTACTGCTTGTCCCATTTACGGGAAAATTGAGGGAAGAATTATTCAGGATGATTAAAACCTTGAATTATTCAGTTCAACAATTTTGTGGTGTCAAAATTCTTTACGAATATCATCGACTCGACAACTGGGAAAATTTGTTCAAAGTCAGACGTGAACACTCTCTTGCAATTCCCCTGGTTTATGAACGGATATTCGTGCAAAGATTGTCAAAGAAAAGGGTAGCTGGCTGATGCAAGAATGTGCTCATAGATACACGTATTAACGTAATGATAACCTTTCGACATATATCACCACGATGAATGGATATAACGACGCAAGAGCTCATAATGACATTTACTCAGATTTTTTGCGGTACCCAAACAAATAGTGAGATCAATTGGAAAACTGACGCCGCTCTGGAGGACTTACTTCACAAAATGATTTGGTCAAAAAAGAGCAGATTATCTGTTGAAAAAGCGTGTTACAGGATGACTCCTTCGGCCCTTTTTTCTGCATTCCTCAATTGGCATTATTAGTTGAACTTAGGAAAACTCCCAAGTAACAATTTCAGTTTTGTGATAACCCTCATAAGAGTCATAAGGTTCTGAAGACCATAACAATCACGGCTACGATGAAATTGTTTTGCTGTAACAACATCCACACCTCTATAAAGGTTCCATAAACCTACGGGAGCTTACTCCTATGAAGGTTCCCAGGGCTATTTTGGAATGCAAACATAAAACCTCTTTGTCTTATTTGCAGGAATCTTAATAACCTCCTGAGGGCCATTATAAAACCAAATCATAGGGCTGTTATAAGCCTGTATGATTATGGAAAAATCTGCTTGGCATCTAAACGACTTTTTTAAATGAAGTTGGGTTGGAATTATATTTTCCGTGAATATTATAATTATACAGTTGTGGATTGCGAGAAATAGGATGACTAATTTACAAGTCAAAAATTCAATGATGGCGTTTTGTAGTATTTATATACATCCATTAAACAACGTTAAATACCAAGTATACCCTGCTAATGGAATTTTATTGACAAAATTATATTGGATAGGTAATAAATCTGCAACGCGCACCACGAACAATGCGAAATCAACAAGATTAACCAAATACCAAAAAAAAAATAAAAATTATTTTGACTCATTTTGACTCGGAAATAGGGAGAAAAAATGAATAAAAAAATAATGGCCCTTCTACGCTTCCGTAATATTCAATCCAATATCCAAAACATTTTCCTAACCCTCAAATAAATCCTCTGATCCTCTGATCCGCTGAGAATCATGTCAAACTTGGCTTACTTACATTCGCCTTCTCGTGATGGACGTATCCGGAATCAATACTAGGTGAACACTTGTTTTGAGAGTTTTCCATTTGTTTCGTATTAATTTTAATACGAAAATTAGATACCTGCCCTCAAGTGGCGAAATCAATGACATATTACTGATTCCGTTATAAACATTTCGAGCTGTGGTATATGTGTGATACAGAGTCACATTTTGAGCACAATTTTCACTGGCGTTTGTTTCGTGGCAATTATCTGCTTATATACATTTTATATGATTATTGATATGAAATGGAATTCTGGTACATGTTATGCGGAATAACAATGGTATAATTTTGACTTATGACATTTCTTCACTTTCATTCGTTTTTATCATGGCCATAAAAAAGATCATTTGAATATTTTAACGATCTCATAAAGCTTTGCCACCTTTATGATTCATTTATTACCGTTCAGAGGGAGCTACTAACATTTAAGTAGACATAGTTTTATGCTTTGATCTTATAACGCTCTTTGGGAGTACATTTCAAAATTTCAATAAAACCTCATCGTCATTAAAAAATTTAGATTCTATATGGATTATTCAAAGAACAAAAGGATTTACCGAATATACTCAAATGATAAATGGTTTCACCTTATAGCCTTCATGAATGTTTTTAAACCGATTCATTAATCTATCTGAGAACGTATTAGGAGGAATGTATGACCAGCATAAATCAAATTGGCGATTACCACGTTCATACTTTCATAGACATCAGGGAGGCCGTGAAGTGTCTACATAACTGAAGTGGTGATATACTGGAATGGTACGTGGCATTATTGAAAATTCCTATGCCTCGCACCATTCTGGTATCTCACCACTGCCATTCTACTTCAGTGCACGCCTTACTTGATACTGAATGGAGCCCTCCTGGGCATGGTCTACGATCATAAAAATGCAGGGATCGGAGAATTTCTCATCGAGGCAGGAAATCCTTCGGCAGATAAACTTAACTCCATTATCAGCACTGAATGTGGTAACCGAACATTGTTATCGAGTTGGAACCCATTCAACACAAAGCTCCAGATATTTCCACAGAGTTCCAACCCCCACGCTAATGGTGGTGAAACTTTAGAAAAATTTATTCGCGTTTCTTCTTTAGAACGTTCTAGGTGTATCTGGATTTTTTGTTCTAGTTCATTCCACAGTTTTCTCGAATTTATCAACACCTTCCAAAATTTTGATGGCATTATAGAGTGATCTCTCTCGTACTCTAGAAATTTCTAGAAAGTTACAACGTCCTTCTAGCGACATAACTACCGAGAGTACGTTCTAGAATTATTCTCTGGAAATTCAGTTATGGTTCATTTCACGGTTTTTCAAACTTTGTTGAACCTGTCTGAAGCTTTCAGAACATTCTAGAGTTTTTTGTCGTGTAAACTAGATATTTCAACCTTCATGCCCACTTCCTTGTGACCGAATATTCGAAAACTTTTCTCGAAATCGAGGTATTTTCCAATTACTTTCTAGAACAGTCCACCAAAAATTTTTATAACCTTTCAGCACATTCCAGAAGCTTATTATTATTGTTTCAACTTTTCCCAGTAAACATAAAACATTTATGAAACATTTCAAAAGTACTGTAGTTGTGAATAATCGAAACATTTATTAGAAACATATCTGAAATGTTTCAAAATTATCGAAACATTTTTGAAACATTTCAAGACAGGTTATTCTGATATATTCAGAAACATTCCATATTTACATAAATTTTGGATAATTTAGACATTTCAAAATAACTTCAATTGAGAATGATCGAAACGTTCAGGTAATAAGATTTCTGAAATGTTTCAAAATGATTCATGAAGTTCTAAACATATCGTGATGCCTTAAAACAATGCAATGATTCAATGAAACATCACAAAGAACATCAGTTCGATACACAGAAACATATTTTACTAAGTATTTCATAAATGTTTCAGATGTGTTGAATTAACCTCTTTGGAAACATTTCAAATGTTCAATGACTCTTGGACATTTCAAACATTCCAAATCAATTCTGAGTGTGGATAATCGACTCGTTTCATTTTGTACCGTTTCAGAAATGTTTCAATAGTATCATATAATATTTCTGAAACATTCCAAGATGGTTTATTTTGATATACTCGGCAAAATTTCATATTTCAATCAATTTTTGGTACTTGAAATATTTCAAAATAACTTCAACTGAGAATAATCGAAACGTTCAGAGAGCAAAACTTTAAACTGAAATGTTTCAAATGATTCAAAAAAGTTCAAAATATATAAGTATGCTTCAAGTCAATGATTTTGAAACATTTCAAAATAAAACGTCACGAAATAACATCAATCAGTTTGATATACTTAGAAACAATTCATATTTTACCTAAACTGTAACTGATTGAAACCATCTAATATAACAAAATTTTAAATAATTTGATACATTATATTCGCAGTAAGTAACATAAAAATGTCTAAAAAAATTTGAGTTGATCTCTTCGGAATCATTTCAAATGAACATTAAATGGTGTATATTTGAAGCATTTCAAAATAACTTTAAGTGTGAATAACTGAAACCTTTAATTTTGCATCATTTCAGAAATGTTACAGAAAAATTAATTAGTACCTGTATCATGTGTATGCCAAAATGTCCTCAATTATGAATCATGTGTTTACCAAAATATCATCAGTTACGAATTAAAGAAATATTTCCAAAGAGCTAAAATTGACTAACTGAAATAATTTAAGTCTTTTTATTTTGAATATTGATGTAGGTATGTAAAAAATCGAAACTTTCACCTGCTAGGTACCTAATTACCGAAACATTTCATTTGAGCATCTTAACAAAAAACAAAAACAAATTATTGGTATATTGAATATGTGTTTCATTCAGTAACATTTCGAAATCAGTAAAATTTTGATAGAACACCCTCCCTCAATATATAATATAATATATATAAATATAAATATAAATATAAATATAAATATAAATATAAATATAAATATAAATATAAATATAAATATAAATATAAATATAAATATAAATATAAATATAAATATAAATATAAATATAAATATAAATATAAATATAAATATAAATATAAATATAAATATAAATATAAATATAAATATAAATATAAATATAAATATAAATATAAATATAAATATAAATATAAATATAAATATAAATATAAATATAAATATAAATATAAATATAAATATAAATATAAATATAAATATAAATATAAATATAAATATAAATATAAATATAAATATAAATATAAATATAAATATAAATATAAATATAAATATAAATATAAATATAAATATAAATATAAATATAAATATAAATATAAATATAAATATAAATATAAATATAAATATAAATATAAATATTTCAAAAGGACTCCAATTGCGAATGATCGTAACATTTTTTACCATCATCGTGAATGATTATATCTACTTATTTCCTTCATCTGTCAAAATTTATTCGCTGAAAAACCGCTCTTTCCTTCGTGTATTGACCTTTTAAAAGTCGTGGGCACAAAGCTCTGAATGTATCTCTAAACCTCGAAAACTTCATCTTCTGGTCACAAGATGGAGCAGGGTAAACTCCGTTATATCGTATGAAATCAGAGTAAACAAATATAACTGAAGATATGTGATTTGTAACGATTCCGAGTATTCGGACGAGGAACTGATGGCATCAAAGCTATCTAGATTGACCCACCCTCTTTTTGTTACTGTTAGAAATGAGTGTGTTAACTGTTAGCAGTTTTGTTTGAATCACAGTTTTTCTTCTGTATTCAACTATTTCTGAAATATTTCCAGAATATTTCTATAATTGTGTTTGAAACATTCCCTGGATGTTTCTATGTATGTTTTTCAAATATTTAGTAATGTTTCACATAAATGCAATGCAGAATTACTTCAGAAATATATCTGAAACATTCAAATGGCTGTTATATTTTGAAAAATGTATATTATGAAACAAACCTAGAATATGCCAAGAATGTTCCAAAATACGAACTCATGCAAAGTTTTCTTCGGAACCTCTCTGAGGTCAGACATTTTTAGATTTAGAAATGTCTCTGAAACATCAAACAATATTCAGTGGAATGTTTCAAATTGTACAGAAGTAAAGTAGGATCCTGACACCTTTCAATAACAATAAAATATTTGAAATATTTATTGTCACATCATCAACTAACTTGAAATGTCTTTCGAATGTTTCTGAAATAGTTACGAAATATTACTAATGAAAGGTTTCCTTGAAATGTCTCTGAGGGCGGACATCTTTATTTTTCAATATATACCTGAAACAATATGGCAACATAAATTGGAATGTTTCAAGCTTACAGATTATGTTTCAGAAATATTTCTGAAATCGAAAAATTTTTACTGGATATCCTTTTGGATTATACTAGTCGGGCCCTGTCTCCAGAGCTCCGACACAACCGGAGGGCACGCTGGTGCCATTTACTCAGATAGTTACACCCATGTCCGAGGGGTGAGCAAGAACTGGGTCCGAGAATCATGTGCCCTGAGCAAACGGAGTAAACCAAGGATGACAGCCTTCTGTATTCGTCCAGCTAAGATTTTTGCCGCATCACGGCAAGCAGGTATGATTTTTAGATTAGAGAGCAGCGTATCCATAATTCTACCAAGGACACCTATAATCAGAACCACCATTTCAACAGAACGGACTCAATATTCCCCGGACCATAAGGTAAGCCAGCCGGTGTCTCGTCTATAGCGTACGAGTGTAGTAGATGGTAGTACAACACTCGTAGAGCCGCGTTATGCCTGTGGCTATAGGCTGCGACCGCATATGCTGGACATGGTGACAGCAAATGCATAAGGGCAACAGGGGCCCTACGACACGCTCTGTATTTAGTGTCGGGAACCTCTAAACCCATCACGCGGCTACGGTAGACCAGGGTGTTCTCTCGGTCAGGTTTTTTGATAATCCAAAGTCTTCAATGTTCTTAAAGAAGACCCCATGCATTGCTTATCCTTGTGCAGCTACAGAAGGACCTCAGTCTCCGTAGCTTTGATGTGAGCTTTTTGCTGAAACGGTTCCAACTCGGTGACCGAGTTTGGTTTCGCCCGTTCAGTGTCGAATTCGAAACCAAGTTTATCTGCTGCCCGGATTGCTGCCTCTTGGAAAGATATGGTCCAATCCCTGCTTTTTCATGGTTGCGGACCATACAGAAAAGGGGATCTGAACTCCTGATGACTTTACAGGGTCCATCCAACACCATTCTGTTATGTAGATACTCCAAACTCAAAAGTCTCCGGCCTCCCTGTTGTCTGGGGAAGTATAATCGCGGAACGGAAGATTTAGGATGCAAGCAATTTCACTTTAGTGTATTTCTCGTACGTTCTGGAGTTTTCGGAAACCTCTGCTATGGTTCGTTTTACGGTTTGTTTCCTAGAATTTTCAAGAACCTTTGTGAAGCTTCAAGAACATTTTACCGATGCAAGCTTTGTCTTGAATTTTAAATCTCATGCCCATTTCATTTTCAACACGTTGTAGAACTTTCCGAAGACTCTTTTTTGTTTCGTTCCACAATTTTCCAGAATATTTCATTATAGTTTAAGAGCCGAAGAGAGGTCGACCTTCACCGTGCTGGTTAACGGTTGAAACATACTGCTTATGAAGTTTGATAAATAGACGAACACGCCTAAAACGGATAGCCTCTCAAAATGTGGTCCAGACTATATACAGTGAGTTTCCAAAATTTGCACCATATAGAAAACTTTTTTATTATCGATTATTCAAAAAAATTGATTGCTCATAAAAATAAGTGCATTGTAGAATACTTGCATAAGAGTTGTCTACAATCCAAATTTCCAAACGGTGTACAGTGGGGAACAAAAAATAGAAATTTTGATCAAGTGTAAAATACCTACCCCTCATCATTGAAATTATCAAAAAGTTCATTCAAGGAGGTTGTTTAGAATTGAAAGCAATATTCAAATTTGGAATCACAGTCAGCGTAGTTTACACTTGATCAAAATTATATTCACTGTATCCCACTGTACACCGTTTAAAAATTTGAAATGTTGCCAGCTCTTATGCAAGTATTTTGCAATGCACTTATTTTCATGAAGAATAAAATTTTCCGACAAATCGATAATAAAAAGTTTTCCATATGGTGAAAATTTTTGAAACTCACTGTATATAGACTGTACCACATTTTAGGCGTATTCGTCTATTTATGAAACTTCATAAGAAGTACGTTTCATCCGTTAACCAGCACGGTGAAGGTCGACCTCTCTTCGGATCTTGTACTATTTACCTTCTCGGCCCTTTGAAAACATTCCAGACTCTTCTCTCATACATGTACAAGTTACTGAAATCAAAAGAAAGGTGAAACAATTCCGGTGAAACAATTCCAGTGAAGATTCCGTCAACACACATTTTCACCACCTTACTCCCACCGAACCTTAATCTAAGATCGTGATGCTGTAGGTTTACGGATTCTTCCTACAGCTGAGAAGTGATTACATTACCAAATAAATGAATTGCCCGGATCTTCACGGCAAAGAATAATAATTACTGTCCCTAACCGCACCAACTATATGCCTAGTAAGTACTAGCAGCTAGTACTGAAAATATAAAAAAACATCTGATACTTTTTTCCTGTGAAAGTTGTACTTATTGAACAATGTAACTGGTGTTCACGTTCTCATATCATAAGTCTCTTCTCACTGATTTGTTTTGTGCCTAAAATGACAATGCTGAAAGAAGAAGAATGTTCCTTTAATTAAATGTTGTAAGTAACATACGAGACACAAAAGCCTCTTTATAAAGAGCGATTGCGAACAATTTTCATCAAAAGTTTCCTCATTAACAATATCGGCTTGAGCAATCTTAATAAGACATTTGAATGGTCAGCATCTCTTAGAATAACAAAAGTAGAGAAACAATGTTACGAAAATAATTGGGTCATTGAGATACCACAATTAAAACTCGAAGTTACGAAAGAGACTTTCCTAAGAGGGTAGAAAACGTATTCACAAATTGTGCTAGAACTCCGTATTCATGCCCCCGTTATAATTTTGTTGTTTTATAACTTCAATGGCATACTAAGGACCGAATTAGTTGAATACTCAAGCAAAACCAAACGTTTTGTTAAAACTATTTGCAGCCAATTTGATATGACATTTTTGTTATCCAGTCTTCCAGTGTTATTTTTATGAATAAAGTAAGTGAAGTATGATATTTGTTTACCCACCTCCAGGAGTCAGAATGATTTGAAAGGACCCCGCACTTTTTTTAGGTAAAATGGTTCTCGGTGAAATTGTCTTAATTTTCAGTACATTGTAGTATTCGATCTGAACGTGCAGACTCGCAAAGTTCGTCGATGTATAGATTTTGAAATACAGGGCGTTCAAGTTAAAAATCAGTAATTTTTTTAAAATTATTTTCTCGGTATTTGAAAATGCCAAATTTATTTATTTTTTTTGCTCTTATCATGAACGTACCTTCGTATTACTGAATTTTATGCAGATGGTGCAGATTATATAATAATAATAATAATAATAATAATAAAGGTCTTTATTAATGAGATTAACAAGTTTCAAGACAAATAATCAGATAGTAGGGCGAGGTTCAATTCATGCAGTCGTGAAACTGCACGTCTGTTCTTCCACCTAACCCTGAAAAGATAGATAAAAAACACAAAGATGTAAACTATACTGAGGAGTTCAGTTTCAATAATTAGGAATTAATTTGAAAGGCAAGATAAACATTTCATACACATTACTTAGAGAAAAGATGCTCGAAGAGTCTTGTTTTAAATAACTTGATACCGATGGATATTCCCACGTTTAACGGGAGATTATTGATTACTTTGGCGATGTCGTAGCTGAATGACCGTTCGAACTGTACTGTATTATGTAGGGGAGGTGTAAGCTTTCCCTTGAATCTTATATTCAGGTTATGAACATCTGTACGGAAACTGATTTTTTCATAAAGATAGGGTGGTGTTTTATGATTTAATATTTTATGATACATACATGCAGAATGTATATATCTACGTTCTTTCATTCTCACCCATTTGACTTCCTTATATAAATGGCTGATATGGCAGTACTTTCGAATCCCAAAAATTAGCCTTATACACGAGTTTTGCACCTTTTGTATCCGCAGAATATCCACGTTATTGAGACAGTTGCCGTATAGGACATCACAGTAATTTAACTTTGACAACACCAATATTTCACATAACAGAATTTTTATAGATCTAGTTAGGTACTGGCGTATTTGATAAATTAATTTCAAACTGGCATAAGCTCTCTGCAGACAGACAGAAACGTGCTTAGTGAATCTCAAATCTTGGTCCATATATACACCTAGATTTTTCACACATTCTTCAGTTTTAATGATTTCCTTGTTGATTACTATGTGATGATTTTCATCAAACATGGTTATTTTTGATCGATCTTTGATTTTTCCAAATAAAATAGAGGTAGATTTTTTTGGGTTCAACATCAGGCAATGCTGTGATGAAAGGGTAAATAAATTATGAAGATCATAGTTCAAAGATGTTATAGCTTGTGGATATTCATCAGGCTGGAAAGATATATATAACTGAGTGTCGTCTGCGTAAAAATGATGATTGCATGATATAAATATTTGTTTGAAGTTGGAAATGTACAAAGAAAATAGTAACGGTCCCAATATTGAACCTTGTGGAACACCAATGCTATTGATTAAATACTGAGACAATTTGTTGTTATAACTCACTGCTTGTTTTCTGTGACTTAAATAGTCCATTATAAGGTTGATTGCACGCAACGATAATCCACAATATTTCATTAGAACCTCAATTATTTTATGATTCAGAGTGTCGAAGGCTTTCGAGTAATCCAACAAAACCAATAGCGTTAATTTTCCCTTATCATTCTCCCTGAATATATCATCAGTAATTTTCATCAGTGCAGTACAACAACTATGATTTTTTTTGAATCCTGATTGGTTTGAAGGAATTATATTATTTTCGAACAAGTGTTTGCCAAGTTGAATTTCTATTGATTTTTCAAGGATCTTTGACATTGTTGGTAATATGTTTATTGGTCTTATATTATTATGAGAAGTTGGATTAGGTATTTTAGGAAGAGGAATCACTTTGGCTTTCTTCCAAATCGCTGGGAAGACTGAATGTTGCAGACAAAAGTTGATAACATGCGTTAAATAAGGCAAAGCGAAGGGCATACATAGTTGTATACTCGAGATATTCAAATCATCCAATCCTGTGGCTTTACTCTTCAAGTTTTTTATAATGTTTAAGATTTCGAGTTCTTCTACTGGTTTGAATGATAGTTGTGAGACCACATTTTCATGAAGGTTATTTCGATAATATGATATGACATCTTCACTAGGTCTCAGTTTTGGTATAGAATTGACGAAATAATTGTTTAGCTCGTCTACGTCCGCCAGATTGTCAGGAATACTATAATCACTTTTACTATTTGACGTTAGATTGAGGCTTTTGATCGTAGTCCACAATTTTGAATACTCTGAGTTGACGAATTTACTTTGGTAGTATGCTTTTTTTTCACGTTCGACCGCTACATTAACAATATTCCGGAGTTCTTTATAGGTTGTCCATTCAGACATTAGTTTTGTTTCTTTGAACTTTCTAAGTGCTTTGTCTCTATCTTTCATCATGTTTCGCACTGCATAAGTAAGCCAAGGGGCATACTTTTTTGTCACTCTAATAGTTCTGTATGGAGCGTGTATGTCTAGTAAAGTTGTGATATTTTCGTTAATGAACTCGATTTTACTATTAACATCATTTAAATCGTATATATTACGCCACGGGATCGACTGTAGATGTGCATTGAACCTGTCATAATTAAAATCTTTAAAATTCCTTGATGTGACAAATTTTACTTTATTTCCCTTAACTTTAGTCTTCAATTTGCAGTAAATCAGTTCATGATCGCTCACATCAGGAATAGTCATTGTGCCACAATTATGTACTAAGTTCAAGTCTGATATCAGTATGAAATCTATGAGAGAAGCTGTATGATCAGTTATCCTTGTTGGATTTTCAATAAGCTGAGACAAACCAAGGCCCTCAAACACATTGGTAATATCAATAGCCGCCCTTGTATCACATTTCATCAAATCAGTGTTAAAATCACCTAAACATATGACAGTATCATTTAGTGGTGAAATATGTGAAATAGTATTCTCAAAGTTGTCCAAGAAGAAAGATTGATCTAAATTAGGTGGATTATAAATTACTCCGACTGCAAAACTTGTATCACCTATAATCAACCGTACCCAAAGTTGCTCAATATTTTGTGAGGTTTGTATTATTGAATATTTGTATCTCGATTTAATATATAAACAAACACCACCACCCCTACTTTTTCTGTCATTCCTGATGATGTTGTATCCCTGAATGGCCACTTGTTCGTTACTTATAGTGTCATTTAGCCAACTCTCACTTATTCCCAACAGTTCAAACGATTCAGCCAGAATGATTTTTTTTATTTCAAGATAATGTGCTGTCAGTGACCTAGCGTTAATATGTGCAAACGTTGAAATATCCATCTTTACCAATCTGTACAAATAAATCTAGTATGATAAATTCCAGAAAAGAAAAACGGGTTATAAAAAACAATGTACGATAAGGCTTCTAAAAGAGAATAATGTCTATATTCTAATGTATTTATCAATGTAAACTCTTGCTTGAAAATAATGCTTCTAAAAATTAAACAGAAATCGAACTTTCCTCTGATAATTCTTATAATATACATAGGAGATCAAAGTTCTCTTTACGTTTACACTCCCTTAAAATAAAAAAAATAGTAATAATGACAAATAATATACGTGTTTAATATAAAGCAAACGAACCACAATAAATAACGGTTGGTTGATAAAATATTTGAGATTGATCAATTTTTGAAAAGAAACAATAATTATTTGAAAATAAACAATATTTGAAAACAACAATTTCATTAAAAGTCCATTTCCGATTCAATTTCCGATTCAATTTTTCTGATAGTTTCGTTTTCTGATGTAAAGATCTGGCCTTTCCACGACCAGCAATTTCTAGGACCCAGTTTCTTCCGTGCATTTATGAGAATGTTCAGTTTAGATTTGATGAGCATTTCAAAAATTACGTAGCCACTACCCTTTAGGTTTTTCTTCATTTTGAAAGCAACGTCTCGTTTCCATCTATTAGTGAAGAAAATGGCTATAGGACGAGGTTTACTTTCATTTATTTTGCCCATTCTATAACAATAATTTATGTCGTCCTTGTTTATGGATCTTGAGCATTTTTTAAGAATTTCACATGACGATTCTATCAAATCCTCAGACTTGTTTTCTGGAACACCAGCCAGAACTAAAGCATTCAGATATTTGTCAGCCTTTACGGTATCATCTACTTGCTGGGCATAACTTTTGATTGCGAGTTTCAATTCGGATAATATGTTTTTAACAGTTTGTTCAAATGACACAATTTTTCCCATGCAATCATCAATATCATCTTTGGAGTTACTGCCCGTTATTTTATTCATTAGTTCTGATTTTAGTTCATCGAGACCGCGACCAAGAGTTTTTTCAATGTCACTTACTCGTTCACTGACTTCATCTGGCGTTTTTAGCACTGGGATGACATTTTTTCGGGTCTTTCTTGTTTCCATATTTGATACTCAGCTATGATTAGAATCCGAAAGGCACAATTCGATCAAAATTCAAACTTGAAACACGTTAACTTCTATAATTTTGGGAGAGCAACACAAATGCGACTACTCACTCCGTGTCATCTATCTATCAATATATATGTATGATAACATTATTTTGACATGCAATACACTATTCTTATTCCATCTTTAATCATAATTCATACATTTCGTACAGGGTCATTTGAAAAATTGGTGAAATATATGGCCGGTTCTTTCGTACACATCCTGTATATTCAAGTGAATTATCATCCTCCAAAAATAGCTGATACCGTATAAACATGATACCGTTGGGATATATAGGGCGATCAAATTTTCGAAGATAAAATGACAGAATATCAATGTTTAAGAAATCACCCTGTAATTCACGATAAATTTGGTGAAATTCCTGTATTACTATTTAATATATTCATCATTCTCTCCTCAACACTGTCCCAAACATTTAGTTTTCTACTATGACTAGTTTCATAGTTATTAATCGAGAAACTTATTACCATCTGCATGACGAGTTGAAGGAACTTGTTCACGCGTACATTCGACATTTCTCAATTAATAACTATGAAACCAGTCATAGTAGGGAACTGAATTTTTTGGTCAGTGTTGAGGAGAGAATGTTGTCGTTAATTACAGGGTGATTTCTGAAACGCTGATATTTTCTCATTTTTATCATGACACATCAGTTACAATTTACAACTCAGGTAAAATCAAGATAAAATTCTTGATGCTTGGATAGTTTATTCAGCGAACATAGTCAAAGCAACCCAAAAAAAATTTGAACACTTACACAAATTGTGTTGTTATACTATCATTTCAATAATATAAACATCAAAACGAAACGGAACAATTATACAATACTTTTTTTATTTATCCAACATAGCCGAATCATCGCAAAAAAAGTTGAACAAACACTTACACAAATTGTGTTGTTATACTATCATTTCAATAATATAAACATCAAAACGAAACGGAACAATTATACAATACTTTTTTTATTTATCCAACATAGCCGAATCATCGCAAAAAAAGTTGAACAAACACTTACACAAATTGTGTTGTTATACTATCATTTCAATAATATAAACATCAAAACGAAACGGAACAATTATACAATACTTTTTTTATTTATCCAACATAGCCGAATCATCGCAAAAAAAGTTGAACAAACACTTACACAAATTGTGTTGTTATACTATCATTTCAATAATATAAACATCAAAACGAAACGGAACAATTATACAATACTTTTTTTATTTATCCAACATAGCCGAATCATCGCAAAAAAAGTTGAACAAACACTTACACAAATTGTGTTGTTATACTATCATTTCAATAATATAAACATCAAAACGAAACGGAACAATTATACAATACTTTTTTTATTTATCCAACATAGCCGAATCATCGCAAAAAAAGTTGAACAAACACTTACACAAATTGTGTTGTTATACTATCATTTCAATAATATAAACATCAAAACGAAACGGAACAATTATACAATACTTTTTTTATTTATCCAACATAGCCGAATCATCGCAAAAAAAGTTGAACAAACACTTACACAAATTGTGTTGTTATACTATCATTTCAATAATATAAACATCAAAACGAAACGAAACAATTATACAATACTTTTTTTATTTATCCAACATAGCCGAATCATCGCAAAAAAAGTTGAACAAACACTAACACAAATTCGGTTATACCATTATTTGGATGTGTTTGAATCATCTGGTTGAGTATGTGACCCAGGTCGAGAGTTTGACTCGCCAAATTGTGTATGAGGCACTGGGACCCTATTCGACAAAATATCACTTTTCTTGACTATGCATTGAAAAGAGATGGGGACATTTTGTCGCATGCGACATAGGGTAATAGACATTTGAGAATCAGGCCCCTGGTCTCCCACGGTCCGGTGGTACAGTGAGAGTATACATTTTTAAAAATGTAAAAAAAAACTCTTGCGTCCCATACAACATCCATATTTATCGCTCCAATTTCGGAAACATCCAGTATAATAAGATCATTTCTATTCATGCCTCCCTTAGTACTTATATTTAGTTTCATTAGTTCCATCAGTGATAATTATTATTACCTTCACGTATTGAATTGCCTATATTGATTAAATATAATAGATGTCTATATGTCTATATGTGGATCCGAGTGGAACACGAATAAGGAAAAAAAAACACGCAAATTCTCCTATTAGACATAAAAGCTTTCTATTAATCATTTTCACTTTTCACCATCTTTTACATTCATTTTGGTCTCCACATTCTCACGTTTCACTATTTGTGAAAAATCTTGGCCACTGGTAGAACGTACGCGTGAACAATTTGCTTCAACTCGTCATGCAAATGGTAATAAGTTTCTCAATTAATAACTATGAAATTAGTCATAGTAGGAAACTGAATTTTTGGGACAGTGTTGAGGAGAGAATGATGAATATATTAAATAATAATAAAGGAATTTCACCGAGTTAATCATGAATTACAGGGTGATTTCTGAAACGTTAATATTTTGTCATTTTTATCAACGAAAATTTTCATGATCACCCTATATATCCCAACGAAATCATGTTTATACGGTATCAGCTAAATTCGGAAGATGATAATTCACTTGAATATACAGGGTGTGTACGAATGAACCGGCCATATATTTTACCAATTTTTCTAATCACCCTTTACGAAATGTATGAATTGTGATTAATGATGGAATAAGAATAGTATATGGCATGCCAAAATGATTTTATCAATACTTCATTATTACATAAAATTTTCAGACATTACTGAAATGTTTTTATTTCTCACTTTGTACATAATGTTATAATCTGCACCATCTGAATGATATCTAGTAATATGATACGTTGATGATAAGAGCGAAAAAAAAATACAGTTTGCACTTTCGATTTCCGAGAAAATAATTAAATAAAAATAATGATTTTTAACTTGAACGCCCTGTATTTCAAAATCTATCCATTAACGAACTTTGCGATTCTTCACGTTCCATCAGTACATCGAATACTACAATATAATGAAAATTCAGACAATTTCACCGAGAACCATTTTACCTATAAAAAGTGCCGGGTACTTTGGCATGTGTTTATAATTCCGGATAATGTAATATGTTATTTTTGTAATGGAAAGAACAAAATTGCGGCTCCAAAGTGACGGACGAGATTTGTTAAAATAGTTCGATTAGATTGTCTAAATTCATGAATTCAAGATGGCGGCGGCTGCAACATGGCGGACGAGATTTGTTCTTAGGGTCAGATTCGATTTAAAATTGGTATGTGGGGGTTTTTAGGTGGTAGATTTCGAATAGTTTGTCAAAATTCATAAATTAAAGATGGCGGCTCCAAGATGGTGAACGAGATATGTCATAATGGTCCGATTCAAACTAGTGTTTTTGTGGTCAGAAATTATGATTTTTTGCCAAAATTCACTTATTCAAGATTGCGGCTTACGAGTTTTGTGATTATGGTTAGATTCGATTCAAAATCCGTGGGGGTCGGAAATTTAAATATTTAAGTCATAAAAAAATAATTGTGTAAAAAACTAAAGAACACGCTTTACTTCCAGCATGGACTAAAAAATTTAAAAATAATTAAATTGTAATTACTTAAATCTAAAACAAGCGTGGGGTGCCTGACAGTATTCTCTTGTACTCTTGTACGCTCGGTGTAACAAAATTGAATTAAAAATTATGGTAATATGAATCGAAAGCATGCTTTTGGAGTCCATTTTGGAAATAAAGCGTGTTCTTTAGTTTTTCAAAATGTTTATTTTTCAAAACTAAATTCATAAGTGTGAAAAAAAAAACACTTTACTCATGAGTTTCATGCATATTTTTTCTTCCACTGTGATTTTGACCATTTTCTTGAATTTTTCTTCTAAATAAACAGTACATGTAAAGCTTTGAATAAGTACCCTTTTTGTTTACGCTATGTCAAGAAAAACTCATATTCGCACTTTCTCTACATAAATATATTTCTGCACAAAATACAAATTTTGCTTCGTTCAATTACAATCTTCATCAGTTTCCATTTCTACTTATATTGAGTTCATAGTTATCAATAATTCGTTATCTCCTGAGATGCACAATTTGACAAGTAGCTCTTTGACAGGATTTCGTTGTTATTTGGATCTGTCATTGTTGTTGCATACCATTTTCTGTCGCCTAGCAATAACCGTGAAGAAGTATACTTTTTTTCACACTTTTCCGTTAAATAATGAAATTTTATGTTGTTAGGGAAATACTATTAGTTATGTAACAAGGAATGTAAAGACGTGTTAACATTCGAGGTAGCGAGTACGAGCCGAGGCAAAGCCGAGGCTTTTCGCTTGCCGACGAAGTTAATAGTCGATACATTCCGTATTACTTATTACGTTTTTCCCGCTGCTTGTTGACATTTCTGAAAATTTGCCTGGATTTGAAGTTTGTATTCTTACCCTTTCTTCATGATTATCCGTTTCGCTATTTCATTCTGGGTTGCTTGTGCGCTTAAATAAGTTACCGAATAAACAGACAACAATAATATTCGAAAAAGTCTCATAACCTAAAAATTTATATAAATGAGGATGAAAGTATTACTTATAAAAGTCAAAGTCATTAAGTATCACCCTATGACACTACATTCCCTTGTCAAGATGAATTAGTAAACGAATGATATAGGTCATTCACCTTTTTTGTTGCTAAGCATGGATGGACTATTCACAGTGTCGGCAGCGGGAATAGTTATTTACCTAAAAAGTGCGGAAAGTAGTACTTTCCCGCGCGACGGTAGTTGCACGAACGACGCGGAGCGAAGTTCGGGCAAGCCGTTAAGGACGGAAAAGACATTTTCCGTAAGAGTTAGGTACAATATTTTTCCTACGAGTGTTTTTTGTCCACCTTATTTATGAAAACACAAGGTTTTTAATAAACACATTTTTATAATAATGCTACAAAATGACTAATAAGACAGAATAGTTGCATGGATCATTTAGTTATTCCTAAATATCATCATTTTCAACAATACAAAAATCGCGCAGTAAAAATTGTACGGAAAAGTAAAAATCGATTGGGAAAATAACTTTTCCGCACGATTTTAAATCGTACGGAAAAGTACAAGTTTCAGAACAAAAAAGTAGCTTTTCCGCACGCTTGTAGGAAAAAATACTTTACCTACTATCAATTTGTAATGTCAGTCATTACGATACTGATAGAGTTTCGTAATGCGATACTTTACCGCACTAGTGCGGTAAAGTAAAATTCATTTGATTTTTTTTTAATGTCAGTCTATTTAAGGGAAAAGGATAACAAGAACTAATTTATTATAAATTTGAGTATCCATCCCGGGAGTTATCAGGTAATAAGGTTTGAATTTTTTAATTTCTAGGGGATTCTATATCTGAATCTATTCTCTAACGGTCTGAACTAATGTCGATGAAATTTTACTAAATTGGAATGACCGTGTCAAAGTTGACAGTTCGCAAAATAAATCAACAATGGGCACAACGCTTGCTTGTTGCATGATTCTAGTATCATCAATTTAAGGAATATTGACTAATTTTGAGTAAATAATCAACATTATTGATAGTAGGTAAAATATTGTACAATATTTGTGTCTTGTTTGACAAATAATCTCATATCGTAATATGAATCTTACAACACTTATATCGTAAATATCTATTACGCACACCAACCATACAATAAAGTGTATTCTTTGGACAGGTGTAGAAAATTATAATATTATATATTCTTCAATCTCTGTTGAATCCAGGTTTATTAGCGGGGGCGTGTGTCAATATATAAAATTGCTTTTCTTGGGGGGATATCAGGAGCCCATCTCATAGACCGGTGATAGTGACATATTTTGAGATTCGAATTTGCTCAGTATGCCTTTTGAAGAACAATATTGTCTGTATATCCCCATGATATTAATGCATGAATCAAAGAGTCGTCGTAGGTTCTTCATATCAAATAATAATGATAATATTTTCAATAATTATGTGTTTCGGTACCATTCCAGGCTGTATTTTTCGTAATGAAATAAGAGAACAAAAATACACCGGGGGAATTTTTTTCGCTACCACTAGCGGCAATTTATTTAACTACGAGTGGAATTTTGCATCGCATGTGCTATATCAACATGCAGATTCACTGGAAATACTTTTGTGTATTTTTTTGTGTGATTATACATTGCTACATAATTTTACGGTGTTATATTACTTTCTAGTTCTAGTTTACATTCAAATTTTAAATTGTAAATTACCGTACTGAACATTTCGCAGGGGAAATATACAGTGCTGTTTCATATTCTTACTAGTGTTCACAAGAGAATTTGACATTGTAATATTTCGGTTTGATTGACCAATGTGACAATTACGCCCAAACGTAAATTTAGTATGCAATTTTGTAATGTGATGTCACATTATAATGAATTCATATTTTGTTCATTCTACAGGGTGTATCTTAAATGATGACTTTAATTTCAGGTGGTGATTCCTTTGTCATATTTCATGACAAAAAGTTCATACAAACGTGTGTCCTAACTTGCTCCGTTTCCGAGTAACGGGGTGTCATGAATGACTCAAAATACTGTTCGCCGATTTTGATTAAACTTCGTGTGTTTGTGATTTGTAATACAAAGCTTCTTTTCATGAAAGTAGATTTTGAATTTTGTTTCCAGTGGTGTGGCAGAGGCTAACCTGATTGATATTCAAACTGCTAGTTTATTTCTATTTTATTCGGAAAACAGCATATGAAATAATGAACAATAATTAAAGCGGATGCTCAAAATGGAAACCTCGACTTGCAATACAAGCATCTAGTCTCCTTCGCATTGACTGCCGCACACGTTCAAAAATACCTGGGGTGTTGCGTATGACATTAGAAGTATTCATAATTTTATTCCTCAAGTCATCTTCATCGACAACTGGTATCGCATAAACGAGCGATTAAAGATATCCCCAAAAGAAATAATCCAGAGGGTTCAAGTCTGGAGATCTTGGTGGCCACGGTTGAAGTCCCCCTCGACCCATCCACTGGTGAGCAAAAGCATTATTGAGATATTCACGAGCGGTTGCACTGAAATGAGCCCGTCGTGCATAAACCACATATTTTGCCTTACTAGCAAAGGTACATCCTGTAACAATTCTGGCAATGTGTCTTCTAGAAATTGTCTGTACCTTACACCATTGAATCGAGGAGGAAGAAAATGCGGCCCTATTAGATGATCGCCCCAAATTCCCGCCCAGACGTTCACCGAAAACTCTTGCTGAAATCCACTTTCTACAATGGCATGAGGATTTTCGTAGTCCCAAGAATGATTGTTGTGAAAATTTATGATGGCATCCCGTTAAAAACTTGCCTCATCTGTGAATAACACTTCACGTAAAATTGTGATTGTTTCCAATTTGTTGACGGAACCACTCACAAAACTCCAATCGTCTGGGAAAATCTCTTGGTAACAGTGCCTGCACCCGTTGCTTGTGGTATGGATACAATAAATTCGTATGCAGAACCTTCCGAATACTTTTATGACTGACATGGAACTATAAGGCTAATTTTTGGGTACTTGTTGAAGAATTGTTGTCAACTTCTTGAAGAATTGCTTCCTCTAACTGTGGTGTCATTATTGTCCTCGGTCTACCAGGACGCTCAGCCTGTTTAGTTAAAGATCCAGTTTCACACAGTCTAGCATGTAATCTGATGAAAGTTCTTTCTGTTGGAATATCTCTGTTAGGATATCGTTCTCGATAGAGTCGACGGGCGTCTGCAGCATTTCCATCTGCAAGTCCATAAACAAAATGCATCTCAGCTAATTCGCGGTTGTTCATATTTACTTGATACTTGACAGCTTACTTGACATAACCTATAAACATCATGTAAACAATCAAGAATTTCGTACAACCAGTGGCGTGGGTAAATCAATTAATGTAATTTCGATAATAATGTCACAAGTTATTTCAACCTTGTCGGGTTTGAGATGTAATTAATTCAAAAGTAAATAAGTTTTATCCCTTATTTAACTACATAATCGGTAACGTTTAAAAATAAAAAAATGTAAAAAATAACAGAGAAGCTATTATACGAATTATCAACCCCCCATTTCTACGCCACTGACTTTGATTGCATAAAGCTTAGCTATCAATTTCCAATAATATCAAACTCAACGACATCATTAGCGTACAATAGTTATTATCGTAAATATCAATCAGGTTACCCTCTGCCACACCACTGGAAACAAAATTCATAATCTACTTTCATGAAAAGAAGCTTCGTATTACAAATAAAAAACACACAAAATGTAATCAAAATCGGCGAACAGTGTTTTGAGTAATTCATGAAAAACCGATATTTCATTAAACTTTGGACACTCCGTTACTCGGAAACGGAGCAAGTTAGGACACACGTTTATATGAACTTTTTGTCATGAAATATGACAAGGAATCACCACCTGAAATTAAAGTCATCATTCAAGATACACCCTGTATATACAGGTACATTCTGTCTTTCATTCGATGCGCACCACAAAATAATCAACTTTCCCAGTCACTTCAGTGCTTCCAAAAATAGAATAAGTTCGTTCCTTGTTGATCTACAAAATAAGCAAACAAAATTATTCGAATGAACAGAATAATATACATAGGTAATTTAATTAAAAACTTCAATTTTATTGAGTAGTAAAATACTTAATAGAAACCAACTTGTGTTATACAATTACAAGAAGTTCTTTGTTACATTAAGATTCAAAAGCTATATTAGTTTCAAAATGTGAGTTCGCAGTTTAAAATAAAGAGCTTTGATGTGACAGTCATTTTTGATATGTGGATGTGGTTAACCAAAATATTTCACCAGGGATTATGTTTCTTCCATGTTAACATGAATCTGAGGTTATGGTTTTTCACTCCACCATGCAGTTGGTTATTATAATAGAGAAACGAGAATACAATTGCATAAATATCATATAATCATTTCATTGGAGTTCACTTACCGTTTTCTGATAATGAAATAAACTGCAGTACAAGTGCACAAAATGAACAAGACGGTCTAAGAGATGGTTGTACCTTCAAGATGGGTAATTTTGTGACCATTGCGGAATTTTACACCGAGAAGGAAGTGAATTTCACATTACGGTGGATGTTTTCTCAATTGAAGGATATTTGCATCACTATTTTCAACCTGACAAGGGAAAATTTACCTACAGAATGAGATATTATTTCAATTACGTACAAATACTCAATAAGTCAACGATGGAAGTAAGAATCCCATAAATCTGAAATAAAATTAAGCTCTTAGGACTAAGAATACATTGTTAACTTAAAAAAAAAATTCTTCTTGTACTCAAAAAACCATTGGCATACCGTAAGGGTGGGCGGAGAAATCCCTTTTCAAAATACAAGTTCAGGTGACCCTACAAGCCATTAGGACCCACCCTAACGGTATGCCAATGGTTTTTCGAGTATTCTTGTTTCATTATCTCATCATAAAACACATCCCAGCCTGATCAAAATCGTACCCGAATAATAAAAAAAATAATAATAACAATAATACACACATAACGCGGCCCTACGAGTCTTCTACGATACTCGTATTGTAGTGTTGATTATCTTCTACGACACTCGTACGGTATAGACTAGACCGGTGTTGCCTTATGCTCCGGGGGATATTGAGTCCGTTGTGTGGAACGAGGAGTGCCGAATATACTGGAACTGCTCATTCTGTGTAGTCCTCCTCGACCATCAAAGTGAGACGATTTTCGTCATGGAATTTTCGGCTCCTGGCGAAACGAACATCGTCCGAAAAGAGGAGGAGAAACGGACTAAATATCGAGACTTACTCTTTTAACTCAGCAGGCTCGACCTAAACCATTCTGTTGAAATGCTTGTTCTTATTATAGGGGCCCTTGGTGGTATGATTGACACACTGTTCTCGAACTTGAAAATCATACCGGCTTGTCGTGATATGGCAGAAATCTTAGCCGGACGAATGCAGAAGGCGTCATTCTTGGTTAACTGCGTCTACTCAGGGAACATGATTCTCGGACCTAGTAATCACTTACCCCACGGACGTGGGGAGTGATTATCTGGGTAAACGATTTAGCGCGTCCTCCTTATGTAGTGGGGCTTCGGAGACAGGGCCTGACTGAGGAACATCCTTATAGGAAAATGATAATAATTATTTTGTTGATATAAAGAACCTACGAAGAATCTTTGATTCATGCATCATGATCATGAGGATATACGGGTCAATACTGTCCGTATACTGAGTAAAATCGTGTATGAAAATCTGTCACTATCCCCTAGTCTATCAATTAAATGATAACTGTAGAGGAGTTGAATGCGTTATTGTCGTTGTGAAAATTAATGAGCGAAGTAATAATAATAATCCTATGATATTAGCGAAATAAGAAAAAAAAATATATAAAGTTTTGATTATATCAAAACAGTTTTTGAGTTAGAAGTTTGTGCTTCACCCCCAAAAACCTTCCCTAACAAGTTTTTCTCATAAAACCACTGGTCACACAGACAATTTTATTTTCACGTGTCCTACAAAAAAAGTTCTTATAATTATTTCGTTTTATTCAAAGAATTTCGAGCAACGAATGATCGTTGTTAAGGATAGGTTTTACCTGAATGATTTCAAGTAATTTGTAAAGTAAGCTAAAACCTTATTAACCTTTCGCTGGACAAAATTCGTGAATTTGTATATTTAAAAATTTAAAATAGTAATAAACTTTGCGAATGCTGTCTTACTATTTCTTTCCCAAATAGTTAATTTGTATACATTATTGCTTACTGTTCCTTACTTGTAAATTGATAATTGTTGAGTAATTGATACTATTCAATTAGTAATTATTACTTAAAGATAAATCTAAACTGAATATGAAAAATTAAGAAAAATATCCAGAACATCATAGTGTAAACAAATTAGATCGCCTCAAAAGGTTGCGGTGATTTTACTTGTAGAGAAGAATTATACAGCTGGAAATTCCATAATATCGAGAACTTTTTAATAAAATGTTTCTCAGAGAGATTCATATCTCAGGAAAGTTTGTGTCCATTTTGAATGATTACACTGTCACAAAATGGAATGCTCTGAAAGCAGAAGATATTTTCAGTGAGGCGGAAATAAGGACAAGTTTTGTAACAAAATTAAGCCTAAATTATAGCTATTGTAAAAAGTTTCTTGACTAATATTTATTCGTCTCTTTGATGAATCATTAAAAATTATTGATCTGCACAACTAAACAGATACCAAATTTCAATATACTTGAAGGATAGGTCAAGAACTTGTTATTAGTCCAGTCAATGACCATTTTCTGTGTATTTATTCCATACAGCACCGATTTTCATGAAAATTTGGATTTGCGTTCTACTTCTATTCCAAAGTCTACCCTGTGGCGGTTGTTGCTTTCTTCTTGGGAGTGGATGCCACCCCTTCTTAGTGGTGAAAATTTTTTCATTGGAAATAAGTGCGGAAATCGATAAATTTACTAATTCTAAGCAACTTTTGATCCATGAAAGTCATTACTTTTCGACTTATTCGCCAGAGGAATTGTCGGTTTTCAGGCAAAAAAACACTTTTTCAGATTCTTTTTCGCGAATAACTGGAAAAATCTGCATTTAATAGAAAAACCTGAGAAAAAAATTATAGCTTATAAAAAAACAAAAACATTTATTTATTTATTATGTACAAAGGGAATAAGTTGATTGGTATTTTCAAACGCCAAAATGCAAACTTTCTACGTACAATAATCAAAAACCAATGCAATATTCGGGAAAACTCAGGATTTCTTTTAAATTCCTTAAAAAAAATCATTTTTATTTTTTATAAAAGTTCCTAGCATCAAAACTAAGCAAGGAAAGAAGAGAATAATGTCGATTCCTATTTTTTGTTGAAAAAAAATAGTGAAACTCTCACCCTCTCTTCCACCCCATTTGAAAAAAATTGTTGCCACTTTACAAGTCACTTATTTTATATGTTCTTATAATACGTTCTGATTGTTTGACTAGTTTAAAATACTTATTTTTGAAAAAAATTGCGCTGAAAGTGAGAAAATTATTTTCGTAATTTAGCGAAAAATCACCTGAAACTTCACGAAATTTCTCCACGAAAATAAGTATAAAAGTGGCTTTGATCTTCTTTAAAAAGCACGGCACTGTGCTAGAGGTGTTTTGGTCTGGTTCGACTGTCAGAACCCCATAACATAACAGTCCCAGGAGAGTTTACTTAGGTTCAAAACCTTGCTTTTATATTCGGCACCTTGGTTTTATCGATCTGAAGTACTCACCCAAGAAGATCAAAATAAAAATGGAATAACGACTCAAAATCGGAATAGTTTTTTCAAAGATTTTCAGAAGTGATCCGTTGTTTGGTTCACAGAAACGTCTAATGTGAAATTCACGGTGAATCAGCCTTTATGGCAGTAGTAGGAAGGTTTTCTTTTCATCAGATGATATTAGGCATCATCAGGAAGTACTCTCATGGCTTGGACATATGCATTGTGCATTCAAACAATTACTGTCATTGTCAATAAATGGATATTTTAATTATAAGAATTGAACATTTTTCTTCTGTGACAAATACGATCATTTTATGATCTTATGCTGTATTTTTGAATACCTGGTCTCGCATAGTGGAACATCCTTTGAGGAAAATAATGATAATAATAGGCTAATGACCTCAGAAGTCGATGCCTCCAACGAAAAGATTAAATAAAAATAATAATAATTATAAATGGGGGAAGCTGAATACACTTGTTAGTAATGAATGAAGTGAAGAATTTGTATATAAGTGTATAAATTTATTATTTATTGCAAAGCACTAGGAGTATTGTACTACCATCTACGACTAGTAAGCACTGAAGATGGCGCAAGTCGAAAGCGCTTTGCAATAAATAATAAATTTATACACTTATATACAAATTTTTCGATTTATTCAATAATAATTATATTAAAAATTATAATACTGATTATACCCGTGCATCCCCAGTAATTGGAGGCAAAATATTATGCATCAGGAGAAAAAAAGGACCTACATCAGTCTCTAATGCAAGAGTACATGCATTCTATCAAAATGGAGTTTGGGTAAATTGAAATGAAATTGGTCTCGTTTTAGACGGTGAACCCTGTTACCAAGTTATTGGAGCCCGTTCAGCAAAAAGCTCACAAAAGACCTTGACTTATCAAATAATTTGACCTTCGTATTCTCAGTTCAAGTGGGCTGAAGTCGGGAAGTTTCATACCTTGGTCTACCGTAGCGTGTCGTGGGGTGCCTGAATTCGCAATGCATTTGTTATCTGCTTGCTAAACTTATGTGTTCTCAGCCTGTATAAACAGGCATAACGCGACTCTAGGAGTATTGTGCTACCATCTACGATACTCATACGGTATAGAGGAGACACTGGTGTTGCCTTATGTTCCGAGGAATATTGAGTCTATTGTGGGGAATGAGAGGTGCTAAATCTATCGGAATTACTCATTTTCCACCGTCAAGCTATTGAATAAAACCAAACAAGCTTGATGCAGTCGTCCTTGACCATGAATGTAAGACCATTTTTGTGATTAATTTTTCGATTACTGAAGAAACGACCATCATCCAGAAACAAGGAAGAAAAAAGAACAAAATATTGGGATCTCATCTTTGGAATCCGCTGATGAATTTTAGCTGGATGAATACAAAAGACAGTAATTCTTGGTTCACTCCGTCTGCCCAAGGAACATGATTCTCGGACCCAGTGATCACTTAATCCACGGGCGTGGGGAGTGACCATCTTAAATGACATCAGCTTGCCCTCCGAATGTCGAGGGCCTGTCTAGGATATTCTAGAAAAAAAAAATAATAATGTCAATATTTCAATTCCATTCTGAACCACTTCCAATCGTCCAAATAATCGGAAATTTGGCACACATATTGAGGACCGAAGCCAATACGATAATATTATAATGTGTATATAGTGTAGTCATTCACGATAAATCACTGTACGTCATGGATCGCCTCCGTTGGATGATAATGTATGCTCGAGTCCGTGAATTGTGGATAGTAACTCATAAGTTGTACGGTTCATAATTCATGTAAAGCAGGTCATGAAATAAAACAAGTATCAGTTAGGTACTTAGGCTTCAAATCGAGTTTTACTTTGTTACTTTCTCACCTCCCCTCCGTACTTTAAAATCCAGTAAAATCCGGAAAATGTACGATAAGTCACTATCTAGAATTTACGAACTAGAGTATAGTTACGTACACACGGCCTTACAACTCCGTTATTCTGATGAATCTATGTAGTTAGTTAGTCCTCAGATGGACCATTAGGTTCACAGATATGGACAAATGAACAATATATCTCCAATCCTAGTCCTCAATTCCAATTGTCCTATTCTTAGTTAGCTGCCTTTATGTTTCCTTTGAACTTTGTTAAGTCTACAATAGTTATTCATGATACAAGTGTTAAAAGTGGCATTTTATTTTGTGAGTGGGGAGCCACTTTTAACAAATGTATCATACACATTTTTTTGTACAGTTACTGCTAGTAAGAAAAACCAAAAAAAATATAAGATCCATGAGGATTCGAACACACAATCTTTGTATTACAAAGAGGCTCCAACTATAATAAACCCTGACGCACTTTATTTATAAATGTCATTATTTGTCAATGATGAAGGACCTCCTACAGTTGGACCGAATACTATTTCGTTTGTAACTTCAAAAGGAATTAGTATTACCAATTGCACCAACGGCCAAATACCTGTGCGAACTTTTATAAATGATTCCTCTTGAGTGGGTGTTCTGATTATAATATATGATTAAAGTGTTTCTATTAGAGAGATCTATATTACTGAGTATCCATCATCTCATCTGTCATTTTACTTTTAACAACAGTGTTGAAAGTATTTTCAACATTAGTGTTAAAAGTGATTTTGTGAAAACATCAGTTTTTATTTCATATGTCAATGAATTGAAAACGTCATTTTTAATGACAGTTTTACAAAAATCAGAGTTTTTCTTTATTTTGATTTATACCCCCATATAATTTTCAAACAAAGGAAAAAGACATGCTGTACGCTCAGGTATGTAGGCAAAAAGGGAATAATCGGATCCGCAAATATATGAACCACTAGGCGCTCGAGCGACTTTTTCCACTCTTCTGATGGTTTACTGTTTTTCGCCTTCTTTCTCATAAAGTGAATAACATCAACTATCACTTCCCATGTCTGATCATTTAAAACTTTGCCTTTAATATTGAATCGAAACTCCATTTTTATCAATTGGTGCCCCTTTTTACCTATTTAAAGCACGTCACAGCGTGTGCAAATCGAACTTTCTAAAAAGTGCGTTTTTTAAGGTATAACCATGGATACATCAACAACTCGAGAACAGTGAAGTCTGAATGACAATGTTATGATTACTGATCTGACAGGAGTACCTTGTAACGTCAATTGAAATATTACAAACAAATGCAAAACTTTTATTCAATATGCGTGGATAACTGGTCTTTCAAACACTTGCTCTATTTCGAACACTCCAGCAGAGCCGTCGTGTTTGAAAATTCGAAAAGACCTATTTATCTGTCATTATTTATTTCTCAATTTTCAAATAAAATTTCAGATAATCTTCATGACACCAGTTGTCACTCATTATCATATATAGTCACGTGGCGTAATGGTAAAGTTCGCCTAGCAATCAAAACTGAGGTCGCGAGTTCAAAACCCACCGAGGGCAATTTTTCTTTAATTTCAATTTGAAAATAAATAATAAAAATTAAAATAAAACTACCACTAAGGAAAATTAAACTACCTTCGAGTAGAGTTATTGTAAATAGGAAATAGTGATTGTTTTTTATCGTATCGTTAAATATATAAACATTGAAAGTAAGACATCTCTATTTTTGAAAACTACTGTCGACGGAAAAGTATTGTAACAAACTCGTAAATTAAAATGGCGATTAACAATCTTAAACATTAACGCGCTCGCTTCGCTCACGCGTTAAAATATCTCGATTGTTAATCGCCCTTATTATAATGCACTTGTTCGTTAAATAACCGTGTATTGATTATTCACAGACTGTAGCATATAACCAATTAACTCTTTGCTCATAATTCTTCCGAATTCTCAGAATCGGTATGTCAATATCAAAGTCTGTATGAAGCAGTACGCGCACTGAATCCGCTCGACTCGGATTGGCACGGCACGGTATTGTCGAGCGTTTTGCATTCATTCTGTTTCAATATACCTCCGCGCACTCATTCAGATCGGAACGGAGAGACCGTTCGACTCGACTCGACTACGACCGAGAGAACTAGTTGCTAGTCGAATAAGTGCGCGGGTAACCGTCGAGCTGATCCGAGTCGAGCGGATTCAGTGCGCGTACTGCTTAATAGTGAAGCAGAGTTGCTGTCAATTTCCCACCTTTGTTGTCTTCGCTATTTCAATTTCGACTTGTTGTGATTTAAAATGTGATTAAACTCCTACCATTCATTACGATGTGTTCTATGTAGTCGCCAGCCGCAAGAAAACTGAGAAAGGAAAAGACTAATTGAGACAAAGTTATATTTCATAGAATTTTCAATTTTACTTGATGATATACTTGTAAAATTCGAAATGAGTTTGGCAAACTGAAATGAGACACAGAGTGCAATTCCATTATCAAATATAAAAATGCGGAAGAAATCTCATATTTTGGTTCTTGCAGTTGACACAAAATAAAATCCATTTCCAGTTCGAATCAATAATTGAAAAACAACGTTTTCATTTCTTAAAAATTCTTGCAATTCACACAAAGATAATTTTCATGTTGGGTATTCCTACAATAATATGATTTGAGTGAATTAAACTTGAGCTGGCTTGCTAAATTTCACTTCTTGAACAATAAGTGATTAGATTTTTCATCTCACAAATATAGGAGCAAGATAAACTGAAGATGAACAAAGGTTTCCATTCTATGAATACGGAAAATGTAAACAGATAGTTGAGTACTCATTTTACACGCAAGAACTCACCTTCTTTGAAATGCTGATCTTGATATGACAAGTGTACTCATATCACGAGACATCGAGACCTCATCAAGCGCTGGTCTAAGGAGGTGGGAAATGGGGTAATTACCCCCACCCCATCACTCTCTAAGGGTTAAAAAAATTGAATCCTCTTAGATCGTAAGTGTTTGCTACCTTCATAGTAAATAATATGCTCTCGAAACGATATCATCTGTCGAGTCATCTGCAATATTTCTTCATCACGAGATCCTTCGCCGCCAGTACCGTTTCTCAGGAATTCAATATTCAATTTATTTTGTGGAAAAAACTAGTTCACCTATCATCGGTTGTTCATAATCGTAGAAGAGAATATCACTTCTGACACCTCTATATAAGTGAAATAAAGGCCAAAAAAAAGTAATACAACTCCACTAGCTAGCTTCAGCTTTAACCAAAAAACCCTATCTGAACCGTAAGAATCACTCCGTCTGATGCGTTTATTGATAATCTTTCTCGAGCAATAACTAAAGAGAGTGAAGAGCTAGTATAAAAACAACCAAATGCTCCCGCATACTTGGGAGTTTCAAAAACAAGCTTCTGGAGCCTCGACTCAGAACGATGCTAAATAGAGAACCTCAAGAAATTTCGACCGTACACACAATAGATTTGAAGAAGGCAGTGTGGAGAGTTGTGACAAGAAAGCCCCAATCTTATCTAATTCAGTATTGTCGCATTTCCTTTGTCTATATGAAATGAATATAAGAGCGTGAAGCCAATGTTAGACATACCTACACAGTTTTCTCAACCCTAATGAATTTAGAAACTAGCTGTCTCAATCATATACAGTATGTATCTTAAATAATGTCATTTATTTCATGTGTGTCTCTTCACTTATTATGTTGTACCAAACTACAAAGGGAGTTAGTTTCAAGAAAAAAAGTTCTTATGAACATATGTCTCTAACTAGTTACACAGAAACGGAGCAAGTTAGAACACGCGTTTATAAGAACTTTTTTTCATTGAATGTGACAAAGAATCATTACCTGAAATTAATAGCATCATTTAAGATACACCCTGTACAATATTTGGCGGCAGTTCAATTCACGCATTTCCAGAGTTAATTCGCACTTTTTTCTATCATCCCGACGAATCCAATGCAGCCCATGATTACCGGTTTTTCTGATATTGAACTCAAAGCGAAAATTTTAATGAGCGTATATCTGCTCTGAGTTCTGAGCTTCGCATTTTCACGTTATGTTAAAATCTTTGGAAAGTACTCCCATCAATTATGTTTCTCGACATTCAGCAGATCACCGAGCATAGTTTCTTATTCACGGTTGTTTATTCATGCAAGACGCACGGTTGAGCAACATTTTATTTCCCATATTATGGATAGAACATGGAGGGTGTCTGTTGCATACTATATCTGTGGACTATCATCATCATCCTAATTGTCAAAGTTTTTATACACAAGTTGGTGAAACATTTTTATTTTAACACACAAAACCACTAGAATTGTTATACAATGGCTTCTTCAAGTTGGAGTATACTGAGAAAAGTTTGCAGCGTTAATCTCAATTGCCTGCCTTTCGTTGAGATACCTTTCATCTATTGAAAAAAAATTTTAATTGGAAAATTAGGTCGATAAAATATATATTTTCAGTTATATAAAGATATGCGAAACTACACAAATCAGACCATTTAAAGAAAAAAGGGAGCGTAAAACTGGTTCTTTTGATAGGAAAAAATTATTTATTCGTTCGAATTTTGCTTCAATATATTTCCATCATAGACGCTAACTCCCGTCTTAATTTTCATGTTTGGCTAATCTTATTCAGTGCGGTCGGAGATCCCCACCCAAACCCTGCTGAATATCGCTATATTTCGACAATGCTAGGGTGAAAAATTAATAGGATCTTAATGATCAGTGAAAGCGTATGAGTTCACATCCAACCTTGTGCTAGGAATCGCACGTAAAAAGGCAAGACCTCGTTAATCCTTGGCTCGCACAAGTTTCAACTTTTGAGGGCTGCCGTTCGTAAGGGGGACAGCTGGTTAACCCCACAAACGCCGTAGCTTCTAGGTGACACTACTAAAAAAAAGTTCTTGAAAAAAACAATATCTCAATATGCAGCTAGAACACATGTCTTCTTGGTAGCTCAGTTGGTAGAGCCTTGACCGGGAATCTGGAGGTCGTTGGTTTGAATCCTGCTCGAGGGAAATAATTTTTCAGGAATTTAAAAATTTGTCTGTATGCCGCTAATTTTTCGTTGATCAGTATTCAAATTATTTTTGAATAAAACGCCTGCCTATATATCTGCATAAAAATACCACGTATCGAATGGATATACATAATCTCAATTTTAGGAGAAGTGCATTATCTTTCAAAACGCAGCTTAATCTTTCAGATCTGCGGGTTACTGCAATTTTTAACGGAACTCAGAAAATATTTATCAAATACCCAGCTCATATTTATTTCAAGCTGTGGTGAAAAACACAGCGAATTCGAGGTCAAGTGAAATAACAAAGAATAGTGACCTGTCACTATAAAAATTAAACTTCGCCTTTTATTTTCATTTTTTTTTTAACTTACACAATGGAATTGGTACAGCCTACGGAGTTTGAAGACTAAATGCTGATATTTCGTCTGTTTCTATTCCTCTTCTTGGACGATGTGATGTTTTTTTCACCAGAAGCTGAAAACTTTGGATTTTCTTGCGCTTCAAAATTACTGATAAATATGCTTTGTGACTTTCATTGAGATTCATTGAGACAAACCCGCGCACTGTAAAGTATTAAATTTCTTTGATAAATTGCAAAACCAGTCTGCAGAGTTGAGTTCCATAGACAACATGATTTTTTCAATTGTATTTTAACTTCTCATACATGATCTCCTGACTTATTTCGTTCGACAGGTTTTCGTTTTAAAAAATAAAAATGTCTCAATTTGCGAGTACCTCTGCGATTTCTATTCAGTTTCAATGAAATGCATTTGTCCGCCGGACGAAAAAAACTCAGAAGACTATTTTGATTTGAAGATGAAAATTATAAATATATTATTCATTTAAAAAAAACACCGTGGTGTATCATTATTATTTTTCAAAATTTCACCAGCCAGTATATCAGAAATGAAGCAGTTTTTTTTGGTGTGTTGGCATCGACTACTATGGTCATTAGCCACGTGTTCTGGATAGGCCTTGTTACTAACTCCATACGCCACCTTAGAAGCAGCATGATTATTCGTAGTCCCGTCAATCATGAATTGTTGATAATTATAATCAGGGGTAATATAATAAGTGGTATCATTATTACCGATAATTTTTTGGAATATTAATGAATTGCAATCCCAAAGCTGAATGCCAATGAATTGATATTCCAAAAAATTATAGGTTTTCAATCATACCACGAATTATATTTTGGACGACAATATATCGATTTGAAATAAAGAAAACTTGTGTCACCTGGTAATTGATGCTTTTACTTCTAGCGGTATTCAACGGAATACTCTTTTCCACGGCCTCATCTATGATACCAATGGACATTTGTCCCCAACGATCGCTCATATTGATAAATAAAGATAACTAGTCAAAACACATAAATTTGACGTTTATAATTTAAATCATTATTTTCACTTGACAGATAGTAAAACAAAAACTAAGCCGGTTTATCACCGTGAAAATACAGCGACACGCTATATTTTCACTGTAGTTCCGATTCTATTGGCTGAATTTAAGAATTTGAAATCCACTGATTGGTTGTTAAGCAAGGAAATATATTGTCAGGGGTAATATAATAAGTGGTATGATTATTACCGATAATTTTTTGGAATATTAATGAATTGCAATCCCAAAGCTGAAAATACAACGAGTCCGCAGGACGAGTTGTATTTTCTTGCATTGGGATTGCCAATGAATTGATATTCCAAAAAATTATAGGTTTTTAATCATACCACGAATTGTATTTAGGACGACAATATATCGATTTGAAATAAAGAAAAATCATGTCACCTGGTAATTGATGCTTTTACTTCTAGCGGTATTCAACGGAATACTGTTTTCCACGGCCTCATCTATGATACCAATGGAGATTTGTCCCCAACGATCGCTCATATTGATAAATAAAGATAACTAGTCAAAACACATACATTTGACGTTTATAATTTAAATAATTTTCACTTGACAGATGGTAAAACAAAAACTAAGCAGGTTTATCACCGTGAAAATACAGCGACAAGCTATATTTTCACTGTAGTTCTGATTCTATTGGCTGAATTTCAAAATTTGAAATCCACTGATTGGTTGTTAAGCAAGGAAATATATTGTCATAGAAGTATTTGTGATACAGATAGAGTTCTATTGGGCTTCAAATCGCACCCAAAATCAATATTATGGCCAATTTTCTCTCAGAAAGTGTCAATCAATCCGCGAAGGCATTTTTATACCTTGGTGTGGATAACACCGTGTCGTTTCTCTTAACTATGGGACATCATAGAGGAATTAATATTGAGAAGACAATATGTGTATAACTGTTTTAATTTTAAGCTACCAAAAGCAATTAATTCATTTGGAATTAGCATTATCCATTGGAGTATCCTTCGCAGATTAAAAAGCTTTATTTTCGGATCAAAATGGATGAATTTTATAGGAACAAAACCCCATTTGAATGGAGTGTACACATTTGTAGAAATTTGAGACTCAATAAATGCTTTCCAAAAGAAAACCTTTATGTTCAAACAATATATTTCAGATAAAGTCGTGCAGCAGCAAGTATATTGAAGGGCTTTGGGATTCCAATAAAAAATGCGCCAGGGCACATTTAGCCAGTCTTATAGAGAAGTTCACTCTGTAACAAGGTTGAAATGAAAACTTGATGAGACTTCCGAAGCAGGAGCCGAAAGGTGAGCACGAAAAACCATGAGCGTTAAGAATTTTCATTCGAATCGAGTAACTATTCTGTCTCTATGATCTAAAATTTTATTTTAATGCTATGAGAACCAATAATAAAACATAAGAAAAAATCAACCCCCGATGAACCTCATATATTTATTCACTACTGAAATGAATTAAATTCGTGTTCAATATCTCCTTTGGAGGTTGTTGAAAGTCTCTGAATAATCCAGTACGATTGGGTTTTGAGATGAGGATCGATTGTAGCACCACCAAACTTGGTATGCTAGTAGTTGAAACCATGATAAACACGAAACAAATTGTTTACCAAAATTCCAGGCCCGTTTTTTTTTTCGTTTATAAATAAATACATAGATTTTTGCTGTAATCGTGGAAAGTATACGATTAATCGAAAAAAAAAAAAAACTGAGAAAGGTGAAAGACAATTCAATTCTCTACAAAAATTATTCCTAGTAATTCCTTTTGAAATGCGCCCGTTTTCTCACCTCTCACCAACCGCTGAAAATTCTGGGGGAGCCGAATAATTGATTGGTCATAACTCTTCTAAAAATTATCGAAGTAGAAAAACGAAGAGTTTATATCGTTTCTGAAGACCCTACCTTCTCATGCAGACATCATATGCGAGTATTTGTGTACCTAAAATGTGTTTCGTCGCACTTCACGGAAATGTTTGCGGTTGATCCGAAAATCATGGATAATTTAGTAAATATTGAATGATTATACTGAAGCAGCAACACATTCCCTCTTTGAACTTTATGCAACAATTTTAAAGTGGTGTGACAGGTCCTACTTATACATGCCAAAATAAAAAATTGTTTTACTCCTGCCTCATTTTCAACTTACCCATAAAACCGGCATTCCCTGAAGTAAATGTTGAAATTAATCGCTTATTCATATCCTTCGTAATATATGTTGAATAACACTATTGTGAAGTGCAAACCTCAAGCTTGAAATCACATTCTTCATTTTTCAAAATCGTTGCATTTGGTCTAAAGAGGGTACTGATTCCTGCTTCGCATCAACTGAAATATCCATGACTTTCGATCCTTCGTAAATATCGTAGATGGGTTATGTGAAGTGGGGCAAAATTCATTTTGGTTACTCAGATACTCACATGTTATATTTGCCTATATGATCACATATGTAAAGTACACACTCCAAGGGTTGTTCATCTTCTTCCGGAGGACAGGAAGGGATAGAGGGGAGGACCAACAGTCCTTGCAGAAAGGACGCTGTTTACCACATCTGCAGTTGAGCGTATGCGTAGTGTCTGATGCAGCATATAAAGTATACTTTGAAAGAACTATGATAATCAGGGTAGTTTTTTTATGGTAGTCCCGGAAAAGGCTAGCAAAAAACTGGGCTGGTTGAGGTACTGGAGATTTCAGATTGAACTTAGGTTCTCTGCATAACAGGTTCTTTCCAGTGCTACTGGAAAGGGTCCAGCGATTGAGAAATAACCACTCCATGTTTGAAGGATTAGTTGTAAACTCTGAGCCTGGTAAGTGTATTTTATTATTTGTTATGTGACACTCTGTATATAAACCAATTAGTGAACTATTTGACTGATGTAAAACTGACAATTTTTAATATAAAATTTGATGACAAGAAACATGCAAGCCTTTCATCATTGTATACTGATTTATATAACATGGCGCAGTCAAAGTTCTGAAACAGTAATAGAAATCCGCACTACTTCACAAATATTCAAAAAGTGGAGAAATGGAATTTCTTAAACAACCCGAGAAAATGTCACTTGAAAGTGACTTGGCTTTGAATTGAAAGAAGTTCAATGCAGCTTATAAATTGTATATGGTAGCATCTGGTTGCAGTGCAAAAGAGGAGAAAGTAAAAGCGGCAGTTTCATTATATAATATTGGAAATGAAGCTCGTTAGATATTGAAAACATCGAGTTGGACAGAAGATAACAAAGAGAATGAAAATAAAATTCTGCAGGAATTCAAAAAATATTTTGTTCCAAAAACAAATGTTAGTATTGAACGACACAAATTCAATACCAATGTAGTTTAATCAAGGACAGAATTGTATATGGAATTAGTGACAAGAGAATAAAAGATAGGCTGCTTCGTGAAGAAAATTTGGACTTGGATAAAGCCATAGTAATATGTAAAGCAGCTTAGGAGACTGAAAAACATATTGGTAAAGGTAAGCTTATCGGGCTTCTACGCAAATAAAAAAAAAGTAATGTTTTTTACGTAGTTTTATCTCCTGAACACGAATCTGAAAATAGTTTGCGGCGCTCTCTGCTTCTTTCCGAGATATGGCTCTCCAAACATTGAAAATTGACAGTTTTCAAACACGAATTTTTCAGTAAAAAATCACTCAAAGTTTTTCCTTCTTTTGATAGGCCATTTCTTTACACACTAATCAACCCACATTTCACAATTGCAAGCACTAAAAACATTATTTTTTCACAAAAAATCCACCCTTCTTTAGGACAACACATAACCAACAAATTTGGATATTTTTATCATTTTACATGTGGTGGGTTCGTAACTGCGCGCGCTAACTATTTTTGGATTTTTTGTGAAAAAATTATGTTTTTAGTGCTTGTAATTGTGAAATGTGGGTTGATTAGTGTGTAAAGAAATTGCCTATCAAAAACTTTGAGTGATTTTTGACTGAAAAATTCGTGTTTGAAAATGTTCAATTTTCAATGTTTGAAGAGTCATATCTCGGAAAGTAGTAGAGAGTGCCGCAAAATATTTTCAGATTCGTGTTCAAGAGACAAAACTACGTAAGTAACATTACTTTATTTTTTGATTTGCGTAGAAGCCCGATAAGCTTACCTTTACCAACATATTCAAAAGTTGTATAATGAAAACGAACATGACGAAGAAATGTGTGAAATAAAGAATAATGAAGATTCAAGGTACACGAAGAACGTACAGTGGCAACACAGGAACACAAATTTCCAGGACAAGCGATGGGGATCGAACATAAGTCAACCATCAACCAGCGGGGCTCGACCATCAACCGTCGGTGCTCATCCATCCGTAATTCTGAGAAATATACCAAGTAGGGTCACCGCAAGTTGTTCTAAATGTGGATACAGCTCTTTACACAAAAGGAGTCCTGCAGAAGAAAGGAGATGTAATCGTTGTGATAGATTGTCTCATTTTGTGAAATTTTGTAGATATGAAACAAAACATAAAATATGTCATTTAGTAAATACCAAATCGGAGGTTGAAAATGATGAGTATGTACTTGGTTCGGTTGATAATTGTCCCAATGAGTATGATTGGTGTGTTCCACTGAGGATTTTGAATAGTAACAAAAATATTACTTGCAAAGTTGACACTGGGGCACAAGTTAATGCGGTACCGTTGCATATATTTCAAGAAATGTTTATTTCGCATAATTTAAGGCCATGCGCATAAAAAATAACGAATTATTCAGACACACAAATAAAAACTTTTGGTATTGTTGAATTATCAATAGAATTTAAAAAAAAATCATTCGCTAATACCTAGGTATGTCACCCAATGAGCTTTTTGTTTTCGGTAACGTGACATCAGATAGAATATTTTTCATCTACACAAAAAATTGTTTCAAAATAACTGCATTTTTGGGACATTTTTGAGATTTTTTTTTTGTGAAAAAGTGGATTGAAAATTCAATTTCCATCACAGCACGTACGTAGAATCAACCTTCCTCTAGAAGCCTGTCCTTGTTTGAAATCGATAAGAGGAACCGTTTTTGAGTTATCAATTGACTCTTCCACCACAAAAAGCGTCCCAAACGTGATTTCGCTCATGGCCTCTTAAGAAAGTGAGTGTTTACCAATTTGAATTTTGCAAACGTCTTGAGCTGAACATATGAATATATTTAGATCAGACTCATATGCTCAATAAGACAGAATAAGAGTTATGCCCAGTATATTTTGTAGCCACAAACACCAATATCGCAACCATACAAAACTCCCATTGCCATTTATAGATATTTTTAAAATTATATTAACTGGCGATTGAAATAGGTTTTGAAATTTTAAATTTTCCTTCAAGTTTCTGGAAGCCCTGAAGGCAGACTTGAACATTTGGGTATCATGAGTGAATGAGACATCCTGTATGATATGAAAAAAAAAAAACTATGAGCACCGATTCGTGCACCGTATTTGTATTAAATGAATGTTTTTCTACATGGAAGTGACAAATTTCTAAAGATGTGAAATAAATCAGATTCTCCAGTTTTCAGACGATTTCAGGAAGTTTACTAAGAAAAAAATAATTGAAACCCTGTTGGAGACATCTGAATTTGTGGCCCAGTTTTGTAATTTCATTTTATCAGCAACAGACTCTTATAGATTCCGTCAGCGTTAACGGAGAAGGATTTTGTTCAAGCAGCTAGAGCAATTTACATCAGAAATAAAAACGTGTGCAGATTATGGAATGCGGATAAAAGAACATGATGTCATTAGCGGTTTTCTTTTTGTGTATTAGAAAGATCCAGTTTTTTTTTACTCCAGCAATGCTTTAATTATATCTGAATTTATTATTTAAGGTATCTTTATAAATCTTATAGGTACTCAGAAAAATAACTTTTATTTCGAAGTGAATAAAAAGTATCATTGATAAGGATTCGATATGAAATTTATTGATCGACAAAATACATAATAATTTCAACATCTGAATTATATTCCTGATGAGCTATGCAACAGCAAATACAAGCAAGTATCTCATAACACATTACTACATTTCTGATTACCTATCAACTAATTACCTATCAATAAGGGCTACAATTTTTTTTTATTCTTCCTTCATATTTCAATTATTCGATTTTATATTTGAATGCAACTACACTAATATACAATGTGACCCAGGGTTGAACCGAAAAACGTTCAGTATCGGTTTTTAAGGCGAAAATAAGAATTTTTTTTCATATAAGCACATGTCCCACTCTGATTCATTTTTAAGATACTCGTCGTCGTCCTTTTCGAAGTTTTCAGAAAAATATCAGTTTTTTATTCATTACTCATTTTGGCTAATACTGATGAATTTTAGCATGCTTATTTGCGATAATGAGAAGCATATTTTAATATACACAGATTGAATGAAATGAATAAAAAACTGATTTCTTCTTAAAACTTTGACACCATGTACCCATCTCGAAAACGAATTGAATTGGGATGATGAAGAAAAAAGCTTAGTTTCGCCATAAAATCCGATACTTAACATTTGGCGGTTTAAGCCTGGGTCACCCTATATAATAGCTGTATTCATCAATTATGAGCTGTCGCTTGGAATAATTCGAATGAAAATGAATCGATAGCGATATTCAGGTTTATTGAGGAGGACGCACTTTCGGAGAAATTTTCATTTGGTCTTGAACATGGAATACCAAATATAAAGTTATTGAAGTCATAATAGTAAAAATCCCATGAGTTTTGAAATGTAATAAAAATAATTCAATTATTCATTTGAAGATATCCTATTCATATTTATCATTTTTTGGTCTTGTACAATCACTATGGGCCCACATCTGCCACAGCTAGCAGCACAGTACCGTAATTCTGCAACATAAATTATACAAAAAGAGGTGGTCACAAAACAGGCACACCCAAGAAACCCAACCAGATGGATAATATTCCATAATTGCTTACAATTAGCACTCGCATTGTCTCCTCCTGAAGGAACATTGCCCAAATATATGTTAGATGTGATTCAATGTACATAGTAGCAGTTTTCAGATAATTTGTGGAAGAGTGTGGTGGGAAGAGTATTTCGACTTCGTCAAAATAATCGGTTAAATTCATGAAACTTTTCTGCATATTTTCCGAACTTTATTCGAATCACATTCAGAAAGGCCAAGAAAAAGATCCAGATCTTGGCTCAGTCATCGGCTGGAAAAGTACTAATCGGCCGTCATGGCAGAAAATCGAAAATTCTTGACCAGCCGTTAAAACTTACTGTGCCCAATGGCATATTCTGACCAGTGGAAAATGGGGTCCTGGACTTTATGTTGGAGTCTGAGGATAATGGGGAAGAAAATGTCAGATAGTGGTACCAAGGAACAGAAACCAGGAAGTGCCTCGAGAAATCCATGATGGAGTTGCTGGAGGACATAAGGGAGTGACGAAGATCCTGTGGAAAGTGAGGCAAGGGTTTCTCCGGGTAAATGGCCAAGCCAAGCCAATGGTTAAGAACTGGTGCAGAAAGTGTGCTGTATGCGCTGCACGCAATGGATCTCGAGCACAACTCAAGGCCCCGACGCGTCAGTATAATGTAGGCAACCCATTTGAAATAATCTACATTGACATCGCTTATGCAGATGTATTAGTCTCTTAGTAGTTTATACGGCATCAACTCCTGAGGACTTTTTGTTGAGAGTCCTGAAATTTTCAAGAAATTCATTAGACTTTCAACAGCTGCTTTTTCGTTAGTCAAAATAACTGCAGTTGTTGCTTTCAGGTTTGACTGCCTCCGGTGTATATCGTAAGCACTACACTCTAGGATGTGCTTGCTGTACTGTGGAGTGCACTTGGCAGCGTTGGCAGGTAGGCTTGTCGTGCATAGAGAACAAATATGCGTGGGTATGCATCGTATGACCAATTCGAAGACGATTGTGCACAACATGTTTCCGTCTTGGCAGCTTGATAGGGTTGACCCAAGAGTTGTTTATTCATTTTTAGTTTGGACTTATCATTCTTTCAGACGTTTTGAATGATTTTCATTAACGTTTCTTTGTTGAGTAATTTCTGGTCGTATGGGTGAATGCGAACATCTTCGTGGTGCTGTAAGTTGGCTGCTCTCCCAGCATATTAATTTTTCCTTATCTCAGAGTGGTTTGGTATCTACGCAAATGCTATGATTTTGCCTACTTGTTGGGCAAGATTGAGAAGATATCAGCGGCTGAAGGATCCAATGTGAATTTATTTTGCCTGGATTTCAAGGAGCTCAGGGAGTCAGAGCATATCAGCCTATTGACAATAGAAGATCGCTTACATAACAGCGTGAAGATCTGCAGCGAAAATAATTGCAGCAATATTTTTACTAATTACATTTTTATTATTTTTTAATTTCAGCTGATTGAATCCGACTTCTCTTGTTCTATCTTTTTTGCATAAAATTTTATGTCTGATTTTCATGGCGGAAATTTTGGAATACGCATGTGAACATTTGATTGCCATCAGGTTGGTGATGGTTGGCTTTGCAGAATACTTATTGTGGATGTCATCTTGCATGGCCGTACAGTATATCAAATTTAACACCGCACTGAACTCGGACTTCGGACTGAGAAGGATAATATATTCATTTTATTTCGTCTAACAGGGCCTATTAATATTATCACACAATTTAATTCACCGCACTATTTCCTAACCCCTAATATGAATCTCACACAAAAAATCTCAACCCCTATTGAACATTCTTTCAGCTGCTAGCATTGATGGATGTGATGAATAATTTCACAGAAATAGTAACGAAGATATCACTGGGCGCTCAATTGTAGTCAACAACATACAAATTTGTTCTATTAGCGCAAATACAAGGGTAATTTGAATGTTGAATGGCATTCGCATAACTAACGTTCCGCGATTCTTCCCCACCCTTCGCAGAATCTCCTAAATAGGGTCGCACTCGACTCTACAAATGCCATTTGGACTGAGGATTGCACTGCTGCTGCCGGGCCCAGTCAGTCCTATTTTGTATTCGACTAGGGCTGAAGGTCTTTATCGTCGGCGTTCGTTTGTTACACTCGTGCGACTTGTTTTATGGAATTTGGATGTTAATAGGATGTTTCCTTTATGATTGTGTGAATTGAATAATATAATTTGTGTTTTAAGTGGCTATTATTCTTTGTCGGCAAATGGTTAGAAGCATAAACTAGACTCTTATAGTGGGTAAATATCATTGTGTGTTTGGATTAAACGTTGATGTTGATCTTCACTACCGAGTCGAATGTGATTCAAGATTAAAATTTGTTTACATTCACATACACAGTTTCAATTCACTAGTTTATCTGTATGTTATGATAGAGATGCGACGCTGAGTAGAATAGAGTTCAGTGGAAAAAACATCCATAGATCATAATAGGGCTCATTTCAAACTGAACATGTCCCATCGAAAACGAGTAAATGTCACTTGAAAATTCCTGTATATGATTCAGTGTGCAATTTTTTTTTAGATCATTTGGGTTTTTTCTGAAAAAAAAAATTCAACTGACCAGTTCACTATCTAATCCAGTACGATTGGTTTTTGTGACAAGAATCGATTGTAGCACCACCAAACTTTGTATGCTAGTAGTTGGAACCATGAGAAACACGAAAAAAAATTGTTTACTAAAATTCCAGGGGTGGAACCTATTTTATTTTTTTTTTCGTTTAAAAATAAATAGATTTTTGCTCTAATCTTGGAAAGTATATGATTCATCAGAAAAACAACTCAACAGGGTGAAAAACAATTCAATTTTCCACAAAAATTATTCCTAGTAATGCGCTCGTTTTCTCAGAAAACGTATTTGAACGCCGACATCAAATTGTAGGTTCATCCTTACCGCCGCGGAAAATTCTGGCGGAGCCGAATATTTGATTGGTCATAACTCTGCTAAAAATGATCGTAGAAGGAAAAGAAAAAGTTTATATCGTTTCTGAAGACTCCTACCTTCTCAGGCAAATATAATGTGCGAGTATTTGACTACCTAAAATGTGTTTTGTAGCACTTCACGGAGATGTTTGCGGATGATCCGAAAATCATGAATGATTTAGTAAATATGGAATTATTATACCGAAGCATAAACCCATACCGTCTTTGAACTATATGCAACAATTGTAAAGTAGTGTGACAGGTCCCACATATACATGCCATAAAATAAACTATGTTTTACTCCTGCTTCATTTTCAACTTACCCATAAAATCGCCATTCTCTTCAAGAAATGTTGAAAATAATCGCTTATTCATATCCTGCATATATGTTTAATAACACTATTGTGAAGTGCAAACTTCAAGCTTGAAATCACATTCTTCAATTTTTATGTAGGATGTGTATGAACGATAATTTCAACATTTACTGAAGATTGTCGGGATTATGGGCGAGTTGAAAACTGAGGCAGAACCCAGTTTTTCCTTTGGCATGTATAAGTGAGACTTGTCTCACTAGTCTTAAATTATTGCATATAGTCCAAAGAGGGTACTGATTTCTGCTTCAGTATGATTATTTCATATCCACTAAAGTATCCATGACTTTCGGATCCTCCGTAAATATAGTTGAAGTGTTATTTGAAATAGGACAAAACACATTTTAGGTACTCGGATACCCACATGTTATATTTGCATGAGGTAGAAGTCTTCAGGAACGATATGCACTTTTTCTTTTCCTTATACTATAATTATTAGCAAAGTTATGACAAATCTAATTTTCGGCCCTGCCTGAACTTGCAGTGGCGTGTTAGCGCGAGCGTGAAATGTGACGTCGGCGTTAAACCACGTTTTCTGAGAAAACGAGCGTATTTCATAAGGTTTACTGAAGATCATTCTTGTGGAGAATTGAATTATCTCTTAACCTGTCCACCCCTGATTTTTTAGTATTTTCGTAGTAATACATGATGTCGAGATGTTATGTGCCGAGTTTCAGAGTGCTACAATTAATTTTTCACTTTTTGCTCGAGCTTGTCTGTCGTTACTGGATTATTCACAATTTGAAATGTTTTCATAATTCACTATTTTTTCACAAGTGATAATCTAACATATCGGTGATTTCAACCAATATGCTAGCATTATTTTAGCTAATCATTCGGTTTGATACTGACGGAAAACACTTAAAAAATTATGCAGTGTGTTCTCCTCACCAGAAGAAGTGAAAAACTGAATAAAATCTGGAAATGTGGACCAAACAAATTGCGTTGCGTAAGTGTAGGAATGCGCCAGCCTCTTGATGACAATAATGAGCCTGCATTACTCTCTCACTTCCTTTATTGAAGCTGATGGTTTGAAATTGAGGTTTTTCATGACTCTCAATCATAATTTGTAAAAATAAATTACTTTATACACCACATGACAGTTATTACTGACATTATTAATGTCATTTTAGTTATAATCCATAACTCACTGAGTTATAATCCATAAGTCACTAGTGAGTTATGGATTATAACTCACTAGTGTGTTATTTGATAGTTTACTTGTCCAAAATGGCATTAATGACAGTCATAACTGTCATGTGTTGGATAAAACATTGTATGCCACGCGTGTGTTATGTTGCCTAAGTCACTTGAGAATTTATACCACTCGTCCTGACGGCCTCGTGGTATAAATCTTTCTCGCGTGACTTATTTTCAACATAACACACTAGTACCATAAATAACAATTCTAGTGTGTTATTTGATAGTTTACTTGTCTAAAATGAAATTAATAGTGACACTAGTGTGTTATTTGATAGTTTACTTGTCTAAAATGAAATTAATAATAACAGTAATAACTGTCATGTGTTGGATAAAACATTGTATGCCACGCGTGTGTTATGTTTCCTTAGTCACTTTAGAATTTATACCACTCGGCCTGACGGCCTCGTGACTTATTTCCAACATAACACACTAGTACCATAAATAACTATTTCAGAACACAGCATCATGGAAACTGTCTCGTATGAACAACAATCATATCCCAACATTCGTGAGAGCACAAGAAGGACAATGGCATAAAATTTACCATAGAAGTAAGTGTTCACCTTATTGCAAAATCAATAAGCCAGTGAATAGGTATCAACCATCAGCGATTTTGCACGCGGATTCTTAACATATCGCAACTGTTCAATGCTTCAGTTCTCATTACACCCCGCACGGAAGCACGATTGTGTTTCCACTTAGATTATTCTCAAAATGAAGCACAAAATTCTCTACTGTATAGATTAGGATTCGCAGTGAGAAAAAGATCAATTGTATTGGTAAACTTGGTGTTGACATCAGAAATGCGTGTGGGTACTCCGACCAATTGGTCGAGACCATACGTGACAGAAGGACTCAGCTTTACGACCCGTGTCGTCTGTTTGCTTGGAAAATTTGATCCATGTAGAGTTAGTTGTGTACATTCAAAGTAAAATTGGACAGGCTAAAAAAATTAAAAGGGAGAAGTTTGAAAAAAAAGTTAGGGTTACTTCCGGATAAACAGGTTGTTGAAAAAAATCGTCGAATTGAAGAAAAAGTGCTATTATTGGTTACTGAATGAATTTCTAAAATTTATCATTAAGTTTCTTTCACTCACCGCTGTAATAGTGTTCTTTGGGAACATTGTACAAGTATATGGTAGGCGTGATTCAAAGTCCGTCGCGCTATCAGCCAGAAAACTATAGTTGTTCCGTTACAAATTGTCACCTTGTATCGTACCATATAGGATAATCAGAGAGAAGGATACTTGAACGTTACGAATCGCATACGAATTTGAAGAAAGTTAGTCAACTTTCCTTTTTCAATCAGCCATTTATTCAGTGTTGTGTTGTTGTTTTTATTATGAAATGACAGTTCAATGAACTATCTAATTTTCTATTTTGATTTTATGTGAACTTTCAATATCTAAGCTTGTAACGTATTATTATTATAGATAAAACACCCGTATCCTAGTTGAGTTACTTACCTTCAATGTTAAAAAACGTTTACTATTTGTTCACTGACAACAAAACCATGGACTGCGAAGATTTATTAGTGCATGATTCAACTCGAAATTGAGTGTGACGGCCTTTGTACTCGAAGACATGGCATTATGCGCTTTTGTTTTTGTTTAGAATTATTTTAAACAATGCGGGCATCGTATTTACAGACAAAAGCAACCTTCATTGAGAGCCACATGTGCACATGATGTGTCTACGAATTCTGTAATGTACCATAAAATGAATATTCTGTTAGGTATGTATCAAAATAATAGCTGATAAACACTTGCAGTGTATGCTGCATGGGAACAAACTTGAAGGTTGTAATGAATTCCACAATCAACTACATTTCTATCGTTAGTATCAGAATATTTCACACACGCTGTTACTAGTGGTCAATGGAAGGATTCAATTGGATCGATAGACGAAGTCAAGAGTTTGATTTTGGTTGTATAGGTACAGACATTTTTACGAACCTGTCGTTTCAACGACCTCAGGTTATGCTTTATCTCAATTCAAAATGATGGACTTAAGTGACTTTGTTCCTACAATAACACGTAATAGAAGGGAGTTACTACGCCGGAAGTAATCGATGCAATTCAACACGAAGGCCCTAGGTCATAGGAATGGATAATCGCTTGATAGGTAGGCGTGATTATAATATAATGCCGGAGGTACATTTTGTATTTGACTATCAAGTGATTAAAGTGTTACTTTTTTTACAACTAAGAATTATTGACGCTCGATAACATATGCGGAGTGAGGCAAGTAGAAAATCATCCCACGAGTTACACATAGTATTCTACAACTGTCAAAAAAAGACAACAAAGTCAGATTTGTTTTTGAAGTATAAAATGAATTTCACCTATTTCTTATGGGCGTGCATGTTTTCACGGTTTCAGTTATACAACATTTAACATATACAATTGTACATTTTCATTTTCCCAGACAATTTGTTTAAAATTACACTCACAATCACCTTGTAGAGCCAAGACTACCGTAAAATGGGGTTACTTCGAACCTTATGGCTAAACTGAGCAAAAGGTAACTTTTTTTATTTTGACTCAGTGAAAATCGAGGTGAAAATTCAAGGCCTGCGTTGAGGTATTTGGCACCTGAATCACTTCTTTTTCGTCTCCCCAATGGAAACAAAGGAAAAATGTATTTGAAACATATATATTCGACAATTATTCGTTAGAAAATTCATTGATTGCAAAACAAAAAGAATGAAAAAATATTTTCAAAATTAAAGGAATCTTCGGTAAAAAACTATGGCTAACTGAATGTATCGATAAACTGAACAACCATTTTGTTGAAATTACTTGACAAATGAATATATTGAAATTTCATATATACAGTGAGTTTCAGAAAATTTACACCATATGGAAAACTTGTTTTTAACTATTATCCATTTGTCAGAAAATGTAATTCTTCATAAAAATTGGTGCACTGATAGTTATTATGGACATACATACAGAGTGAAATATCAAATTGTCACAAAAAAACTAGTAAGAATTCAAAAAAAATTCAACAAACGTCGGTATTCTATTATAAATGATAAGTTAGACAAAGTTTTGCATTGAAATGTCGTTGTAGGAATATGAGGGAGGCGCCTAGAGTGCATATGAAATACTAGTACACTTCTTATGAGGCTAGAACTATAAAAAATTGTGAAATTTTTTTTTGTTGCTTGGTTGGCTGTGATTTCTAATATTTGATTCTGATTCTGAACAACTTTTCTAAATAAACTTCTTTTCATTCTCCCCTGTACACCGTTTGGAAATTCAGAATTTTGATAACTCAAATACGAGTATTCCGCAAGGCACCAAATTTGATGATGAATAAATAATGGTGCAAACTTTTTGAAACTCACTGTATAATGAATTCAGTACATTGAAAACTCAAAGAAACATTCGCTACAAAAATTAATTTTATCAATGAATAAATAGAGAACAATGAAGGAACGTTTGGTTTTGGTTGAGTGGTAACATTTCAGTTACACACAGCTTTATAACGGTAATAATTCTGCTTGAAAAGGGTAAAACTCTCCATTGAACTTTCAGATGATAAAAGAAATCAAAATGAAGGATTTTTTTGTAATATCTACCAGAAAACACCTATTTTCCCGGCTAAAGCCACGCTGGACGTTGAACTACATATGATTAAACATTCCATCAAAAATTCATATTTAAATGATATAAGGAGAATATTATTCACAGAAATCTTTGAATTCATTGACACAATAATTGTTCCTATTTTTAACATAATTGAAAAGAAATCGATAAAAAAGAAGATAGTGCATTAGAACTCTTCGAGTACACTTCGACAAACATAGCTAGCTGAAAGTTTGAAATTCCTACTTCATGCACATGAAGTTTGGGTCTATAACAATGAGTTACGTGCTGTTGAAATTGTTATTTTCATCCCCTTATGAGCAACCCTTAGAAGTTTTCGACAGACTTGTGCGAGCTAGAGGAAATGCAGCTCTTACGTTTTAACGTGTGATGCCATGCACGAGGTTCGAACCTGAGTACCTTGGCATAGCAAGTGAGAACACCACCTGCGCGCCACCAAGAACCCTGAAATAACGTAATGGAAATTAAACAGACTAGTAATTTATTTAAAGAGTTTCCAAAACATGTCGCTGATAATCAAAATATAGTCCGTTGAAAAAAGAGTTTACGAAAGTAAAACTGCTCATTTTGAAAATATCCGCATTTCTTCTCGAAAGTGACAAGATTGGGAAGTGATTGTCAGGTTTGGATTTAGTCTCATGGTATATTAGAGAACAATATTGTAGGTCGATAATAAAATGCCATTTAGACAATGTTGCGGTCTTCGGAACAGGTAGCAAACTGAGACTTATTGCTTTCTCGATGTGCCATTCACTTGACCAAAGTTTGAAAGCTTCTGAAATTGTTATGAATTGAATGTCTATTTCTACTGCCCTATAATAGCAACTTTCTTCTTCATTTCCGTTAATAATTTCAATGAAAAAAATTAGTACACTTCTTATATAATATAATATCCTTCTGTTATCTCGGCTGGAAGAAGCAATACCGCACATATACCTACTAACTTTTTATTTCATTTTATTTTATTTTTATTTTATTCGAAGAAACAAACAGGTGTTAAGCCTAATAACATGTTTCTTAAAAGTAACTTTTAACTATAGCATATATCATTAATACATTAATCAGTTTTACAAGCATGTACTGATAAACTCGCAGAAGTATAAGAACAGAATTGAGGATGCGTCAAATCATTTACTCTAATTTATAAGTCAGATGGGGGGTGAGAGAGTATACGACCAAAGAGGAGGGCCAGAGAGAAATGTTAATATATCAAAGAAAAAGAAAACAAAAAGTAACAAAAAGAAATAACGCATTTTTTATCTCATAAAGGGTTTGATTTGATAATGTTAATTAATTGAGATCTGAAGTTACGAGGGGTTATGTCGAAAATTCCGCTTGTAATATGATTTGAGTATTTGTTATAAAGGGAGCACATATTTTCAAGTAAAGTGGTATCAGCGGTCGTTGAACGAAAAACAATCTGTCTAGGTCGCATACCATGCATCGGAACATAGAATTTCAGCTCGTTTTGGAGATATTCACTTCTAAGATTGTATTTACCAAGTTATACAGGAATATCAATTTACGTTGAGTCCTCCTGTGATCTAAACGAGCTATCGCAAATTTGACCCTAATGGGTTCGTAGGACGTATAACCTGGATTAATACCATATTTCTTATAGTAGATATATTTAATGAAGTTGTTTTGGATCCCTTCTACATTGTGACACAAATTTTGTTGTACAGGATCCCAAATTATGGATCCGTACTCCAATTTGGAACGAACAAGAGAATTGAACAGATAAATTATGGAATCAGTTTTGTTGAATTCAGAGGTAGTCCTCTTGACAAACCCCAGTAGTTTTCGGGCTTGCTTACTTCATGTATATGTTTATTAAACCTTAGATTCCGCTGAAAAAGTATTCCCAAATCCTTCATCTGATCGATTCTCTGCAAGGGACTTCCATCCATGGTATAAATAAAGTTGTGATGTTTATTTGAGAGGGAGTAGGTTAATATTTTGCATTTGTCCAAGTTGAAATACAGTTTGTTCACCTGGGACCAGGTATATATTTCATCAATGTCGTTCTGAAGAACTAAATAGTCATTAATATCATAAATTTTTTTAAAGAGTTTAAAGTCGCCCGCATAGAGAAGACAATCTGAGGATAGATTTTCGGGAAGATCGTTTATAAATATATGAAATAGTATAAGTCCGAGGTTTGACCCTTGTGGAACACCTGATTTCGCTAAAAACAAACTATAGTTCATACCAGTGTGTGCTACATACTGCATTCTGTGTTCAAGATACGTTGTAAGAAATGATATCAAAGTGATCACTCAATACGTAGTGCCTAAGTTTAGCCAAAAGAATGTCGTGATTCACCGTATCGAATGCTTTAGCAAAGTCCGTGTATATGCAGTCCACCTGGTCTCCCCCATTCATGTCATTCATAGCTATATCCATAAATATCAGCAAATTCGTTTCTATAGACTTATTTTTGCAGAAACCATGCTGCTTATCTGATATGATATTCTTGAAGTACCAATAAAGTTTCTCGTATAAAATAAGTTCAATACAGTTCAAAATGGCAATGGGCCTGTTTTCAGAGCCAATTGAAAAATAGTGAGCAATGGATATGTATGGAATATTATCTGGACCTGCAGAACGCTTTGGATTGAGTTTTTTGAAAGCTCTTTCAAGTTTCTAATTGAATATCCGAAGAAAAACGCTCGGACAGGTCGAGTTTCATAATGATATCATGCTAAGACAGACAACATAAACCATCAAAAAACTTTATTCATACTGAAAAAATCCATTGAATTCGGATATCTGGTCACAAACCATAAAAGTTCTGTTGGGATATCGTTTAATAACGCTAGTCGTTGCCTACCGATGTTTTACTCTTTTTACTCGCATATACACATACAATGTAGGTTTATTGTGGAAAATACCATTCAGTTAAATACTGCTTTCCTGGCTAATACCACGACGGGTAGTGAATTATAGGTACCAGATACTCTGTGTGATATACCACATTGTAGAGGAAACAATTGCAAGTGCTTCCCGTAACTGAATAGCAGAATTTTGATTCAACAAGAAGGACACCTGAAGTCTAGATTCAAGGTTTTGCTTCTCATGAGTATAGAGTAGGTCATCACAGATTAAATTACGTATTCGAACTGCATAACTCGAAATACTTAAAGTCTGAAAGTGTTATACATTTTGGAGATAAGTTTTGAAGATCTTTTAATTGAACGTCGTATAATACACTTTCTCATTATAAAAAACTCCAAGAGGTGACTGCTCCATGAAAATGGATAATGTATAGGGATCGAAAATGAGCTTTGAAGGTGTCTGGTATATTCCACATAAGAAGAGATTACCTATAAATTATCCATATATATTTGTTGCATTCCATATTTGATTTGTGTGAATCTTGCGAGCTAATCATCCAAAGACATGCACAGGCTTCAAATTGGCTTTTCTATTATCATATGTTCTGCGGTGTTGGACACCCCTGTACAATAATATTTTTTTTTCATATGTTTATAAAAGTGACTGCTCTCCTGCATTTTTAACCAGTTTAATTTCTTTTAAATTTTGAGAAGAAATATCTTGGAAACTATTGACATTTTCAATGATGAAACCCATTCCTTTTTTGTGTAAAAAATATTGAGAATTAAGAAAAAGGATACAAAATTTAAGTATATACGCCCAGTGGCGTGGAAGTTGGGGAGGGCTGATTAGGGATACCCACCTGCCATACGGCCCTGTTTGGAGTTACAAACACGTGAATAGCATTGAAATTTGGAACTTAATGTTGTCATGATTTACTTACCAAATTTCATTGAGAGAAGTTGAGCTATCATGGAATTATTCTGGAAAACCAATTTTTTTGTCACTCTCAACAGCCTATAACTCAGTTAATACTCATGTATATGGAAACTTTCAGCCTTGAAGTGAAGTGATGATTCTACTGTCAGAGTTTGTCCCCTTTATTCTGGGACAAACTTACTTACTTGTCAAAATTGTGTGTTTTGGACCAAACGATATCAAAAAATCATCAAGAAGCCGAAGCTGAAAGCTAAATTGACTTCACAACTTGTAGTAAATAAACCTGAACTGAAATCGGCTTATTCGACTTTCAACAACTTGACATTAACAAAAATCTCAACGAAGATAAGATTAATAAATTACACAACTAAACTAGCATGCTCTTCAAGGGGTTGTGACAAGACTTTCTGAACCGTTTTTAAACAATTAATATCACGATTACATAAACGAATTTATTTATATACAAATTAAATGAACACCTTACCGAGTTCCTCCACCTGGCTGCGCTAATATATAATCCAGTAGCCGAGTTCCTCCACGGTACAGAAGGGAAAGGACTATAAGATTATAGAAAGATAATGAGAGAATAAGTTTCTATCTCTACTCTAAATCAATAGTTATGCAAGTGCGTGAAAATTGAATATATGCTTTTTCGAGGGTGTGCAAATTGAGATTTTTCTCGATATTCGTTGAACATGTATATAATTGAAATGTGAAAACAGAAACGGAAAAACTCATATATATTGCGAGGAGTAGTTATTCAGTCTGATTTAACCAGAATGAACTAACCGTATGCAGATATTTGAGTGCTTTGTTATCAGGAAGAAGGCAAAAAGCCAGTGGGACATAATAGTCATTTTCATGACCATGAATAATAAATTCAAATTTAAGGTAGTTTCTCCACCTACCTGTTCATGGCAATGAAATAATCCCTAGACACACAAGAAGGATTATTACTGCAGGTAAGTGGAGAAACTCGGCGAGACCGATTCATTTAGTAGCATTAGCTAGGCTTCCAGTATGTATTCGATAGTATTTGCAAATTATTTGGAATGAAATTACATGCAAAATACAGTATCTCAATTTTCAACGAAATAGTGAACTCGCCCCACAAGTTGATTATACACAAATGTACACGCTTTATATTAACTTCACCTGTGAGAAATATGTATGTAATGGCATGATTTGAAGTTTGGCAGGTGTTCTTGATTCTGATGATAGCGGACGAGATTTGTGGTTCTGTTTCGATTGAAGTCAGAATTGGATTATGAGGATTTCTGGTGTCGGAGGTTATGAATTTTATAAATTCAAGATGGCGGCTGAAATATGGCGGATGTGCATGCACTTTTCGAGTTTGGTTCGATTCAATGACTCTTCTCGGAGAATCTGCTACCGAGAAATGCCTCCTTTTTGCACGCGAGTAACTGACTCATTGCAAGTAGCGGCTTCATGCGTAGATTAGGACTATAAAAATTTAGATATTACCGTCCGTTAGGTCCCAGCGAGCTCAAAAACATCTCAGAGATGTTAAAAGTAAGAGTTTTCAAAACATTACACCTCCACTGAGATGAGACGGAATTTTTCGCATAAGGTGGGCCAGTTTTGTGATCATACCTCCCATTTTTTGCTTGTTTTATCATCCTACTGATTGTGCAAATTAACAGTCAAAATATGCAGATGAAAACCTTAAGGCGAATTAAAAAAAAGTTATGGACAAAAATTATTTTAATAGGCCATCATAAAATCAAAATCAAATTGTTTCCTAGTCTTCATTGTTTCGGATGGTGGAACCATTTTTTTGTATAATTATCGAATTATTTTCTTGTTATACTTGATTTTCTTCCACATCACCTAAAACAAAAGGACAATCTACTGTTATGACGGATTTACTATTGAAAAAAGTCATAATTATTTTCCATTCTAAATAATACCATGCAGTCATAAATTTTCTATGAAACGAGCAATACTGAAAATGTAAGTTTCTAAGCCAATTTTCAGAAAAAAATTGAGTAACGAACAAAAGTTCAACACAAAAATAATATAATAATAATAAAAATAATAACGTTTATTAATCATAATTCATTACTACAATAAGTAAAAAGTGTATACCCATTTCTTAATAACTATTGTTATCAGAGATACAGTGTTTTTTTAAGTAACTTTATAACATTATAAAAGGGCATATTTATATGCTTATATGATTTTTATGCAAGGAATAGCATGAACAATCAAACAGTTTAAAACTGGTATGAGACTGTTCATATAAGATTCAAAGACTGTTTTAAGTGCTCACCAAAAATCAACTCTGTTAATATTGAATCATTAGGTTACTGCAAAATTTGATTTTTGTCCTATCCAGTAGCAGATCTACCCCAGACTAATATTTGTGAAAAGAGTTTAATTTTTCCCATCATTTCCTCCGACTTCTGTTGAAATATACCTGAAATAAAATGTGTATGTATTAAAATGAGATAAACACTTCAAACAAAAACTGTTCTGAACACAGTATATTAAACACAATATTCATGAAGCTATCTTGCTCACCTTGTAATGATTACTGAAAATCAGCACTCTAATGAAAGACTCCAATGGGTCAATGTATAGTGTAGTGTAAATAAGGTATATCGAGTAATAGGTATAGGTACTTACAAACTCCAAGTCGTGTTCATTTTCATATACTTCCAGTCCTTCCTCAGCTCTCCAGAGTGTAGCATGGCATCCGCCATGTTTTTGAGGTTATATATTTCTGAAGAACGACCATTCAATACACTTTGCAGTCCGTGAT
>OY282601.1:13020963-13162419 GCA_958298965.1 Chrysolina haemoptera
ATATGGATCACGTGGTTGAACACATGGTATTGAATCGAGTGTTTCTGTTTTCTTGTTTCACTAACTCATCATTCGCAATCAAAACTTCTTCAAACACTGGTGTGATATTTGTGAAAACTGACATGAAATGTGTTTTTAAATTCTACTCTTGATTTTTATGAACAAATTCCATATCTGTAGAACTACATTGAGATGTAAAACTAGGTAATTTTCATTTGTTCAGGTGCGAAACTGGTTCTTTGCATTATTTAATTGCAAAACTTTGTATTTACAATTTTCAAACGCTGTTTTTGGAGTCATAGCATTTCCAATATGTATGGAACAGAAAACATAGGATCTTAGATTCTATCTCCATCTATCGTGACCAATTTCAGTAGCACAAGACGATATGTAAGTGAACTATGAGTTTTTTGCAGATTACTCGAAATGACTTGAGATGCAAATACAGAGTTTTGCATTTAGGGCACTCATATTACGTCTCAACGAAACATCGGAGTGCCTACATTTTCGAAACATCACAAAATATCTCAGGGATGTTTGAGCTCGCTGTGGTGGAACAACTTCGAAACCAACTGAAGGATCATATTGATTGTTTTATTACAATCAGTACTTGGAATTTTATCCGTGAAGAAGTTGCACAAAAATGAATGTCAGATATAGTTCAATTTCCGTTATGAGAAGTACTTATTTTCTGTCAGATATTTGCCTCGTACTTTTCACTTTGTGGGAAAGTGTGTATAGGAAAGGAGATTTTGACGAAATTATTAGTTTTTAGAAATACCATAACACCAATTTCTGTGTTTTCCCAAGATATCGTTTGAATAATAAAGGAGTTTCAGAAAATCTCTAACATAATAACATGTTGCCGACGCATAAGTAGATGATCTTGCATCGTTTCCTGAGCCGCAATGACATTAAAGTAGTAAAAAATGGGACCCACTGATACCCTACCCTTATTTTCTCAGCACGACTCTGAACAATAATACTAAATGTGCAGATTTCATTTCATCATACAACCCAGTGAAGGTGAATCCTATAAGGCTTATTCCTTCGAAACTCCCGGAGCTTCGTTAATGCCCTCAATTCCAAACTAACTAGGAAAGTATTATTTTACCAGGGGCCCAGTTACCACGTTCTGGAACTGTGTAGTTCAGGATGATATCCGAAGTAGTTAACTTAAATTATAAGACAGGTCGACGCCGAAGGTTTAATTTTCAAGAAGTTTTCAGAGAATATCGGATTTCCAAGATGATGAACCAATCATAACATGTTCGTTTGAATCTGATCGATAATGTTTCAGTTTGATTAAAGTTCAGGAATACCATTGTCTAAAAGAAGAGAAACTATTTTCTAGATTCGTCAGGACAATAAGTATGTTTCTGATCAACTCTGATGTCAGTAATTTCTAAATTGGATGTTTGTCTCACAAGTGAGGTGTACCTAATTTACTTTAATCGTTATTTAATAGGCTGTAGCATTATTTCAATATTGAAAATACCGGCCGTTAGGAATGACTTCACTATAGTTTTTTATTCTAGTTAAGGATTTTTGAGAGTAGATGAAATTGAAAAGTGTAACCTGTACTTTTTTTTAAATTATCATATTATCAAATTAACAAATTTTCAGATAGAAGATTAAATAAAACAAAAAATATCGGATATTATTTAAAATCATTTCAAATATTTATTATTATTATTATTAGAGAAGGAAACGGAAAAGGTCATATCGATTCTGAAGACTCCTAATGAGTATTGTCGCACTTCACGGAGATGTTTGCGGATTATCCGAAAATCATGAATAATTCAGTGAATATGGCATTTATATACTGAAGCAGTAACCCATACCCTCTTTGGACTATATGCGACAATTTTAAAGTAGTGTGACAGGTCTTACTTACACAACGAAAAAAAAAACTTTGTTTTACTCCTGCTCCATTTTCAACTTACCCATAAAACCGGCATTATCTTCAGTAAATGTTGAAAATAATCGCTTATTCATATCCTGCATATATGTTTAATAACACCATTGTGAAGTGCAAACCCCAAGCTTGAAATCACACACTCCATTTTTCATGTAGGATTTGTATGAGCTATCATTTTCAACATTTACTGAAGAAATTGCCGGGAATATAGATGAGTTGAAAACTGGTGAGTTGAGAAACTGAGTTTTTTCTTTGGCATGTATAAGTTAGACGTGTCTCACTAGTCTAAAATCGTTGCATATGGTGCAAAGAGGGTACTGATTCCTGCTTCAATATAACTATTTCATATCAACTAAAATATCCATGACTTTCGGGTCCTCCGTAAATATCGTAAGAGGGTTATGTGAAGTGGGACAAAATACATTTAGGGTACCCAGATACTCACATGTTATATTTACATGAGGAAGTAGAAGTCTTCAGGAACATTACACACTTTTTCTTTTCCTTCTACTATAATTTTTAGCCAAGTTATGACAAATCTAATTTCTGGCCCTGCCGGATATTGCAGTGGCGAGTTTACGCGAGCCTGAAATTTGATATCGGAATTCAATCAGGTTTTCTGAGAAAACGAGTTCATTTTGTAAGAATACTAGGTATATTTCTTGTGGAGAATTGAATTATCTTCCGCCTTGTTGAAATTGTTTCTTAATAAATCTTATAGGTACTTTTCGAAACAACAGCAAAGAAGAATTATATTTTTTTTAAATAATTTTTTTTTGGGTTCCCCCTCTGATATTTTGGTAATGAATTTTTTTTTCTAACAATATATAATGCCAAGAAGTCATGTGCCGAGTTTCGAAGTTCTACGATTCATTCTTCACTTGTGGCTTACTTGTCTGTGGTTACTGTTAAATCTCCATATATCATAAGTTATATAAAAATTCATGGAGTTCTGTTCCAAACATTAAATTTTGATGATAAATGATCACATATTCCAGGAAAGTTTACCATGTTTCATTACGAACAATTAATATATGCGGAACTTTTGGTGTGAATACAATTCTAGACAAAGAAACTATCCAAACACCGAACCTACGTCAATTTTTCTCGAAGCGCGTTCTGTCAACAAAGTTACCATACTGACAATAAAATTTAGTAAACATCAGAAGTAGGTGGTTATAATGAGTGCAATCAATCAGGTATGGTTTTATGTCCTGATGATGCTAACTTTGTTTTCTGTAGGCCTTTCTCTGCTTACAGAACCTAATGTTTCCAACCCTAAAGTATTGTTATGACACCAATATATTTGTAGTGCAGATAAAATATATTTTGTTCTCCTGGGACATCCTGAAAACAAATACTTTATAAAGCTATAATTATTTGAATTTACAATGAGCAAAAATAGGTCAAAGGGTTTGTTACATTGGGTTGTATTAGAACCAACTTAAAATCCATTTTAATTTGTATACTTACTTTTTCCCTTAACCGACCAGCATTCATATAACAGTGCGGCGTTCAATAGCCCCCCCCCTGTTAACCTATGAACGGTTCGACGTAGAAACATGAATAAAAAACCGTTTTGGGGGTTTCACCAACTCTACTTAAAGAAAAAATGGTGATTGCTCAATAGGGGGCGCGGGGATCCCATCAACTCAAAATTTTTTAATGACATGGGGGGGTCAAGTGGCACATCGTTGAAAAGAAATTCAATTCTCTTCACAAACATCTACATATTTTTAAATTTTGTTCATAATTTTTTTCCCAATTTCGATTTGTATGCCTTTCAAAATTTTTAAGTTAATGAGCCCCCGCGCCATCTGTCGAATAATTGCAATATTCCTTCTCTCAAAAAGTAGTATCGATAATACCCTTCAAAATTTTTTTGTATCATTATTCCACATCAAACCGTTCAAATTTATCGAGGTATGAGTAGTATATTCAGATCCGAATTTATATTTGATATTTCGAAATTGAATTGGAAAAAAATATTAAAGGAATTAAAAAAAAAATGGATGGTTGTAAAGAAAATGAAATTTCCCTTTCGACGATGTGCCACTTGACCACCCATATCATTCAAAAATGTTTAGCTGATGTGTCCCCCTGTCCCCCCTGTCGTGAAATCACCATTTTTTTTTCAAAAAGTAGTATTGGTGAAACCCTCGAAACTGCAAACCGCGCAGAATGGTAATGTAAATTAGAAAAAAAAAACTTTAGGTATTAATATACCCACATATTATATTTGCATAAGAATGAACAAATCTTCAGGAACGGAATGACTTTTACTTTTCCTTCTCTGATAATTTTTAGGAAAGTTATGACGAATATAAAGTTCTACTTCGCCGGAACTTGCAGTGGCGGGTAAGCGCGTGCCCGAAATTAGATGTAGATGTCGGCGATGAAAAATGTTTTCTGAGGAGAAACCAAGCGCATTTCATAACAGATTACTGAAAATCATTCTTGTGAAGAATTGAATTATCTTTCATCCCATCGAAAACATTTTATGATAAATCTTATATTTTCTGAAATAACAAAAAAATATGTAATTTTTTTGAATGAAAATTTTTTTTGGTCCACCCCTGCTTTTTAGTCAAACATTTTTTTTTCTAATGATACATGATGTCGAGATGTCATATGTGCCGAGTTTCAGATTGCTACAATTCATCGTTCACTTTTGGATAGAGTTCGTTACTGGATACAAAGAAGCTTGGGATTTCCCTGTCGAAATCTATGAAGGAGCGGTCCTGATAAAATACAATGATTGCAAAGTTAATGATAATTATCTTTCCAAAAAGGAGTAATGAAGTATGGTGTTTATGCGCTTATATTTTTTTGAGCCTTTATGATTGTTGTGAAAAAACTATGGCATACTGCTAACTACGGACTTGGTGAAAGATTGTCCCTCTGCATAACCTGTGAAGTTTGAAAATAACTATAAAGAATCTGTATTCGCAATCAATGAAGGACAGATCACCAGCTTAAAGTATTTTCAGGTGAAAATGTTATAACGTTATTGATTAGGTCACCGATTCAAATATTGTAGACTTTCGAAAAGAAACGAGAGAATGAATTTTTTCCAAATTATCCAATTTGTTTCGATTATACATTATTCAGTTCTGGTGTTGAAAACTTCAACCAAAATGACTGGTACATTGATTGAGGTACATGTCTTCATATCACTGAGATTGGCTGAAAAGCACAAAAGTACTCAAATTTGAAAAAATCACACCCACCGCATCTGGAGGCAAGTTCGGTGATGTAGCCATTGGAGGAAAACATGTCTATTAATGAATTGGTTGCGAACAACTCTCAGGAGATCGTAATCTTGCCTGAGAATCGAAAAGCATTCACCTGCAGAGGGGTATTTAAAACGAAAAGAAATAAAAATTCCAAAGGGGTCGTTCAAAAATGTTTGGATTAAATTTCGATGAATTGTTTTCACCTGCCATTATTGGTAGGTATTTTCATTCACATATCAAATCCATAGAAAAAAAAAGAAAGAAAAATAATCCATGCGCCAATTTGAGATTCATTATGCGAATCACTGAATCATTCACTAATCTCAGGTTTCTGATTATTGTATTCCACTCACTAATTCGCAACTATTTGGAATTACCATGGTTATCTGGAACCCACATTATTCTCAATACGTCGATCGACTTGATAGTGTCCAAATGAAGTTTGTGCCAATTTTGACTTTCAAGTTCAAAAGGGAACTGCATCAAAACTATGACATGTCTCTCAAGTATTTCAATATGGGTACTTTCCTAAATTTTTCGCCTTAAAATTTGTCTCGTCTCTACGCTTCTTATTTAAAATAGTCAATAAACAAGTTGACAGTCCATACTTAGTGAGCAGTCTCAACTTCAATATAAATTCAAAGTCAAATAAAAGTCCACCATCGATAGGTCTAGGACTAATTTATTCTGCTGAACTAGAAGAGGAACTGGTTCAAATATGCATTAGATATGGAAAAACGCTTTTGTGGTCTGAGGTCAGGCGATAAACGAATGACATTCCAGCTTGCATTTAGAAATAAATACCGCATCCATTTAATGGAGTTACTGAATCAGCTGGAAAAAAATGGCTCAGGTTATTTTTGAAGAGACATCCACAACTTTAGATTACAACTCCCCAAGGCTCGTAATAAATCCTCCACTCCAGAAAAGATCTTGGCTTTTTTAATCCGTATGAGCCAGAATACAACAAGCTTCCATATCCTTCCCAGAGGGTTTTCAATGTTGGAGAAACGGGTATTACCATAGTTCAACATGGGAATAGCCATGTTTCATTGCTAAAAAATAACAACAGGTTTCCTTCTTGTCCTCTGCAGGAACAGGTAAACTAATGACCGTTGTAACCTGTATGAATGTTGCAGGAGTTTATGTACCACCATCATTAATTTTTCCCTGCAGAAATATGAAGACGGAGCTCGTGCTTGGTGCTCCAGCTGGGACAGTAGCAGAGTGTCACATTTCTGGTTTGATTCAATCCGATATTTTTACGAGGTGGTTTCATTATGTTTACAAACCCACAGCTGCATATCCAGTTCTACTTGTGTTAGATGGACACAGCTTCCACAGAAGAAACATTGAACCAATGGATTTGGCAAAAGAATATCATGTTCAAGAAGAAGTAGGAAAAAAAAATCAACAAGAAACTCACCCGGAGAAACAAAATCAAAATGAAGCAATGCCTTCATCAACGCAGGACCGAATAGAACGAACACCAAATTTGTCCTCTATCCAAATACGAAACCAAAGGAACTAAGCAGCATGTCAGAGCTGGTAAAGCAGCAATTATCATTCTCACTCTACAAAGACAAATTTGAAGAAAGTCTAGGAAAAAAAAGGTTTAAAAAATACCTGAGAAAAATATCAGTGGAAAGTTAGGACCAAAAGAAAAACAGTCCAAAAATATGGTATAGCAATCTGCCTCAGCTCTAGGAAAATCTTTCAGTTTCGAAACAGGACCAACCTTCCACATCAGGATCACAACAAAAAAGAAAAAAAACGCTCGCCTTCCTCCAGTTCAGGCTCAGATGGCCATAAAAGTATTACACTGGCTGAGTCTTCTTCAGACGAATCAGGAGGAAGTGACGCTGAATGCTCATTTTGTTCGGGCAGATTTTTCGGGGACGTCATGACGAGTAATGGGCAAAATGTATCCACTGCGGCAGATGGGTCCATGGAGACTGTGGAGAAATTAAAGATCTCAATTTTATTCTTCATCACTGTTGTGTTGATATACTAAAAAAGCATTTCAATACATTTTTGATGAAAATTTGATAACTGAGGATTTTATTTCTAATTTTCAATAAAGTATCTCAAATTTGGGTCTCCTCCTCTGAATAAATAAATAATGAAAGTCTCTCGAATGGTTCGAACTGTTCAGATTCAAATAAGTATCCACATAAATCACTCCAATAACATATTACATCGCCTCCTGATCAGAACAATATACAGATACATTTACCGTGGTCCGCAGAAGGACAATCAACCGCGGTAAATAGTATAACTTACCAGTAATGTTACCGAAACAAAGGCTTTGTGTCAAATTACGATCTTCAGCCCACGTCCAAAAACAAATCCGGAATCTGATGTAAAAGGGCCGTAACGGAAGGAGGAGTGCCCGGCAGAAATTCGATAGTGCCGACGAAGCTTCGAGGGGCGTTCTTATTCTTATGGGTCAGTGACAGCTTGATAGAAAGGTCTTGAGAGGGATCCGAGATAAGAGATCTGTGAGCAAATTAGTAGATGCAATAAGCAAAAATTTATTTTTGAAGGAACCGGTATATCAACCTGAATGATTTTTTTTTAAATATATAGGCTCAAGTAACAATTTAACTCATTTGGATTTATCCTAGTATCATGAAAGTTTCATGAAGGCTATAGAAAGTATATTTGATTTTATGAAGGTTACAGTGGCTGTATACATATTCACGATAGATCCTTCTGGTCTCAAAATAATCCATATAGAATCCATGTTTTATAATCGCTTTATAGCACTCCTCAAGTCCATACAATGGTTCTGAAATACACCAATTATAGTAATTTTAATGTACACAACAATTAATGATGTATATACTGATCCCTGATACATCCATCTTAAGAAAGAGAAGGAGGTTTGACATGAATCTCGATCAGGGAATTTATTTGAAGGTTAAGAAATGTTTTGGAAATCGGATTAAATATTACTAAATATGCTCTTTTAGTTCTTGACATGATTTTTTGGGTTTATGACCTTCCACAATCTGAAAATGAAAAAAAAATTTTTAATCCAAAGAAACCTGTACAAGTGTAGAAGGGCAAATTAATTAATTTGCCCGATAAGTTACTGCGTTCACAAGACTGCTGTCTTGAAAGAAATTAATTTTTGTCAGTAACGTACCTTACACTGAATTTGCCTATTTGAAAAAATGAGATCGAATTAACAAAGAATACTTCTCTTTTTTTGAAAACTGTTGACGTTTCGGAGGCTGTATCTGCCTTCGTTATCAAAACATTTTCAGATTGTGGAAGGTCATAAACCCAAAAAATCATGTCAAGAACTGGATTTTCTCCACAAAATCAAACTTTCAATCAATATGCTCTTTTAGCTTTATATAGGTTTTATGGCAGAACAATTTTATCCTAGCTGTGCTCGTTATGGTCTTCAGAACCTTCTGAGAGCTATCAAAATACGTCGGAGAAGATTTCTCAGTAAGTAACCACGGTGAGTCATGAACTAACACTGACAGTCTGCTGTTGTTACTTCGCGTGGACCTAGCATTTTTTCTCTTGATAGAAACACATTTGGCATAGCAATCAGTAAACAAAATTCACCATTTTGACCTCTCTTCTGCGAAACTGAATAAAGAAACTATTGTGTACTCTACTGGTTGAAAAACATTTTATTACCTAATATCATTTATGCAAAGATATATGTCATCAATTCTTGGACTGATGGTTTTGTTATACCAGTTGTTGGTCGAATGTTACTCGATGAAATCAAATCTGATTCTAATCTCGGAACGAAAGATCTGACGTAATATTGTTAAGAAGTTTGTTAACAAAAGTTTGTTTGAGAAGTAACAGTGTCCGGTATTGAATTATTCGTAATTCCCACCCGACGAGCCACTATGTTGCATTTGAAAAAAAAAAAAATTGTTATAATAATTCAAAAATTAAGTTTTAAACGGCACATGCATTCTGACCGAGAACCGGAAAGTTTTATTTTTCCTGGAACTTTAGTACTAAAAGTGATCCATATCCAGATTAAAATAATAATTTCGATAAAAAAATTGGTTACATAAGTAACATGTGGTAAATTGTTGTATTCTGAATATCATATGTAGACAAAGGAGGTGAAAATATACCAGGTGTCTCATTAAAAAATCGTAAGTTTATTTAACGTCCAGTGAGAGCGGAAATAACGTAAAGCTCAGTTACTTGTCAAAAATACAGTTCAATGTTTCATACCAAACCTCCAATTTCCATTTGAATATCTTCAAAAACAAAAAGGTTGAAGGGGCAAGCCACCTTCCATGGACACCCGATATAACACATGTGAATTATCATTGACATTGAAGAATGATGTGATTTATATGTAATATCTACGGAATAAATCACATCTTCCATTTTTCAATTTTCATCGAGAATGTTCCCCTTTTCAACATGAATACCTCCATAGAGGTTATCTTGAACGATGGAAAATAACGACTAAAGTTTGTCTTTCAGCCGCAGATGATTCCACAACAGATTTCGAACAAAAATCAAAATGCAATGCCCATGACAGGTCTATGTCAAAAAATAACTTTCAAAGTGTTACCGCAGAATAAATATTTCCATCATCCATGCTGTGTATAATTGCTTCTGAAGAGCCTGCTTTCCAACTCCATCAATCTCTCTGATGAGCTTGGCAAAGCGAAATAGATTTTCGTCGACCAAAACGTATTGGGGATTGAATGCGAGAGAAGCAAACCTTGCTTCAATGGAATAAACTATTTCTGTGAGTGATATTTTTTAATAACATTCTCCTAATCTAATATATATATATATATATAATAATTTTCAATAAAAACTAGAGAAAGTATAAAAAATCAACTATCTGAATAAACATCCGAATATTTATCAGATCTAGTTGCTTTCTGTTAGATATTACAAATAAATTAACCTTTTTTATTTTTCAATTTTCATGGTGAATGTTCCCCTTTTCAATATACATATATATTATTACTCCAAATCACAAATTTTATAATTTTTGTATGAATATAATTTGAATTAGGATAAATGAGAAATATTTACATCTTATTTGTACCTGATATTCAACTCTTAGTCAACTGAATGTTACTAAGCTCTCCTGAATTTTTTTTATAATACTTTCAAAACACGAAACTATTGTTCTATTGGGTAGTTTACAATATGGGTACTCAATTTTTAGTAGAAAGAATTCGTTTTTGTAAGTATGACATGATTGAGTTGACTATTATATTAGTATTAGTATATTATATCATATATAATCTGATAATTCAAAATAAAATTCAACTGAAAGTACAGAGTATTAAAACATGAAATTTATAAATAATAGTGCAAGTACCCCGTTGTGAACTACTGGTTGGGCAAAATGGGGACTCCATTAAAAATAGTATAAAATACTATAATTTTTTGTATAAAACAATTAAAATTCAGTAAGAAAAGTCACAAACCTGGGCCGTATGAATAAACCTTAAGCAGATGCTCTTACTTGAATTTCTTGAAACAGACCTATTCATTTTGTTGCGTTATGAGAGAGACAAACCTATAGTAAAAGCATTTGCTAGCTTTCATCGACAAACACAACATTGTACCCATCCTCAAATAGCTCAGTGGTTGAGACTGTCGCGTCCAAGTGACTGCTGGTCGGCTAGGTTCGAATCCTAGCGACTACAGATTTTTATCTGATGGCCTGAGAAAGTGCTAGGAATCGTACGTTAAAAGGTAAGAGCTCGTTAATCCTTGGCTCGCACAAGTTTCGACTTTTGAGGGCTGCCGTTCGAAAGGGGACGACAGCTGGTTAATGGAAAAAACAATTTCAACAAAAAAAAAAATCCTACGTTTGTATCCATCTGGAAATACTAAGCAGGTGTAATAAAATTGAGTCATCTCATTCTGTTTTTATTGTTTACAATTTTAAGACAAGATAATTAAATAATCTTTATAATAATTGCTTGTCAATGTTGTTCAAAATCCATAGAGTTCCCGTTTTTGCAGCCCGTGGTATGCCAAAACAAATATGGCATTTACTCTCTCATACTTCATTGAAATAAACGTTTAACATGTTAAACGCATTACTAAAAGTTAGAATGAGATGACATACTTACCACAATTTTATTCTTATATATGAAAGTGAAAGAAATACCAATTTACAATACCAAAATCGTGAGATGTTCGATCTACCTATGCCAAGTTAAAATAAGCATTGTGGAAACCGTTATGACAGTAAAAGTTCGAAATCACCATTTGTACTAGAAAAAAATACTTCACTGAATTATTAAATCTTCAACAAATTATAAACAATACATGTTTGTCCCATAGAAATATATATTATATACTTAATCTAGAACGATAACCCCACTAAACTTCACGGAGAAAAGCATGCCGCGTATGTACGCCTGTTTACGAACTGCGCATGCTCGTCATCAGTTCAGTTTGGGTCGATCGTTGCCAAGTTTTAAAATCATTTGTCGTTCCAATTCAAAGTATTGTGTCATGAGGAATTTAAACCCATTCCATTTAAAAGAGAGGCATTTTTCAGCACTGTCAAGACTTTTTGATATCTAAAGAACGTTTTAGAGATAGATTAATCTCAATTTTAGGAGCGAAAGAAACTTATTCAATGTAATAATGCACCTATGTCACTGTAATTATAAATATCATGCAACAGTGTTTATTCATCAACTGACAAACATGTCAGAGGTCAGAGTCGGTTTTCGGTTTAGTTGTTTTGATATGATTTTAAAATTTTAATTGTCCTCTATTGTGTAGGTAGTGTTATCTTCAGTGAATTTGCATTAATCCGTTGCTTTACGATATTTTTCAATAAAACAGTTTCTTCCGGTTTCTTTCTTCAGATAAACAATGAACTGTTTAGTGCTGTGGTGTGAAAGTAAAGGTAAAATACCTGGGATGAATTATTTTTGGTAAGTAATAACTTTTTTAATGTATCTACTTTGTCCAAAATACCTAATTATTTTAGCTTGACAAAAAAGAGGCACAATTCTTGGTTAAGGGCTTTAGGGAGAGACCCCAATGCAGAGCAATTGACCGAGAAAAATGTAATTTGCAGCAGGCATTTTTCTCAGGATGATTTAGTTAGAAAGGGCAATAGAATCCATTTGAAAGCTAATGCAGTACCAACACTTTGTCTCCGCAAAAGTGATAATATTCTTGCCCAAGGATGGTTAGCAACACAACTTTATGCAAACAAATTTTGAGTTTGTAGTTACACCGCTTATAATATTTTCTGAATTTTCTTGAATTAGTTCTAGAGTTCTACAAGAAATACAAGAAAATACATATACCAAACATGAAGAATTGCCTGAGAAAGTCAGTGTCGAAATGGATGATATGGAAGTGTTTTTCTTTGATAAGGAAAATGCTCCTGGTCACACCATTTCATGCACCCCTATTGTGGAAATTGCATCAAGGTAACACAACTAGAAATACTCCTAGAAATAGTTATTCTCTTTAAATTAATTATTACAAAAAATTATTCCTGAATACTTCTGTATCGAAGCATTCAATTCTATAAATATAAATTTGAGAAAAAAAAAATTCATAATATTAGCTGAAACTAATTTTAATAATTTTTCTGTTGTACATTTTCCAGTTTAGTGCTATAGTATATTGTGCAACTAGTGGGAAAAATAGGATATTTCATACGAGTGTGGCGAGATGATAAACCATGTGCCGTATGCGAGTGGTTTCTCATCTTGTCGCACGAGTTTTACCGCATACTTTTCCGATGACCGACCCGGAAAATAAAATACTACGGCATTTCACTCACAGAACATTGAAAAATAAATTGAATTTTGCGTGAATTCCATTACACCTACTTACTTATAATTTTCACAGAAAAACATAGTTTTAGCATTAAGTGTGTCTTATTTAATTTTTCATGTCGTAGGAATGTAATCTGTTTGGGAACTATTTTATGTAATATTCGATAGCTGCACTAATACGTTATTTTCCATGCTAGTTTTCAGTGCGAAATTTACATATTTCAAGTAGATCGTATCATATTTTACTGAAACCGGGCCTGTCACAAACATAACTGATGACGCGCATGCGCATAGCTGACCTGTCTGAACTTTTTACAACACTTTCGGCCTATGTGATTATCATTCTAGATTAAGTATATAATATATATTTCTATGGTTTGTCCGCAGGTTTTGTAATCAAGTGATGATTTGATAGCTCCAAGCCGAGGGGGAAACCGCTAGGGAATTTTGGTGAAAATGTCTTGAGAATTAGTGGCAATACTTGGGTATTAGTTGGGAATCAGAGGCATTACTTGGGTATTACAGGTATTACTGGTGTATTCCTCGGGCATTCGAGAAAAGGGACGTATTACTCGAAAAAAGGTATTCAAAACTGGTGATTGAATTACATTAATTATTCGAAAAAAAAAAGGTCCTCACAATTTTACTTGACAACAAACCACCTAACATTACTTTGGGGTATTACTCAGGCATTACGTCGGTATTAGTCGGGAATTATTTGGGTATTAGAGGCATTATTTCCTTGAATTCAAATGGGTTAAACTCAGTTAATTCAGTTCAAATATATATAGTGGATGGAAATATATTCATATATTGTAGCTTGCTGAGTCATGAGTGAATCCTCGAGAACACTTATTCGAATTAAATGGGGTCTTCCTTAGGTGGAACACCCTGTATTTTAAATTGGATTTCATTTTGAGACATCAACTTCCATTCTGATCGATGGACAATCATAATTAACTCAAACAACTAATTGTCTCGAAAGTGAATCCTTTCACCTAAAAATTGAGTATGTTCGAAAATACCCAGAAGATTTTTTGTTTTTTTTTTTTCGTTTTATAGAAAAATCATTCACGAATGTTAGTAACCCTCAGTTTATCAACAGTTTACTATACAGGGTGGCCAACGAGGTTTTGGACAGGAAATATCTGGGAACTCGAAATTAGTAGAGAGCTTTTGTTGATATCAAGTTACCCAATGAGCTTTTGTTTTCAGTCACGTGACATCAGATTCTAAATTATCAATGGGACAACCTGTATATTTTGGCATTTTTTATGTTCCTCCCGATAAAACGATTCCAACAACTATCACACTTGTGGTCTGAAACGACAGGTACTTCAATATCCTTTGTTCCACGACGTTTTTGGATAAAATATGAAAAATCATTATAATTTTGACCCGTTTCAATCATTATAAAAAATATAGTAAAATTGAAGAATTTGGCAATTGCTCGTTTCAGATATCGTCGGACAAAGAATATTGAAGAACCTGTAGTTCTTAAAAATTAATCGTTTCGAACCACAAGTGTGATAGTTTGTTGGAATCGTTTTATCGGGAGGAAAATAGAAATGCCAATATATACAGGTTGTCAAATTAATAATTTTGGATCCGATATCACGTGACCGAAAACAAAGGGATCATTGGGTAACATAATATCAAAAAATCTGCACCAATTGCTTTAATATTCAAGTACAAAATCACAATTCTCTACTACTCCCGAGTTACGACATATTCCCTGTCCTAAACCTCGTGGGCCACCCTATATATTACAAATAATATGTTTTTTGTACAACTGACATTAAAAATGACGTTTTTAATTCATTGACACATAAACTAAAAACTGACGTTTTCACAAAATCACTTTTAACACTAGTGTTAAAAGTACTTTTAACACTAGTGTTAAAAGTAAAATGACAGATGACATGATGGATACTCAGTAATATAGATCTCTCTAATAGAAACACTTCAATCAGATATTATAATCAGAACACCTACTCAAGAGGAATCGTTTATAAAAGTTCACACATGTATTTGGTCGTTTGCGCAATTGATAATACTAATTCCTTTTGAAGTTACAAACGAAGTAGTATTTAGTCCAACTGTAGAATGTCCTTCATCACTGACAAATAATGACATTCATAAATAAAGTGCGTTGGGGTTTATTATATTTGAAGTATCTGTCAGTCAGCCTTGTAATCCAAAGATCGTGTGTTCGAATCCTTATGGATCTTATTTTTTTTTGTTTTTTTCTTACTAGCAGTAACTGTTGAACAAAAAATTTTGTATGATACATTTGTTAAAAGTGATTTTATTTTGCTCGTGGGGTTGCTCCACTCGCTAACGCTCGTTTCGCAATATTCCCCACTCACAAAATAAAATGCCACTTTTAACACTTGTATCATAAATTACTATTTCATTTAACTGAATTCACCCAAAAATAATAAAATTCGTGATTCGGAGTAGTTACACATATATAATATGTAACCATAATTATTTCAAACAATCTGTACTCATGACTCTATAATATTCTGGTCGATCTACAAAGCATTCTAATTGATCCTCAATGATAAAGTCGATCAACTTATGACCTCGTAGGAAAATCCATTCACTGAGGAATAAAGTATATTTCTGACTACCCTTTAGAAAAACAGTCGCTTTTTATAAATATATTTTAATTAATTATTATATTATATTAATAATATATTATATATTAATATTATATATTATAATATATTATATTAATTTATTATATATTTTAAGAATTCTCAGCTGAATTTACAAAAGAATCAAAAATTTCATGATTGCCCTGCCAAAAATGTCACATGAAATCTCATGAAAAAATATAGACTAATTATGAGAATTTATAAGGATCTACGTGGAAAGTCTGTAACCTACAAGTACGTAACTTTGGCACATACACTTTTTGGAAGGTTCTATGAGGATTTATGATTAGATGTAATTTATAGGCATATCCGAATACATGCCATACGAGTTTGTATCAGGCAGTGGTTGTTATAAGATTCGATGAGGTATTCCACTTTCGATCACAACGATATTATATGCCCATTCACAAGCTTGTCAACGTATGCGAAATGTGTGGAAATTCACAATTTGTAATCTTATTGGGTATCGATGAAGAAAGTGGATTCAGGATTCAATGGTCTGTTTCAGGAATTCCGTATTCAATTTTATTGGGTATCTTATGGAACAGTGGGATCAGAATGTAATGGTTTGGATCAGGAATTCCTCATCTAAATTTATGCGATTCCTATAAGTTTTCATACAATTCAAAATCACTGAGAATTCACAAGTGTCGATAAGAAGTGTCAATCACAATAATGTTTTGAATGTGGATAAAACATACAATTTATAATCTTATTCGAAATCGTATAAAAAATTGGGTTCAGGATTTGATGATCCAATCTGTATTTAGAATTCCGTATCTAATCTTATGCGTATCCTATGATATTTCATAAAATCCATCAACAAGAACATTACGAAACCAAATGGAATATTCTAAACTAAATATTCCTGAGAGTACAACCAAAATTTTTTTGAAAAGATTATACTTTTTCTCTTTGGTGTTTTGGCATCGACTGCTATGGTCATTAGACATCGAATAGATTATTATTATCAGATCAAGCCATAATATTTTAAATATATTACAGAAAATCACTATCACACCAGAAAAACCTATATATTTCAAAATGACCTCAATGCGAATGATACATTTTTTTGCATGATAATCGGATCACCGAGATTCAATTTATCTACTTATTATTTCTATCGTATGTAAAATGTATTCGCTGATGAACCGTTTTCGTTTCTTTCAGAATGAACTGCATGATTTTTTTACAGTCGTGAGCACAATCTCTAAATGTCCGAATGTATGAAATTAATGTATCTCTAACCAGGGGTGGAACTCCGTGTACTGTGGAATTCTATTGTCGACTGTTATGTTTCTGTCTCTCCCATGAATTCAACCATTATGTCCTCTCATTTACCAAGTCAAAAATAGAATTCCATGGTACACAGAGTCCCACTGCAGAGACTTCTACCGAAGTGCTTCTACCTCTAATCGAAAGATGGAGCTACCTAGACCAGATTTTTTAGCGCGGGATCAGAATGGGCAAATAGCCAGCCATAGTATGATACGAGGTATGAAAATATGGACGAGAAGAGGATCGTGAAACGGAGGGCATTAAAACTGTCTGCACAAATCTACTCTACCTCCTTTTCGTTTTTGTTAGAAATTAATGTGTGATTTTCATATTTATTTCTATCAGCACTGCTGATAAAAAAATATAAAATATGTAGATTTACACAGCAGTTGAAGTTGAAAACGACTTTATTTTTATATATATGTGCATTTGCGGATATAATAATCCATTGGATTTATTATCTACATATGGAACGTGCCAGGAACAATGTTGCAGAGTATAATTTATTTTTTTTCAAATAATCATGTGACTGCTATAAAATCTCATTTGTTCTCATTCATTTTCGAACTGGATGACCTCATAGAAACGTGTAGGATTCATCCTAGGAAACTTGGATCTCATAAAATCTCTTATAATTTTTTTATCAGTCTCTATATGAGACATTTTTGGCAGGGTGTCCTCTAGCGCAGAATCTGGTCATACGATCGAGTTGGGCCAATAGGAACTTTTACTCAGTATTAATCCAGCTACAAATATAAAAAATTCAGCAATTTTCATCAATATACTTTTTCCCATAATATGTGTGCGTGGTCCTTTCCAAATTTTGCTCGGTTTAACACTTCTTTTGGCGAGGAGAGCGTATTGTATAATTTTCGGCAAGTGAATGCATTTCACCCTGTATACCATTAGTAAACAACTAAATTATGAGCACCGTCCATTCCGTATTTTAATAAATTCATTATACGCGTATAATGAATAGGTCCTGGTAGTGGTAGAAAAATATAATTAACAATTTCCTTTCGTGTTTCTAGGGAATAGTTGGGGCAGACTTGACTTCATTATTAATGGCAGAGCTGTTTATGATAAGGGCACCCTATTCAAATAGTAGACTAATTGTTGGCAAATAATAACCATCCAGATTTAACTCGGGTTGAACAATAGCCTTCAGGTTTCTTGTTTGTCTCAAATTTGACACACCTCAGAAACATTTAAGTAGTATAATGGCCTACAACAAATCATGTACTGTGAACTACAGCTTTTGTTTAAAGTTTGAAAGGGTGAGCGGGATACAGGTACTTTGTATTCATTTATTAGCTATTATGATGATGGATAAACACACTTTCCAATTTTCGATGGTTATTTTGAGGCATAGGTAGTTCTTGTACAGGATGTCCTTGAATTTCGAAAACTCTCAGTTTGACCCACAATTGAAATGACGCAGGTGATTGATTCCCTGCTAGGGACTGGGAACTGAATTACATATTATTTTCAAACATCTCAAATACATTTCTAATTATCATGATGCATTGATAATTATATAATATTTTTCTACAAACGTCAAAAAATTACAAGGTTCGCGCATTGACAACAATATGCGAAGTGACCCTTTCTTTCATTTTCCTTCGTTACCATGACACCATGCGCGAAGTAATGTGCAAAATACTTATTTCGCACACTGCACGTAAACTATATGGGATTTTCATATTCTAACCTATATATAGTCCTCAATTAGGCAAAAATCGATGAAATCATTTATTTCTAACTTTATGGTCCTCAATCAAGTGAAAATCCAAGAAATCATTTATTTCTGAATGTTCAACAATAATTCAATAAGGCTTCCCAAGTAGCACACCCATATTGGGACGATATTGTGAAAATATTGGCAAAATATTCGAATAATATTGGCGAGAAAAAGAATGTGAACATTAGGCGATATTGGTCCAATATTCAAAAAAATAATATTGGTCTAATATTTTCGAAGCAATATTGGCCTCAAAATGTTAGGCGATATTAGTACAATATTGCTGTAGCACACTTACATTGGAATAATATTGGTAAAATATTGAAACGTAATAATAGCGAGATAAAATTATAATTATTTCGGGATATTGGCACAATATTACTTGGACATTATACAAATAATATTAGTAAAATATTGAGGAAGCAATATTGGCCCCAAAATCTTTAGTGATATTGGTACAATATCATTGGCATATATTAAAAAAATATTTAAAGTGAATATGTTGCCTTGGAAACATTAATGAAATATTTCCAGAAAATGTCGAATAATTTAAAAATTCTACAATTTTGTTTTTACTTCAATTTACCACTGAGTAGATTGACTTGTAAACGCATCGTCAGAAGCCTTATTAAATATATGTTACTATGAATCAGCTGTTGTTCCATATGTGGAGCCACCTAGCGGTTTCTTACCCAAGTTTAATCATGATTCATTTCAATATTGTTTATTGAATATTCGGCCAGTATTCAAATTTCAATCCTAGTGATAAAAGTATTCCTTAATATTGTATCAATATTGTCTTTCAAATATTGGCGTAAGCTTTTCGTAACAATCTCAATCAATATAGGGTCAATATAATTTTTAGAATATGGATTAAACAATATTCCACCAATGTGCCAGCAAACTAGGATATACAATATTGCTTTTTATCTCTAAAATCGATTTGAGAGTAATATTGAAATCGTAATATTGGAGCTAGATGCTGGAAACAATATGTAGGCAATATCGCTCTATCGATATTGGTGAAAATTATTGAACCAATATTGACCCAATATTTTATGGAACAATATAGATTCAGAACAGGTTGTGCCAATATTCCACCAATATTATTAATAAAATATTGTTTTTCCTATACGAAGCCATATTGGTTCAATATTATTTTTACATTTACAATATACTCATATTGGCCAACATGAGGTGCTACCTGGGTTTTTAACACTTTTCAAATTGTGAACAAATTGTTTTACTACCTATTTTTTTTTTTGACATGTGTAGAAAAATATTGTATTGGATCTCGTGCATATGGATGTGAGGACTGAGCTCAACGGGTCAATTTCGATGAGACCGCTAACGGTGGAACGATTGATGATATTTCGAAAGAGCATCGTCCATGAAAATATTAACAAAACAGACAGATCGCCAACCTTTCTGCGATGTTCCAGAGAAGTAAGCGAGCTTGTGAGCGAAATATCATCGACGAGACGAATGGCTCTCTTTTGGACCGAATCTAAAAATTTCAGTGTGTGTTTGGGTGCTGCACTCCATATATGGGAACAGTATTCCAAAACAGGTCGAATTTGTGCTTAATAAATCATAATAGAAGTAAAATACTCCTTTTGCGCGAAACAGAAAACAAGTTTTTGAGAGGCACGCTTGGCAATGGACCTCACATGGTTTTCCCATGAGAGGGTACTGCTGATGGTAATACCGAGCATTGAAATGGAAGATTTTATTGGTATAGATACTCCTGACATTGTTACGCTGACTACTGTGAGATCAACCTTTCCAGAGAAAATACATGTGTTTCATTCGCATTGAATTCCACCAAATTGTTGGATCCCCATTCTAGAATTTTGGCTAAGTATTAATTTCATTCACGATTCTTCCGCGTTCATTTTTGCATTCACTGACTCTTATCGAAGCTTTGGGAAAGAAAGCGGTATGAAGGGTACTATCATCTGCAAAGCTGTTCACTGGACATGAGGTAGCTCCCAAAAAATCATTGATGTGAAGAAGGAACAGTGTTGGTGCTATAATGGAACACTGCGGAACACCAGCATTTATTGGTAGAGTATCGGTCTGGGAGAAAGCTGAGCCGAACGCGATCAAATGCCTTGGATATATCTAGTGCAATGGCCAGAGTTTCACCATATTCTTCGATAGATTGCTGCCAAATATGTGAGACATAAGCAAGTAGGTAACCGGTTGATCTCTGGTGCCGGAAACTATATTGTCGATTATTGATAATTCCTGAGCGTTCTAGATATTTCATGAAATCGATATTGATAGCTTCCTCTACGACCTAATAACAGATAGTAATGCGATAGGTCTGTAGGTGCTGGGCAGGTTCTTTTTCCCGTTTATAGGGATTGTTTATTTTTGTACCACGCTAGACAAACGTATTGACAGAGGCACCTCGGCCTTCTCTGTCTAAAGGCCGATTCAGATACATGGGTGTCCACCCAGGTTTTTTGACCCCGAATGATAAATTCCCCCAGTATTGATAATATTAATACTTCTGAATCAAAGCAAATATATGACTTTGTGATAGAAACGTAAGTAAAAGGAACGTATGTGAACTGCCTTGCAGTTTATGGGCACAAGGATAAAAAATATTTGCTTTTAAGTTCCACGTGTTCGAAAAACCCGTTTTTCAAGTACGTGCAATTTACGAGCAAATATTTCTTACCCTTGTGCCTATAAAACTACAAGACAGTTCACAAAGTCGTATTTTCTTTAGTTTAGAATTATCAGTTGTATTAATACCAGAGAAATTCATCCTGCGGGTCAAAAACCCTGGGTGGGCACCCATGTATCTCAATCGGCCTTTGACGGTCAACTTTCTGATCGCGAAACGCAACTGGGTTCCAGTGGTTAATTCAATGTAACTGTGGCTGTTTGACCTTCAGAATCTAGGTGGTAGGATTCATTATTTCTTGCAAAATTCAAATAAATTCAACAAGATATTTTTGGCTCGTGTTGATACATTGAATATCAGTTTTTCTCTTCCATAAAGTCTAAGAATTATTTTTGAAAATACTGATCAACTTGGTAAACTGATCTGACTTGAGAAACACCACCGCAAATTTTTTTCTAAGTAAATTTTTTTTCTCTTAAAAAAATTCTTCAATATCCAGAGAACATTTTAAAACTGAAGGAAAGTCGGATTATTTTCCTAGGCAATTCAAAGATGTGTGACGTCGATTTCGAAAAAACTGCTAACGGTGAAACAATCGAAGACAGTATAGAAGAAGATGAACAATAAAATTATCGATATAACAGAGAAAAAATGTTAGATGGATTGAGATCAATGAGATGGATGAGAAATATTACCAACTAGTTGAATTGAAATTTCTTTTAAAAAATTTTTATATTTTTAGGAGCTGCACTCAAAGAAAGTATAGAAACACCGACACAGGGGTCTTTCTTCTCCTTCAATTCCGTAATTATTGGTAGATGTTTGTAAGTGATTCTAAGTCTGGTTTTGGGGTTGATCTTGATACACTTGCTGTCAGAGGGAATGGAATAACCGATTTTTGTTAAAAACAATACTAGGGAATAATGTGCCAGTATTTGAGTACCTAAAATGTGTTTTGTCGCACTTCACAGAGATGTTTGTGGATGATCCGAAAATCACGAATAATTTAGTAAATATAGAATTATTATACTGAAGTAGCAACCCATACTCTCTTTGGACTATATGCAACAATTTAAGAATAGTGTGACAGATCCAACTTATATATGCCAAAAATAAACCTTGTTTTACTCCTGCCTCATTTTCCACTTACCCATAAAATCGGCATTCTCTTCACTGAATGTTGAAAATAATCGCTTATTCATATTCTGCATATATATTAAACGGGAAGAAATATCACAAAATCATCTCCACAACATCACCTCCACAACTTCAATCTAACAAATATCAAATTCGGAGGGGGTACATTTTTCGGATTCAGCAAGAATCCATCTTCAGCCTTATTAATACAAGTTCTAGAATAAATGTTAACATGCTGTATTATTGTTACTAGGATGCAAAGGTTACTTACATGGAGAGAAAAAATTCTTTTTATATAATTATGAAATTAACTTAAATGTTAGGGGGGGGGGAATATGTCCAATGCCCTAGAAATGAGGTATAGTGGTGATTGTTACAGCAAGATAAATAACTTACCAACAAGCATGGTGATAGTTATGATAAGTAATATTTAAAAATTAAAAACATGAGGTGATTGAAAATATTGAAATCACATGGCCGAAGGCTCATGTCTTGTAGTGGTTAGGGCATTTTGCCCTTTCACCTGCAGAATGCGTTATATCTGATACTTAGGGACAGTAAAATGTTTCAAAAGTTAATCAATCAGGTTTCGGGAAACGTGGTATCAACTAAGGTTAAAATTATGAAGCTTGAATTAAAATTGTCATTTACTGAAGAAATTGCCGGGATTATGGGTGAGTCGAAAACTGAGGCAGGAGTTTTTTAATGAAGAATTTTTTAGGTTCCACCCCTTATTTTTTGGTAAACAATTTTTTTTTATAATAAAACACGATGTCGAGATGTCATGTGCCGAGTCTCAGAGTGCTACAATTCATTCTTCACTTTTTGCTCGAGTTTGTCTGTCGTTACTGGATTATATATCGACTCTAAATTTCATCTTTTTTGGTATCAGGACTTCAAATATAATACTAATACATATTTTTCTGAAACATTTTTAAAGTTATGAAAAGACTCAAATCGTCTCACTTGTCAAGGATTCACTCCGTATCTGCCTTTATTTTTGGAGAAAAACTTTGCAAATTTCATAATCGATTGATGTACCGGCAATGAGTTTTAATCTTGTATGGGGTTGTTCCGAGTGACATATACTTGGCGGATAGCGGCGATGGGGATACTTTTGCGAAAAATTATATTAGGGAATTTATGTAGTATTTCAACTGATTCGGAAACAGTTAATTTTTAGTACAATAAAACATTTTTTCTGGAAAATTCCTTTCTGCAAAAACCCATAATTGGCCCCACTTTCCATGGAAACACCCTCGTATGCTCCGTAATTATTGTATAGAAAAAATCTGAAAATCAGCTGGAGTTTATTCACACATGTAATAGTAATCGCAATATATTTTTTGCTATAAGATAGATTTCAACCCAAATACCCACAATTTTAATTTAGTTTATCCGAACGAATGTTTCACTGAAAACAATACTGTTTCGTGGAGCAGACGCTTGTGGAACTTGCTCGTAGTTTGTGATCGCTGATTCACTTAGTTATTCAATTCAACATAGTAATTTAATAATAGTGCCATTTAGTTTGTCTGATGAAGCTATACCAGATGAACCATCAGTTTAAGACGGATTATCAGTTTATTGTGAGTATCGAGAAAGATATTAATATATTTCCCTATGACTACATTAGTGCGCATATTACCGTCTTTTTCATAACTATCCACAAAACCAGGCGGCAGATATTTTTTATTGACTTATCTATTGAACTTCATGGACTATTCTTTGCTTAAACTATACTCCAATATATCGATTTGTGTATTTTTTTCGAATTTATTAATCCTCACCCCTGAAAATGGGTGGCATCCACCCTCATGGGGGAAGCACACAAAACTTTTCTTCCTTGAGCCATCCCTCACTCACAGTGCAAATTTCTTGTCAATCGGTTATGTCCAAAACAATTCGGAGAGAGAGAACACATTAAGTTATAGTGTATGAACCTATTTGTTGTAACATGTTTAACCCATTTTGTAGAAATTTGGGTCACACTGTATCTAGTAAAATTTAATTTGAACAATCAATTGGACACAATTTCACAAGCTCTGTCCACAAGTTTTACACTTGAAGACAATGAATTATACTTATTATTAGAATTAGGCATTGAAAAAAAAATTAAATAACGTACGTTTTTGTTCATTTGTGTTTAATTTGTTATGTCTGAAAATGCATTCGACTGGGAAAAATCATGAAATATTATTTTGGGGCACATATGATATAAAAATAGTTATTTACGTAATCAGTTATGAAAAGACCGATAATGTTCGATGAGTGTAATATTTGCCAAAACGAGCGACCGGATTGAGTGAGTTTTGCAAATTACGCGAGTCGAACAAATAAATCTTTTCATAACGTATTTCGTACAAAATTTTATCTGAAAAAAAGGGGGACGGAAACGATTTCTTTCTTCTGATTGATGAAGGAATGTATGAGTGTATACAGATAAAAATAACAAAATAAAATATTTTGAAAGTATTAACTGAATGAAAAGGATATTTCTTCCCATTTTTGTGCATTTTTGATCAGTGCCACCATCAAAATGATCGAATATTTTTATGATGTTTCCTTGTATTATTGAAGTCTATCAATTATTACTTGATGGAATGACGGTCTCGTTTTCCTCTTACACAATTCGGTTTATTTGTGAATAATTTTACAAAAAAGTGTTGTTTTTGCGAAATGAATTTCCTTGCATTATTCCATTCGAATTGAGAAATAGCCAATTTTATAACCGTCAAGCTATAAAGGAATGTTTCAGCCGTCGACTAGTGAAAATTAATTATTAATTACAATTCTTGAATCCAAAATAGAACTGAATTTCTTTACGCACCTCACGTTGCTCCTCCAATACGGCTGATAACGTGAAACGTGGAGAGAGGGATCATACAAGTTGAGGGGTGCAATTTTTGACCATTCACAATGGTAACGTGTACTCGTATCGTCACATTCTGATGTTATCTGCATGTCTTTGACATGCTCCCCGTATCTTAGACTATAACGATACGTGTACTCGTTGATGTTGCGAACGGTCAAAAATAGCCCCTCTGGCACAGGGTCGGATTTCGGATCACTTAAAATATTCGCTGCGCCTAGACATTTTTGTTGTGCTATCAACTATCGGTTATGATATTAAATGAAAGTACATTCCATTTAACTTGCTCGAAATTGTTTTCTCTAACTTATTTGGATATGAACTCTACCGATGATGCAACTATTTGTGGATATATTCCAAAATTCGGGAAAATATAAAATTCACTGGTCGGGTGGAAATTCAAAAAAAATATAATTTAAAAAATTACTAGTTTTTATACAAACTGGTTTTCTGTGTGTGGGGGTGGGTGCGTGTAGGTGTGTTTGTGTGTTCATGTATACATGTTTATTTCAAATTTGAAAGTGGTTTTTATTATTCATCGGAAGTTTGATTTTGTGGAGGAAATTGAATTCTTGACATGATTTGTTTGGGTATTTAACCTTCCACAATCTGTCAATTCAGTCATCCAGTCGACTTGTTTGATTCGTAGCGAAACTGACATTTCTATATGACAAACCCAATATAAAACTTTCACTATTATGGATCAAGTGTTCATAATTGCAACCCAGTTCTGATGCACGGTTTAATACTAAAGATTAAATAAAAGCCTCATTTTTCAACTTCAGCTCAATATTCCAATCTTATCTTACTATTAGGGGCTTTTTGGGATTTCCCAGTGGTGTTACCACTATAGCCCAATAATAAATATCTTGAATTTATTAATTTTAACAAAATATTAAAAATCACCGAGCCCGAAAACCTCCACAGACAAATTTTGAATGAAATCAGACTTCAGTCACAAATATCGTCTGATATCTTGAATTTTTTGTTTGACGAAAGTAATGCATACTCAAAGTGGAGTTTCAGTATAATGAAGTTAAGTAAAATTCAAAGTTGTCTCCTCAATATTTATTTCAACCCAGAGTAGGGAGGGGAAGTTGTCAATGCCACTTTGGCAATCACTTGTCAAAAAGTTGCAGCAAACGAATTCTGAATCGAATCCGACTATAATCGCAAATCTCGTCCGCCATCTTGAATTTATTAATTTCAACAAACGATTCCTAATCTCCACCCCCGAAAACCCTCTCATACCAATTTTGAATCGAAAAATCTGAAAAAATATTACAATGCATCAAAACCTTCAAAAAATAATATACGATAAAGACTTCATACACCAACACTGTATATTTATGCTGCATGCATGTCATTAGCTTTTATTCAGTATTCTAGATGAGACCATCGGTATAACTTTTTGTATAACATCATCGAAATAGTTTCCGCCCGTTAATCAATTATACCTACTATTTTTAACGCTTCATATTCTACAGATTTTCAGTTTTTTTTATTTTACTTTCAATTTTTGATTCATTCTGTGATTGGACCGCAATATTTAATCTCAAATGCTCGTACAAATTTTCAGATTACCACGAAAGCGAATAGGAAAAACAATCACCGAAATACTTAATTCGGTCCTGTACCGCGCGAAAGTTGACAAGCTGGAAATGGCAGTTCGAACATGAACTGCCATCTAGCGATATAAGTTTCTTATACTAAGGGCTAAAGACCGTTAATGATCAATATCAAACGTGTCAGACTTATGTCAAAAATGAGTAGTTGTTCCGACGAAATAGCGTCTGATACAGAAGAATCGGCAAATAAAGCATAAAATGAATTATTAATACCACAAAAATCTAAAGTTAGACATGACGCAGCAAAAATCCTGTTTTGAATCTTTTCAAAGATAAAATTATTAGTTTCTTATTCTATTTCATTACACAACTAGTTGGTTAATGAATATTACACAACTCATTTTCACTTGTCTCAAGTGACAGTTTTGAAAAAACTGACGTTTCATAATTCACAAACGTCATGTAAAACCTGACTTTTCGAAACTGAATTAGATAAATAATATTTACAAAAATATAGTAGAGGAAGAATCATGTCGACATTAAATAACTGAACGCAAACTCTGGTAGATGCTTTCATAAACAACACACTAATCGGCTTTGTTTACTCTGAATACGTTGACTTGTGGAAACTTGCGCAATGAAGTACTGAAATAGTATTGATCGCATTACCCAAAAAATCTTCAAACTACTTTACGTACCTAACCAATTTCAGGACCTTCTACACAAAAAATTTTAGGCGCTTACACTTTTTCAAAATAATGTGTTTTCATGGAGTGGAAATTCCTTCTATAAAAACACATTATTTTATCTTCTCTACCAATTTTTAATGCATAATTGGTTATGATGTATAATGTAGAAATATTCTTCCTTCAACTGAAGATGGGTTATCCAAAACCCGAAACAAGTCTCGACAGTTAGGGACGTATTGAACCTACTTGTGGAGATTACTTTGAGATTTTCTTTTCGTCCTAATTATCATCTATACATAAATTGAACCGTTGGTTTGTGGTTTTCAAGAGAGAATATCCTTGTTTGAAATTGGTACAAACTTAAAACCTATCTCTGGACCTGGTAACTCACCTACAGATATCCCCTTGCTTGCTGGAATGAAGATGCAAGACCTTGTGTTCTATACCAGATTTGCTGTGGATTCATGGCAAACATGAAGACCTTCTAAGGTTGTGATACAAGTAACTTCTATATAGCCAGGGCAAAATTGAGTGTGTAAAAACGTTGAAGGAAAACTCAGAATTTGGACCTCCCGTCAACATATTCAAAGACCCTCAGGCTGATCTACAGGCAGTTTTGAGTGGAGGAGAAATATTTCTCCTTGCTCTCTAGGGGTTCAAGCAAACAAATGACCTGGAACAAATTCCGACATCTGCTCTTTTCAAAATCTGCATTGAAGGTGACATCCAACAATACCTTCCTCCCCTCCACAGCAGCACGGCAGCACTCACTGAGAGTGTGTCTACCTCCAAGAACAGTCGTGACTGGGCTTCGTGAAAGATCCTGCACAGTTTGGGTTGATGAAAAACAGATATGGTCTCCAGCTCATCACACCATTCTCAAGCCTGTAAATTATTGCTCTTATAATTTTGAACGGCACTAAGTGTTACTTAATGAAATCGATTGGAATTTTTTCTGCATACACACCTAGCTGATGCCAAATTTGAACTGTCTAGGTCATCTAGAAGTGGGTTAGGTTTTTGATCTATGTCAGTCAGTCATAGGAATGACGATACTTATATGGAAGTAAAATCTATAACCGTTTGAGCTGTCTTCATATAATATAGGGTACAGATTTATCGAGGGGTTCTCAATATATATTACAAATTTGATGTGTTTATGTTGAAGAGAATTTGAGTTATGAATGTAAAAGTGGCTCCAAATGGTTCCTGTAATATTATAATACACGGTTCTGCTTGCCAGTTCTTTTTTCTTAAACTTGACTTGAGACGCTCCTGCGTGCAGAAGTGTTTTATATTTCCTTCTATAACTAATTTTCATTTTCTCATGATCCTCAGCTTCATCCTCCGATGAAAAGTGTTGCCCAGTTTCTGTTGAATTCAAATAATGCTCAACCTCATGTAATACTTGTGAGGAAACAGGAACGTAACTTCCGGGGTTTTCAGCGATCACGAACGAGTTTTCAACAGTAGACGGATTTATACATACAATGCAATACAATGCAATTATTAGTTATTGGTAGGCACTGCAGGTTTTTTGAGTATTTTATTCAATAAAAGGACTAAAAAAATATATGTGATTGAAACCATTGTAGTTTGTTATGATTAACTCACCTAATAGTTCACTCTTCATATCCCTTTCATTGAACATTGAACTTGTCTGCTGTTTTCCCTTTGGGAACCTATGAAATATTACGTTCAAACGCATTCTTGGTTGTTCTCACAAGCAGCTGCAGCACATATTTTTCCAGGCATTTTCTGCTGTGAAAAAATATGTAGTAACAACTGCCAAGGAATTATGTGAACCCTTGAGCTCTTTGAGTGCTATATTCACCTCAAATATTTCCAATAAATCGAATAATAGTCAAATAACCAAGTGTCCTATCACGAAGTAGGATTCAACACGCACTTATCAGCCGATTCAATTTTCACTTATTCAGGATAAAAAGATGTTTATGGCACTGGCAAAACATTGATTGAAATTATTCTCCAAATACATACACTAAAGACCACGACGAAGAAATTTTACCAACATGAAGAAAAACCTGTCAAAAAGTATAAAAATACACAGGCTCTTATCAGACGAACCGTTCTGTAGGCCTGGTGACGTCACATACGTCAATTGTCGCGTTGAAATTTGTCCAAAGTACGGAGATAGGAAATGAGCCTGTCTCTCCTGTTTTTCTCGTCTATATTCGTTGGACATACTTAAATAACAAATTTAGAACAAAAATCATTGTCGCGTGTTGTAAAAAAGTTTATATCTTTTTTTTGATTTCTGTATAACATAATTTCAAAAAACATTTACATTAGATCAATCGAATTGGAACAAATTACTTACTGACTGAAAAACTAACTAGAAAAAATGTATAACGTCCGTAAAGACTTCTACCTTCTTATGCAAATATAACATGTGAGTATCTGAGGATCTAATAGTTATTTAGGTCGAGGCTTGTCGCTTGCCGAGGATGTATTAGTCGATTCTTTCCATGTTAGTTACTACATTTTTCCTGCTGCGTTCTGACATTTCTCAAAATTTGCCTGGATTGAAATTTGTTTTCTTACTCTTCCATCATGATTATTTGTTCCGCTATTTTATTGTAAGTTGCTTGTGCTACCAAATAAACACACAACAATAATATTCAAAGAGTCTGATAACCTAAAAATTGATATAAATGAAGCTGAAAGTATTACTTGTCGAAGTCAAAGTCATTATTACCCTAGGCATGTAAATGACACTATTTACGATTTTTTTAATTTTCAAAGTGTCACTGCAGAAGAAATATTTCCCTCATATCCATCCCTGATGTGTATGCTTCTGAAGAGCCTGTTTTATTCCAATCCTATATCAATCCTCCTGAAGAGCTTGGCAAAGCGAAATAGATTTTCATCGACCAAAATGTATTGGGGATTAAACGCGAGAGAAGCGAACCTTGCTTCAATGAAATGAACGATTTCTGTGGGTGATATTTTGTAATAACATTCTCCTTATTTATTTAATGATTTTTCAATGAAAACCAGAGAGAATTAAAAAAAATCAGCTATCTGAATGAAAATGTGCGAATTTTCACTTTCAGATTTTTTCTTTCCTCTTCAGTTAGAGTCTTTTCACATTATCTATCAGATGTAGTTCAATGTCCAGCGTAGCTTGTACCGGGGAAGTAGTTGTTTTCTGTTAGATATTACAAATCAATCACATTTTTCATTTTTCAATTTTCATTTACATTCCGTTGTCAAAAATTAGTAAACGAATGATATAGGCCATTTACCTGTTTTGTTGCAAAGCATGTATGGACTATTCACAGTGTCGGCAGCGGAAAATAGTAATTTACGTAAGAAGTCCGGAAAACACTGTTCTTTTGGACGAGTGGACCACGATTCTAGGACGAGCGTAGCGAGTCCTGGAAGTCTGCGAGTCCAAAAAAACTATTTTCGGACGTGTTGCGTACACAATTTTTTCGGTAACCGTGTAGAATAACAAATCGAGACACATTTATTTTTTATATTTCTTTGTAGAAGAAAATTTCGAACATTTTGATTCTCATTTGTATTAAAATCGAAATGCGAACAGAAGATAGGTACTGACAGAAACATTCTAATTCTTATTCATATAAATATTTATATTGAAATTCGAACATTTCCCGGACTAGTCCGGAAAGTACGTACTTCCCGGACTAGTCCAGGAAGTGATACTTTCTCAAAGAAAAATCGTCCGAAAAAATATGTTCCGTCCCACTTCACATAACCCTCCAACAATATTTACGGCATACGACATATGGAATTATTATACTGAGGCAGGCACCAGTACCCCCTTTGGATCATAGGCAACGATTTCAGACTAGTGAGACAAGACTCACTTACACATACCAAAGAAAAAACCATGTTTTACTCCTGCCTCAGTTTTCAACTTACCCATAACCTGGCATTTTCTACAGCAAATGTTGAAAATAATCGCTCATGCACATCCTGTATGAAAAATAATGTATGAAATTTCAAGCTTGCGGTTTGCACTGCACAATTATGTTATTGAACATACATGCAGGATATGAATGAGCGATTATTTACTGAAAGAAAATGCCGGTTTTATGGGTAAGTTGAAAATGAGGCAGGAGGAAAACAAGGTTTGAATTATCTTTCACCTTGTTGATTTTTTTTTCCATAAACCATATAATTTCCAAGATTATAGCTAATATCTATTAAGTTATTTTTAAAAATTCATTTCCACCCCTGGAATTATCGTAAAAATTTTTTTTTTCTTGTTTGGCATGGTTTCAACTACTTACATACCAAAATTGGTGGAGCTACAAACGATCTTTATCTCAAATTTTACTGGATTAACGCTCGAAGAGAGAAATAATTAATAATAATAATAATAATAATAATAAATCGTCTTTATTACTTCCAAACTTGAAATTACAAATACAGCATTACACATTAGTTTTAGGATTCGAAAGCAAAGGGCGAAGTTTATTTTTTGCTGTGTGAACACATCAAAAAATATTGATTGAAAATTTGATTTTGTGGAGGAAATCTAGTTCTTGACATGATTTTTTGGGTTTATGACCTTCCACAATTTCTCTTTCTCTCAAAAAATTGTGTTTACAACATACCTTGTTCGTGTGGTAAGAGTTATATAGGTGAAACATCAAGACCATTGATTGTGCGCCAGGAAGAACATAAAAGTTACATCAGAAATCGAAAAATAACGGGTTCGAAAATATCCGAACATATTCTAACATCTGATGGCGATCATATGATGGAATGGAATAATACCAAAATTTTATTGAGAGAATCAAATCAAGAAAAAAGAAAGTTGAAGGAAACTGCGTGCATTTTTTTATCGAACAACCAATTCCAATTCCATCGAAATGGACCGTACCTGGTTACCCCTCCTCAGAGATGAAATAAGAACTAATAGAATGGTGATTGATTGATACCGAACACCCTATGTATCAAGATACCAAATGTCAATCAAAAGAATGTATGACAGATTTCATTTGACTCTGTCAAAGAAAGGTCTTATTGCCAAAATCGCAATTCAAATTCAGTTTCCTCAGCGTCTTTCTAAGAAGTTTTGATAACGGAGGCAGATACAGCCTCCGAAACTGAGAAATCAATAGAGTATAGGTATTGAATATAATAGAATGGTATTATTGGCAGTGATTTATGATAGTAACTTAATCAAAATTCATCTTTGAGTGTCCAATAAATGTTTCCTTAAATATAATTTAAATTTCGATACCCTCAATAATCGTATTATTTCCAAAACCGGGTTACATAGAAAGCAGATTTGATAACTAAAAGACCGCCTGAAATATTCAGTCTTGAAAGGTGGTATGGTTAAAAGACCTTTATTTCTTATGTTCAGGTTATGGACATCGGTACGGTATGATATTTTTCTAGAGAGATAAGGAGGTATTTTTTTGATTATAACTTCATGATATAGGATAATAGTGTGATGCATTCTTCTATTGTCCATGTTTAATCATCCGATTTCACGTAGTTTATGTAAAATTCTCTGTCTTCTCCGGATACTGCAAATCAAACGCAGGCATGAATTTTGTACTTTCTGTATTTTCTTCTTAAATTGGGTGGTTAAATTAGGACCATAGACTGCATCAGCATAATTGAATATGGAGAGAACCAGTGATTCGGACAGTAATTTTTTTACTTTTATTGGAAGTGAGTGGCGATTACCATAAATCATTTTCAATCTACTATTGACTACTAATTGACCGCATGCAACACAAGACACAACTATTTTCGTTTTAATCAATTAGTGCCAGTCCTACGAGCAAATTGCTTTTGTGCTATTTGAATAATTCAACATAGATTTTGTCATGCGTCTGATGATCAACAAGTTATCAGATATTGAATTCGTGGCATGACTGCGATGTCTTCGAGTGGAAATAACATTTTGAGTTTGCATGTGTACCATGACAACGATACACATGACAAATCTCCAGTCAATTGGTTACAACAGGGATGGATCTTATATAGCACATGCCATAACCGCAAAGGCTAATTAGTAAAATAGCCACATCTCTTCAAGATCATGCGAGATATTCCCTGCTCCTTGAGCGGAACTAATTTTTTGCCCCGAATCCCTTATGTATATTTCTTTCAAGGTCGTCAATATAACAATAATTGGTGACCCTTACCAGAAATGTTTTCATCATATGAAAGGTACGAAATATAAACCATTCAGTTCCACACAGAAGTATAAGCAATTTTCAAATTTTCTTCGTATATTTCTTAGCATTTCTGGAGTCACTGTATGACACTCATCTAAAATTCTTCTGCGTGATCATTGAAAGAATTGGGCTGTTTGATATTAATTTTGGATTTCAACTATTCCCATTAAAATTATTCTGATAGTGATAGACCAAGAGATCTAGCAGGCCACTCTGCTGCTCCTCGCCTTCCAATCCATCTCCCTGTGAAATTGTCATCTGAAAATTGACGTACAAATCGTATCATCGTTTTCAAGTAGTTGGGTGGTTCTGGGGCTCACTGTTCTATTAATTTCAATACACGGTTGTCCGTTGAGATTATCATCAATAAAATATGGACCTACAATATGTTCTCCCAGAATCCCAGCCTAAATATTCAATTCCTAAGGAGTTTGTTAAGAAGTTTTCCTGTACCAATGATGACTTACGTCAGATGGAAATCTTTCACATATTGTTGCGCCTGTACATTAATTTTCAGATGACAATTCCAATGGGGGTGGATTGGAAGGCGAGGACCGGGGGTGGATTGGAAGGCGAGGACCGATAGAATGGCCTTGTAGATCTCATCATCATTAGACTTCTTCTTATGGAAACATTTGAAATCCAGAGTTCATATCACACAGCCCAATTCATTTCAAGATCTATACAGAAAAAAATTAAGATTAGTGTCGTACAGTGACTCCAAAATTGTTGAGAAATGTGTGAAGAAAATTCGAAAATTGCTTATACTTCTGTATGGAAAGTACGTTATTATTATGATGCACGCAAAAATCATTGAGCTGAGGATGATCATAAGCTTATTATTCATTATTTTTATAATTCGCGATGTTTCTAAATGAGTAGGTGTGTACCCACTTCTAGTAGTCTGAGTAACTTGTCTTTTGGTAGATATTCGACAATACATTCCCGAAGTTTTTTTAGAAAATTAAACAAAAATGCGGCTCCAAGATGGTGGGCGAGATTTGTGACTTTTTCCGATTCTATTCAATATTTGTATGAGGGAGTTTTTGATTTCGGATATTATGAAATTTTCATTAAAATCCATGATCAAGATCGCGGCTACAGCATGGCGAACGAGTTTTGTAACTATAGTTCGATTCGATGCAAAATCAGTATGCAGGGGTTTATAGGGTCAGAGATTATGAATTTGTCGTAAACTTTAAAAAAAAATTGATAATTTGATATTATTTGATTGCCTTTTTTTTGTTGTGGTAATAATAATATATATAAAATAGAACGTATTAACAATAATAATAATAAAGAAAAAAACTCAATATAATCTCAAATGTGCGATTGAGTGCCCTCCTGCTCATAGAAGAGTACGTCTGTCTTTTCACTCACTAGGGAATTTGATGAAATCGGGGAAACATGCGAATCGTTGTACTCGTGCCACGTGCCTTCATATGGATGCCTACAGTAAGCAGTGTAGTGTCCGCTATAGGTAGTCCCGCTGTGGTTCGACAGTGTGTACAAGTTATAGCGACAAGGTGCTACATTGTCCGCAGTGTAGTTGCTCATATCTAATCCTTCTAGAGGAAAATCAATGATGACATCCAATTTTCTTCTAAAATTTTCTCTTTGAGAAAACCTTTTTAAATGGATTACTAAAATTTTTGGGAATTTAAAAATCGATAGAGACTTTGTTCATTTATAAATTCAATATGTTGGCTTCAAGATGGCGGACGATTCTTGTGATTATGGTTCGATTCAATTTGAATCTGGTATGTGGGGGTTTTCGAGGTCAAAGATCATACATTTTTGTCGAAATTCGTAAATGTAAGATTATGGTCTGATTCTCTTCAAAATTGAAATTTGGGAGTACTTGAGGTCGAAAATTATCATTATGACAACAATATTACGGAATTCTCATATTGTCGTCAGTCCTTGGTTTGTGTCACAAATTTCAGATTATTCAGGCCATTGGAAGTGGTTGAAAATATAATCAAAAATTCACATCATTATTATTATTAATGAAATCGCGTTTGTTCAGGTGTTCAGGCTATATAGATGAACTTGAAAAGCAATATTTCATCCAATCACAAAATCACAAATAGTTGAAGCCGTTTATTATTATTATTATTAGTAAAATCGCATTTTTTTAGGTTAGACGCATGTATAGTTAAACTGAAGAAGCAATACTCTACTGAATACAAAATTTGATTCAAATCGTTGAAGCCATATGTGTTTTTGGAAGCAACACAAAAGCGTCAACGATTCATACTGCACTGGTAGACTGAGTCTGATACATTAAACATACCTACGTTCGATGTTGCTGATTTTATCCGAAAGATGAAACTAAGAATCTAATTGGTTAGGATTACGTTAAACTCTTATTTGAGTAGACCTTGAGGTACAAACATAGAGGAGCAACGCGTCAAGCGGCAAGCGACGCGACTAGGATATTTCTGTGCATTTTGTATTAGAGTGCACATAGTGAGGAGGTAAGCGACGCTTATAATATACCAGAACTGTTAGTTTTCATTCAATATTTCATTAATTTTATTATTTTCTATTCGCCCACATGAAATAATGTATGGTGAACTAACACGATTACTTGTGCTTCGGACTTCCTTCGTCTTCATGGTTGAAAGATTTCTACTTCTTTCAATTTTTCACTACGTTTCAATTGCTTGAATCTGCAATCGTCTTCAGGTGAATACTGACAAATTTTTGAATCTACACGATGTTTTATAGGTCTGCCGGTAATTACGTTGTAAATTACGCGCGGTCTTGTGGCGCGCGTGTTTTCGCGCTGATTCTCCCTCCAAAACGGTTTATTAGTGGCCTCCATACGTTTTTGATTTCCACGCTTCGGTTATCATTTTGAAGACTACATAGTTCTATCATTATCAATTCTGGAACGTGCATGATATCAATTTTTGGAACCCTTCCAGCAGCTCACTGGCGTTCTCAATTCCATTTGTGATTTTTCTCCCTCCCAATCTTTTTCTTATTTATTCAGATTTTGTCAATTTATTTCTCAAATCCTTACTCACATTCCTATTTTGCTGTTGTTGGTTCATTTCTTCTTGGAATAATTCTTTCATTATTTGCCTAGTTTATTCCTCAAGCAATCCGTTCAATAAATCTATGCTTTTCATTATCTCACTTTTTTATTCGGAAGATCCTATAAAAGTGTTTCTCGGGTAATTCCTGAAACGGTCTTATTCTCATCAATCGATGCAAATCACTATTTTTGACAATTTTGGTACTTTTAAGGGTGACGAAAACTTTTACCCACTAAAAATTTTTGAATGTGTTCTTTTATTGAATTACCGTTTGAATTGAGGAGTGAGTATGAAGAGTGATCATCTTTACTACTAACCAATAATTTGTTGTGAGGAAAACTATGAAAACAAAAAGTAATAACTCCGCCACTATTTTGCCCCAAAAGTTTTATTCAATCTCCTGATGGTGTCTCTACACCCTTTCATAACCCATTAGTGATATCCCATAGGTGGTGCTGTAGGTTTTCTGAGTTTTCCTACAGCTAAAAAGTGAATATGCCACCAAAAATCAGTAAGTCGCCCCGGAGCGTCACGACAAGTAATGATAAATGCCGTCCTCTACGCGTACAGGCTATGCCTTTGAGTACTTTCACTCTACGAGTGTTTATGAGGAAGTATTGTTATTATTATTATTCACTACATAAGGAAGTTATTAAATAATATAATTGCTCTGCTATAGAATTCGAATGAACAAATCAGTCAGAAGATCAATGTCAATATTTCAAATTTCACCTCTCTACTAGGATCAGCTAACAAATAAAGCGTGTAAAAATAATGTGTTTTATCTTGGCAGCATACCATTTTTCTATAATTATTCTTAGATTTGTATCATTATCTTGTATTCACGAAAAGGAATACCCTGAAATGTTCAGATAACTAAGAGGACTTCTGAGGTTGCAGCCGGTTAATATATATTTTTTTCAACATCGTAACATCCGAGGGAACGTAGGCATGTAGATTGAATTACTGAAGGTTGTCGTCCAAGAATCTCAGCTTTTTCTACTAGAACTAAAAAATACCATTAACGTCATTGTGGGAAATAATAATTTCATATTGCCACTGCAATTGAACAATTCCAAATACTTTACCAAATCAATACACATACTGCCAATTCACGTGAAGTGTTAAAGCTCGTATGACACTGAACAACAATAAAGTAAATAATTACGCTAAACATCTTTGTCGGTATATTTCACTTATCCGAAGTTTTCAAATGGATTGATGTTGATGTAAAAAATAAAAATCAATGATTTCTTTGTTTACAGATCTCGCAAATGCTCTCCATACAGTCAGCCCATTCCAGGCTTTTTCACATGATTTATGGAGGGCAGTTCATAAAATAGCCCTTACCATTTGCATCCCCTGAACTTTGAAAAACTGATTTATTATTTGATTTTAAAAACATAATTTTGATATGTGTATATTCAAACGATACTCAACTGTGACGCTAGTGTCTTCTTGTAATATGAGTGGTTGAAGTTTAAGAAGGCGCGAAAGTTACCAATCAGAATAACACGCTTACTGATGTCACACGGCTTCCCGCCTCTTCTTCTGCGTCTGTTCATTTGAATTGGATGAGAGTTACGTCAGAATGCAATATGTCAAAATATATTTTTTGTACAACTGACATTAAAAATGACGTTTTTAATTCATTGACACATGAACTAAAAACTGATGTTTTCACAAAATCACTTTTAACACTAGTGTTAAAAGTACTTTTAACACTAGTGTTAAAAGTAAAATGACAGATGAGATGATGGATACTCAGTAATATAGATCTCTCTAATAGAAACACTTCAATCAGATATTATAATCAGAACACCTACTCAAGAGGAATCGTTTATAAAAGTTCACACATGTATTTGGTCGTTTGCGCAATTGATAATAGTAATTCCTTTTGAAGTTACAAACGAAGTAGTATTTAGTCCAACTGTAGAATGTCCTTCATCACTGACAAATAATGACATTCATAAATAAAGTGCGTTGGGGTTTATTATATTTGAAGTATGTCAGTCAGCCTTGTAATCCAAAGATCGTGTGTTCGAATCCTTATGGATCTTATTTTTTTTTTGTTTTTTTCTTACTAGCAGTAACTGTTGAACAAAAAATTTTGTATGATACATTTGTTAAAAGTGATTTTATTTTGCTCGTGGGGTTGCTCCACTCGCTAACGCTCGTTTCGCAATATTCCCCACTCACAAAATAAAATGCCACTTTTAACACTTGTATCATAAATAACTATTTTCTGAAAATGCATTGAGAGGCTCAACGTTATTCGCATGATCTCTCAGATCTATCCACTAGCTACTAAGACTGCTGTGAAATCTGCACTGTTTGCATATCTAATCAGGTGTTGTGATGCTACATTGCTACAATTCTTTAATATCTTATCGAAGCATTCAAACTATGAACCTTCGTTTTTAATGGATAATCAAATTATTTTCCATTTATCAGAATAATTTTTTTTTTCAGAATTTTTCCATCTTTCTTTCTTTCCATAAATAAGTTTTTTCAATTAATCTAATTTTCTGTGTGTAATATATGTCTGATGTTTGAAACAATAAATTAATCAAGTTAAATTGTACTGTATTCCAACCCATATTTTCAGGTTTGTTCATGTATATCATTATCCCATCACAATTTTTCAATCCTTCTTCACTTCGTCATATGGTGAATATTTTTCCTTTCTAAGTTTTAATTCTTCCCTACCACATTCCGTCACCACCATAATGCTAATAAAAGGAGGGTGTGAGGGTACGATACCAAAGTCTATTTTTCATCTCCTTTAAATGCATAGCTCTTTACTTTCCCTATACAGGATATATATGCACTTTTCTTTATGAAATTTTGATAGCTGCAAGTAGATCCCCTGTGTGGTAGTAATGCCCACATTCCATTATTATGAAAACTCCTTTCTCAGCTGGAGACAAATCACTCTGCGAAATCAGTGGCGCAGATGTAGGACTATTTTATTTTATCCAAACCTGTTACAGTATCAATAACACCATCAAAACAATAATTAGATCGTTGATATAGTGTGTAGAGTTTTAAAGTAACGTATTCCTCTTGAATCAATAATCGAGTGATTCATAAATGGAACGTGAAAATAGATAGGCCACTTAGAAACTAGCGATGATCCAGTTTTATTCCATACCACTAGCCACTTCATTTGTATAGAAGATGTAGCAAAGATCGCAGAATCTCTGGCTGAGTCGCATGGTCGCTAGTTCAAACCAACTTGGGAGCAAATAATTTATATATATTTTTTTATTAGAATTTTTATCATTGATGAAAACTTTGTTGACTATAGGTTTGTTCGCGTTCATAAAATAAACAGTCCGAAACCATCAGAAGCATGCGCAGTTTCACAGAACTGTACGCGTTCTTTGAGTTCTTGGGACTACGCATGCTTGTGATGGTTTCGGACTGTTTATTTTGTGAACGCGAAAAAACCTAAAATTATAGGTATGTAACATTATTTTTATGGATAATTTTGTTGTAGTTCCTATATAAATAGTTAATTCAACCCATGGTTGGTTATTTCTTATAAATTGTAAGATGCTTTTCATTTTATTCAAATACAATTGTTGATCGTGAAGAAAGTGAAGTCGGAATGTTTCATTAACTAGCTATTGAATACGATGTAACATATGAATAGGTATCAAAATTATTGACCTCTGACATTCTTCAAAGATTTATTTAATATTTTTTTTTTTTAATTCTTGACTATCATTTAAATATACTGGGTAAGGAGCTAATTAATGTTTCATATGATTTTTCTCAATGTGCGTATGCCTGAAAAAATACCGTTATTTCAATAATTTCGGCAAATTTTTAAATTTAGAAGAAATGTGATGTAAAAATGAGCATACAATTTTTAACTATGCAGTATTCTAAATTACTAACATTAAGAAAAAAAATGGAGTAGTTTTGACTGGTTCCGAATTAAAAGTCTAGCGCTTATCCACACGTGTTTGCAATTGGCCAATTTACCGTGCGCATCAGATTTAGCGATGGAACAACTAGAAAGAGTTTCCTTAGAATTCCAGCCGTGGTTAGGAAATTATTTGTCATTGATCAAAGCTTGAAACATCACTGAATACCCAGCCATCTGTTTCGGAGCAGATATTGAAAATTATATTGTACAGAAAATCTAGGATATCTGCACGCAAGTTTGTTCAGAATAGTGCATGAACACAAAAAACTTTCGAAAATTTTCTCAAGACCTTGAGGCATAAAATGTCATTAGACTTGAAATTAAGCATCAGACTTTCAATAAATAAAACAGTTTTTTGTTTTCATACATAAAAATACACAAACAAAAAATGAAACGAAAGTAATATAAAATATAAAACAACAACAAAAATTAATTGGCGCTCCGAACGACTTGATTGATTCCAGTGGCGCATTTGCTTTTTCAGCTGCAGGAAAACCCGGAAAAACCTGCAGCACCACATCATCTGAAGATCCCGATCTGCCAATGTCTTCTCTCTCATAAAATAAATATTATGTATACATTGATTTCCAAATATTCAACTTGTGTCAGCAAAAATCATAGTTGAACACCAAAATTTAATGACCAAATTATTTATTTTTGAGCCCCAAAGCCTTGTGTTTCAAAGTTTATTTATATATTTCAGCAGCAACCAATTATTCTTGACACCACAAATCTCACTTGAATACTAAATATTTGAGCAACAAAATAAACCTAGCTTGCGAATCGAAAATTCGTGAATAAGAATTTCGCTTGCGCTTGATACGGCATTTCGTTGTAAAAAACAAAAATTTATCTCACCCATTCCTGATACGGTCTCTTTTTCTGGCTCTGCTACTTATGGGTTGTGAAGTAATATTCGTTATTTCGATGTAAAATTGTACCAAAAAATTTATAGTGCCCTACCGCTCAGCCAGTACTCAAAGTAGGGTAGGACACTGGATAACTCAGTGGAGGAAGGGAGGTTCGGGGTGATGGTTATAGTAACAATAATAAAAATAAATCCGGTTTGAAGGGAAAGTAAAGATAGTCTATATTGACAACTAAAAACAAAACGGCCAGTTCTTAGGGCTAAATTCCTGGCCCAGTACGTACTAGGGGTTGTAACAGTTCTATGCACTAAGGGCTAACCGAACGCTGCATTAAATTAAACAACTATATGGTTTCAAAATCGGTGGTTGAAGGCAATAGGCAAAATTAAAAATAAAGAGGTACTCATTCAAATATTTGAATAATAAAAAAGGGGTACTCATCCAAATCCTTGGCTACCCTATCTGCATACACTGAGGGTGGTCCTCTGGACTACAGCAGGACCCGTGAAGATACCTCCTCGTGCAGAATTCCAGGGGTTGTACCCAATAATGGAAAATAAGAGGCCTGATGAAAGAAAAGGAGAACGATAATATCATGGCCGGTGATAAAGTAAAGTTATTTACTCATACCTTTGGATAGCGGGTGGCCTCAGAGATTGATTTCAGCTTTTAATCCCTCTTGAGCTGAGGAAACAGATACCAAAACAAACTTGGTAATCACTTAGTTGCTAACACAGAGATTCGATCCCCACACAAGGGTTATATTCGATGAAATTAACACAACGTAATTTCTGAATACAAGTAAACACCTCTATGCTGTCACCTGAAATCTTTTCATACTGATTTCGATTCTCAAAATATTAAATGGCATTCACGTTCGTGAATGCACGAAATACTATAAGCGAAGTATTCCGACTGGTCATCCTTTTCCTTCACATGAAATATTATTTCTGATTAGAAGCCCACAGTCGTTTCTTATTGCAGTATTCGTTTATACTTTTATACGGGGCTCAACCGTTCACATGTTGACGAATGATAGAACATCCAGATACCCCGCAGGAATATGAACACGGTTCACTGATAATGTAATTAATAACAATAAACAGTGTGGCTCAGCTTGAAAGATCTTGACCTAAAAGTAGACCGTAACATTCCCAAAAATCTTTGAGTGCTATTTTGATTCCTATATGGCTTCATCGTGTGAAACTATACCTCTTGAAGGACCTAGAACAATTTTAAGCCTTCGTCCATCGAAAAGAAAGAAGAATGGCCACTCCAATTGTGACCAGTACAAAAGCCCCATATGTGCGAAACAGAAACACAGATCAACATTATGCACTCAATGTTAGAAAATATTTTTCTTTTTCACCTAATTCTTGTGTTTTTGTTTAGAATACATTTTAATTTCAGTTATAAATATAAATAAATCACCAACCGCCATTTTACTTTTACAGTTTATGGTTATTTGGAAAAGTCGTAAATTTTACGATAGGGTAGTAATTACGGACATTCAAAACACGTTAGCTCTCTAGGGTTAATTTAACAATACTGACCATTCAGGAGCTCAAGAGAACTTTGTGAAGCACCCCACGCTCTTTTTACTTTTGAGTAATTAAATTGTCAGTTTTTTACATTTCGGTCCATATTGGAAGTAAAGCGTGTTCTTTAGTTTTCTTGAACTAATATTTTTTTTTTGACTGAAGAATCGAAATCTCCGACTCCGAAAACCCACACTTACCAATTTTGAATCGAATCGGACCATAATCACAATTTGTCCACCATCTTAGGTCGCCATCTTGAATTCATAAATTTTGACAAAAAAACTTATAATGTTTGACCCCGAAAACCTACACACTAAGTTTGAATATCGTCCGCCATCTTGGAGCAGCCATCTTTTATTTATGAATTTTGACAAAAAATATACGACATATAAAACACCCACATATCAATTTTGAATTGGATCGGACCATTATCACAAATCTCGTCGGTTATCTCGGAGCCGCCATTTTGTTTTTAATAAAAAAAGAAATATCTTATTGCATTGTCACCAGAATTATGAGAACCTGCCAAATTTCAAATCATTCGGACGTTTGGAAGTGGGTGAAAATTACGTTCAGAGTTTTTTAACATACATACAAGTGAAGCTAATATAAGCGTGTTGAAAAGGTTACTGTTTTAAATTGTACAACGCAGGTGAGTCATAACATTTTTAATCAGTGAGACTCCAGGTTTCAATATGGATATTGAGCATCCCAACTTTGATGCATGTCCAAGGAAAAAACAGTATTTATGTATAAACTAAGATAGATATAGTGAGAGACAATATATGAAAAAATAGAAAAGTTATTGGGTATAACCCTCAAATGAAAATGCAACCTTATACCCATGTTTCGTACTTAAGTACTCGCAAGTACAGTATAATCAAGTGCAAAGATGTGCACACTTGGATGTGAAATAGGTTGGCGTCTTGTTCTGTCACTTTCCATTTCCGATATCACATCCAAGTGTGCACATCTTTGCACCTGATTTTACCGTACTGAAGAGTACTTGAGTAAGTAATTCATCAGGTATAAAAAGGAGTGATGGGATGGTTTTATGTCAGATATAAGGGAGCTTCAGGCGAACAAAGGCTGAGCACTATATCACACGGTCAGATTTAATCCTGCATCAGGATGAGGATCCGCTCTAAGATCGAGGGTGGTGGAAGGGGGAGGAAAGTGTCCGAGTATGTATAACATACTGGGGCTCTATTTCCTCTGGGCCTCAACCTTAGGGGGTGCATGGTGGATAGATCGGCTTTTGAGGTCAAGGAGTAGGCAGATAGAGACCCTGATACCTCATCAGACATCGACTTGGGGAGCAGGCCTATTGAAGCACTTGAAAATGCTTCAAAACGGATACCGAAACGTCTTCAACGCGGTTCTACCCATGAACTCAGAAATTTGCATATTTCTGACTGTTCAACTTGGGAATCACAGTGACTTCGTTTCCTTCAACCATATATTTGAAGGTGAAATTTTCTCATCGTCAAAAATCGCTTCAATAAAACTATACCTTGACACCCTATGTATCAAGATAGCAAATGTCACCCTTTGTCAAAGAATAATATTTTCATATGTACCCAAACGTATAACAAAGAGCATTTTCAAAATGGTTTGATAACGATGAAGATAAAGGTACTCTTCAAAACCTGCTACAGTAATTTTGGAATGAATTTTTCAAATAGGCAAATAATGTGAAAAAAATAATGTCAAGAAGCAAATTTCCCTTAAAAATCTTTCAATCAATATCAAACGTTTTTTTCCCCAAATTCATGCTATTTGTATAACTTATGTTCTGAAAGATGTGAACATGAAATGTTGGAAAGTGTTTCCACCCAAAACAAAGATCTAATAACATTTCCTAATATATCGGTACACTATTCATTAGTTTGTCCTAGAAGCACAGTGAGAAGACTCTTCGAGAATCCCCTGAAAGTGAGAAAACGTATCTCGGGATTTAACTTGAAAGTTCGCCATTACTCACTGTCTGTCTGTGATGGAGATACGGCCTGATTGTGACTTAAAAGTAACGATCTGAATATTTCCACTTCTCTGTTCATAATAGGATTCTATTCTTGTGTGTTGGTTCCAAGGCGCAGGGCCGTTAATAGTCAATTCTTTGCTTTCCTCACTTGATTTGTTTCTGGTCATGCGAGACTGTTTTCAGCAGTTTTGGTCTCGTTTGGAAATGGAATTCTTTGATGCTATGCTTATACATGCCAGGATAAATTAATTTTTTTCTCGAGTTGATGATGAATTCACAGAAAGATATTCTTGCTGCATATGTTTATACAATGCGGCTTTTAACAGCCCCCCCTGTTAACTTTTGAACGGTTCGATATACAAACATGACAAAAAAATTGTTTCGAGGGTTTAACAAATACTACTTTTTGAAATAAAAATGATAGTGACAGCTCGAAGAGGAAGGGGGCACATCAAGTCAAAAAAATTTAATGGCATGGGTGGTCAAGTGTTACATTGTTGAAAAAGGAATTCCATTCTCTGTACAACCATATAATTATTTTAAATATTTTATATTTTTTTTGCAATTCAAATTCGAAATATCAAAGATAAATACGTATCTGAATACTACTCATAACTCGATAAATTTGAACAATTTTTTGAAGTGCATTACCGATACTACTTTTTGAGTGAAGTAATATTGCAATTACTCGACAGATGGCGCTAGGGGCACAGTTACTTCAAAATTTAGGAAGGCATAAAAATCGAAATTGAATAAAAAGATATTAACCAACTTCATTTATTTATTTAATAATTTAATTCTCTTTTCCACGATGTGACACTTGACCCCCATTCAATTTAAAATTTTTGAGTTGATGTTCCCCCTGCGCCCCCTGTCGAGCAGTCCACATGTTTTTCATTTCAAAAAGTAGTATCGGTGAAACCATTGAAACATTTATTTTATGTCTCTACTTTGAACCGTTCAAAAGTTAACAGGGGGAGGGACTATTAAAAGTCGCACTACTGTATGATTCAAATATGAATGAATTTCTAGCAACGAATAATAACACTACAGTTAGTGTAGAAATTTCCTACACATTTGATCGGCATGGAAATGTTCTTCCATAAACCTAGCTTACAAAATACTCTATAAAGCTACGATTACTTAAAAAAAAAAGATTACTTTAAAGAAAACCTGTCAATTTTCTATTCAATCTTCATCGCTTTCCATTTTTCACTTATATTAGTTTCATACTTGTCAAATATTCGTAACTCAAGAAATTACTAGAGATTACTAGAGATTATCCATTTCACTAATTCATTTCACTAATTTCATAATGTGAACTAGTTTCTCAACGCCAAACAGCTACAGCTACCTTAGATCATCTTTGAGGGGTATAATAATGATAATATTATTAACAATAATAATAATGTAGTCCTCCTCGACCATCAAAGTAAGACGATTTTCGTCATGGAGTTTTCGGCACCTGGCGAAACGAACAACGTACGAAAATAGGAGGGAAAACGGACTACATATCGAGACTTACTCTTTGAAGTCCGCAGGGTATACCCAAACCATTCGGTTAAAATGGTGGTTCTGATCATAGGAGTCCTTGGTGGAATGATGGGCACACTGCTTTCGAACTTAAAAATCATACCGGCTTGCCGTAATATGGCAGAAATCTTAGCCGGACAAATGCAGAAGGACGTCATCCGTGGTTCACTGCGTCTGCTCAGGGTACATGATTCTCGGACCCAGTAATCACTTACCCTACGCACATGGGAAGTGGTTATTTGGGTGAACGATTCAGCGCGCCCTCCGGTATCGGGGCTGCGGAGACAGGGCCTGACTGAAACATCCTTTTAGGAAATAACAATAATAATAATAATAATTTTATACGCGCGAATACTCTTCGCAGTTGATCCGGTGAATGAACGGATTTATGACCAAAGAGAATCGACAGAAGTATAACGCAGGACTCCGTGCAGTATAAGCGGAACCTGGATCGGTTACAGCAAGGCATTTGATACAAAATCGCATGAGCTGATAATGTATTTGCTCAGATGCCTTGCGGTACCCGATCGAATAGTGAGATGCATTGAACAACTTATGCCGCTCTGGAGGACTTGCTTCACCATAAGATCTGGTCAAGTGAGAGTCCAAACAGAGCAGGTAATCTTCAGAAGGGGCGTATTTCAGGGAGACTCCCTCAGCCCTCTTCTCTTCTGCATCTCACTATTGCCATTGTCCGTTGCACTCAGGATAACCCGTGGATAAAACTGCAGCATCCCCAACAACCGGACGCATAAGGTCACCCATTCATTTTATATGGATGACCTCAACTGTATGCCTCTGGAGAAAGCGACCTACATCAGTTCTTGAGGGTGGTGCAAGAGTACACGCGTGCTATCGGAATGGAGTTCGGGATTGACAAATGTGCAACGGTTCATCTCAAAAGAGGACGATGCGAGGGATACGGAGAGAATGTACAGCTCGTAGACGGAAACATCCCACATCATCTTGATGCCGGAGAGACGTATACCAACTTGGAGGTGGAAAAACGCCACTCCCAATAGGTAAACACAGTTAAAAACTCTCTCCGCGGCAATTATCAGCACAAACTCCGACAGATCTGGTCAGCAGAACTGTCGGGAAAGAACATAGTTGCTGCTACTAATATGCTTGCCGTTTCGATTCTACTCTACTCTTTTGGAGTAGTGAAATGGACTCAAGAAGAGCTGCGACAACTCGACTTCAAAACTCGAAAAATGATGCATCTTCATAGGAGCTTCCATCCTAAATCGTCCGTTCCACGGTTATACTTCCCCAGACAACATGGAGGCCGGGGACTTTTGAGTTTGGAGTGTCTACATAACAGAATGGTGCTGGTTGGATTCTGTAAAGTCATCAGGAGTTCAGATCCCCTTCTCTGCATGGTTTGCGACCATGAAAAAGCAGGGATTGGAGCAATTCTTTTCAAGGCAGCAATCCGGGCAGCCGATGAACTTGGTCTCGGATTCGACACTGAAGGGGCGAACCCAAACTCCGTCATCGAGTTGGAACCCGTTCAGCAAAAAGCTCACATCAAAGCTGCGGTGACTGAGGTCTTCCTGCAGCTGCACAAGGATAAGCCAATGCATGGGGTCTTCTTCAAGTACATGGAAGACCTTGGCTTATCCAGAAATCTGACCTTCGCTTTTCTCAGGTCAAGTGAGCTAAAGTCGGAGACCGAGGGATTCATAATGTCCTGCCAAGATGAGTATAGAGATCCCCGACACTAGATGCAGAGCGTATCGGGGGGGGGCGCCTGGAGCCCTTATGCATTTACTGTCGGCATGTCCAGCATATGCGGTCTCAGCCTATATCCACAGGCATAACGCGGCTCTACGAGTATTGTACGACTATCTACGGCACTCGTACGATATAGACGAGACACCGGTGTTGCCTTATGTTCTGGGGGATATTGAGTGCGTTGTAGAGAATGAGAAGTGCCGAATATATTGGAACTACTCATTCCCCACCCTCAAACAAATACAAGCCAATAAGCCTGATGTAGTCCTCCTCGACCACCAACGTAAGACGATTTTCGTCATGGAGTTTTCGTCTCCTGGCGAAACGAACATCGTCCCAGAAGAGGAGGAGAAACGGACTAAATATCTAGACTTACTCTTTGAACTCCGTAGGCTCTACCCAAACCAGTCCTTGGTGGTATGATGAACACACTGCTCTCGAATTTAAAAATCATACCGGCTTGCCATAATATGGCAGAAATCTTTGCAGGACGAATGCAGAAGGCTGTCATCCTTGATTCACTCCGTCTGCTCAGGGAACATGATTCTCGGACTCAGTAGTTGCTCACCCCACGGACGTGGGGAGTGGCTGTCTGGGTAAATGTCACCAGCGCGCCCTCCGGATGTGTCGGAGCTCCGGAGACAGGGCTCGACTGGTATAATACAACCGAAAAAAAACGTAAATAAATAAATAATAATAATGTGTCTTTATTTTCATTGAATTGATGTTACAAAACACTGGATCATTTGGGGAGGCGATGTTCAGCATAGCTGCTCTTCCAGATAACCCCCCCATTTTAGCAGCGATATAAAACACATTGAAAAATAAAAATTAATGCATTAAGTTTCAGTATTAATTACACTAACAATAGCGGGAGAAGATCAAAATTAATTGTATAAAGGTGTGCTTTCACTTGTTTCCTGAAGGAACTGACGGAGGGCGATAACTTCAGATTGAGGGGAAGAAGATTAAATTTATGAATACAGAAAGCTACACCTCCCTCCTCTGTACTCTCTATCTTTCCTTTCCAGACTGTAGTTGTTTATGTGAAATGCATCATCAGGAATATTTGTATTTAACCAAGTTTCTGAAAGACCTAGAACGGAATAATATTCTTCTCTCATCAGGTCTGAAAACATGTCAAATCCAGTACAAAGAGAACGAATATTAAAATGAGCGAAATTAAAGAATTTTCACTGAGAATTCTTGCATATACCTCCAGATTTTTCAAATAATTCGGAAATGTTTAAAATTGCGAATCAGCGCTTCATAATTTCTAATGCTAATTTGCTGTGCTAAAATAGTCTATTCAAATAACATCAGTTTCAGAGAACAAAAAGTTCGTATGCAAATAAAGGTAGCAGTTGATAAAAAGGTATGTATGACATTCAGTTTCAAATATATTTCGACCGGGTCGATAAAATGTTCACAGGTCATTAGCACTTTCAATTTCTTCTTTATTTTTATTGCGTAACACATAAATCTTGCCCCCTATCGACCAAAGCATTATGCACTCCATATTTTTGCTTCTCTTGACGCAGTAGGTTGTAACGGTGTTTCGTTAGATCCTCATAGATAGATATTTTAGAGCCTTTCAACTTATCCTTCTTAGCGGAAAAAACCTCATTGCGTTTATTCACAGTTGTAAAATTTACTACTGTACGGCTCTTGACGAAAAGAAACATCTATTTCATGTTTTGAGCAAGACACATTTAGAGTACCACTTAGAAGATTCTTATGTATTCCACAAGATCTTCATCAGTCTGTTCCTGTAAACCATAAATTCGTAATGAGTTTTTCTTGAGGCACTGCCCAATAATAGTTATTTATGATACAAGTGTTAAAAATGGCATTTTATTTTGTGAGTGGGGAATATTGCGAAACGAGCGTTACCGAGTGGAGCAACCCCACGAGAAAAATAAAATCACTTTTAACATATGTATCATATAATTTTTTTTGTACAACAGTTACTGCTAGTAAGAAAAAAAACAATAGAAAATATAAGATCTACAAGGATTCGAACACACGATCTTTGTATTACAAAGATGCTCCAACTATAATAAACCCCAACGCACTTTATTTATGAATGTCATTATTTGTCAATGATGAAGGACCTTCTACCGTTGAACTGAATACTACTTCGTTTGTAACTTTAAAAGGAATTAGTATTACCAATTGCACAAACGTCCAAATACATGTACGAACTTTTATAAATGATTCCTCTTGATTATAATATCTGATTGAAGTGTTTCTATTAGAGAGATCTATATTATTGAGTATCCATCATCTCATCTGCCATTTTACTTTTAACACTAGTGTTAAAAGTGATTTTGTGAAAACGTCAGTTTTCAGTTCGTATGTCAATGAATTAAAAACGTCATTTTTAATGACAGTTATACAAAAAATCATTTTTTTGTACAACTGACATTAAAAATGACGTTTTTAATTCATTGACACATGAACTAAAAACTGACGTTTTCACAAAATCACTTTTAACACTAGTGTTAAAAGTACTTTTAACACTAGTGTTAAAAGTAAAATGACAGATGAGATGATGGATACTCAGTAATATAGATCTCTCTAATAGAAACACTTTAATCAGATATTAATACTATTATAACAATCAGAATCAAAATTACTTATAAATATGTATTTGGCAATTTGTACAATTTGTGATATTAACTGACGAAGTAACTGCAGAAGCTTCATCGCCAATCAATGATGGTGCTATTATTGAAGTGGGATGATCAAATAATGCTGGGAGAGAACTAGAACTTATACCAGGAAACATTTTATCAGCTATTTTATTTTTATTTTCAATGGAATCCTCGATATAACCCTCAGCTACAGTTGAGGACTTCCACCCGCCATGTCGTTTTATTGTAGTCAAATTTGCTCCTGAATTCGCTAACAGAGATGCTGAAGATCTTCGAAAGCAATGGCCGGTAAACTGCTGCGGATCTGGTAATTTCAGAAATTCAGCAATAGTGGAAGGCATCTTCCCAAAAGTATTTATTCCAACTGGTTCAATAGTGCATTTGTAGTTAGAGTAATTCAGGAAAAATCGACGGTGAGTAACAGAAGTTGGGCGTAATACAGCATATTCACGGTAATAATTCACGTAGTGTCCAACGATGCTAAAACTTCTTTGAATGTTGGTTTTGGTATCCGAAATATGAATTAGTAATGACTGTATAGTTTCTTCAATGTCATCTACGCTCAATTTGCAGAGTTCTTCACGACGGCACGCTCCAAATAATCCAAAAATGGTTGCCACTTTAATCATAAGATATTTGGTATCGGGAGCTTCATTTAAAAATCTGTCAATCTGTTCCCTTGTCAGAATTTTCGATTTTTTCGGACGGTATCCGACACTTTTTCGTTTAAAAAATGCGACTAATTTATGGTATTTACTTATATCCACGTTTTCCTTGATTTTTAGTTCAGCTTTTATCATAGAGAATTTAGACCACAGTGTTTGATTTCCATAACTTCGATTTTTCTTCGAAATAAACTAAAAGTACGCTTTCGCTGAACTTGCCTTCAACTTTCTTCAGTTGACTCCATTCGATGAATCCATTATAAGCAATATCATATTGTTGCCGTGATTTTTCAGGCAACAGATCTAAAGTTGCTCTGTTTGCAGCTTCTTGAATTTCTGGTGGAAGAAAATCATCTGAATCATCCATTCCAACTTCCATTATATTTATATTTGCAACAGTAATAGCTACGAACACAAAGAAGCTAGGATCGTTTATTAATTTGTGGTAACTAATAAACAACAATTATTAGGCAGTTGTTTTTTACCTGCCTGTCATGCTTGCAATTTAGATTTGAAATACAAAATATGGTTGTCAATTATAAAGTCCATGTAGCTAGATCCGTAGAGCATCTGACTTGTAATCCAAAGATCGTGTGTTCGAATCCTTATGGATCTTATTTTTTTTTGTTTTTTTCTTACTAGCAGTAACTGTTGAACAAAAAATTTTGTATGATACATTTGTTAAAAGTGATTTTATTTTGCTCGTGGGGTTGCTCCACTCGCTAACGCTCGTTTCGCAATATTCCCCACTCACAAAATAAAATGCCACTTTTAACACTTGTATCATAAATAACTATTGTACAACTGACATTAAAAATGACGTTTTTAATTCATTGACACATGAACTAAAAACTGACGTTTTCACAAAATCACTTTTAACACTAGTGTTAAAAGTACTTTTAACACTAGTGTTAAAAGTAAAATGACAGATGAGATGATGGATACTCAGTAATATAGATCTCTCTAATAGAAACACTTTAATCAGATATTAATACTATTATAACAATCAGAATCAAAATTACTTATAAATATGTATTTGGCAATTTGTACAATTTGTGATATTAACTGACGAAGTAACTGCAGAAGCTTCATCGCCAATCAATGATGGTGCTATTATTGAAGTGGGATGATCAAATAATGCTGGGAGAGAACTAGAACTTATACCAGGAAACATTTTATCAGCTATTTTATTTTTATTTTCAATGGAATCCTCGATATAACCCTCAGCTACAGTTGAGGACTTCCACCCGCCATGTCGTTTTATTGTAGTCAAATTTGCTCCTGAATTCGCTAACAGAGATGCTGAAGATCTTCGAAAGCAATGGCCGGTAAACTGCTGCGGATCTGGTAATTTCAGAAATTCAGCAATAGTGGAAGGCATCTTCCCAAAAGTATTTATTCCAACTGGTTGAATAGTGCATTTGTAGTTAGAGTAATTCAGGAAAAATCGACGGTGAGTAACAGAAGTTGGGCGTAATACAGCATATTCACGGTAATAATTCACGTAGTGTCCAACGATGCAAAAACTTCTTTGAATGTTGGTTTTGGTATCCGAAATATGAATTAGTAATGACTGTATAGTTTCTTCAATGTCATCTACGCTCAATTTGCAGAGTTCTTCACGACGGCACGCTCCAAATAATCCAAAAATGGTTGCCACTTTAATCATAAGATATTTGGTATCGGGAGCTTCATTTAAAAATCTGTCAATCTGTTCCCTTGTCAGAATTTTCGATTTTTTCGGACGGTATCCGACACATTTTCGTTTAAAAAATGCGACTAATTTATGGTATTTACTTATATCCACGTTTTCCTTGATTTTTAGTTCAGCTTTTATCATAGAGAATTTAGACCACAGTGTTTGATTTCCATAACTTCGATTTTTCTTCGAAATAAACTAAAAGTACGCTTTCGCTGAACTTGCCTTCAACTTTCTTCAGTTGACTCCATTCGATGAATCCATTATAAGCAATATCATATTGTTGCCGTGATTTTTCAGGCAACAGATCTAAAGTTGCTCTGTTTGCAGCTTCTTGAATTTCTGGTGGAAGAAAATCATCTGAATCATCCATTCCAACTTCCATTATATTTATATTTGCAACAGTAATAGCTACGAACACAAAGAAGCTAGGATCGTTTATTAATTTGTGGTAACTAATAAACAACAATTATTATTAGGCAGTTGTTTTTTACCTGCCTGTCATGCTTGCAATTTAGATTTGAAATACAAAATATGGTTGTCAATTATAAAGTCCATGTAGCTAGATCCGTAGAGCATCTGACTTGTAATCCAAAGATCATGTGTTCGAATCCTTATGGATCTTATTTTTTTTGTTTTTTTCTTACTAGCAGTAACTGTTGAACAAAAAATTTTGTATGATACATTTGTTAAAAGTGATTTTATTTTGCTCGTGGGGTTGCTCCACTCGCTAACGCTCGTTTCGCAATATTCCCCACTCACAAAATAAAATGCCACTTTTAACACTTGTATCATAAATAACTATTTTAGAATCGAGAACATGTATAGCAGCTTCATTAGTTGATACAACGCTTTCAAGTTTATTCAAGGACCGGGTAACTTCAGATAGTTGCTCACGAAATACCTCAAATTTTTCATCGATCTTCTGTTCCACCTTCTCAAAAAAGTTTAAAAATGCCTTATTGAACAGCTTCTCCAATTCTGAATTAGAAGGTTGACTGCTGGATGAGTTGCTCCTTGTACCAGTCATGACTATCGATAGGTTGAACTAGTACGATCAGAGGGAAACGTCACCGAGGATCAAGATTCACTTTCGTAGGTAAAAAACCAAGTCTTCTGTAAGAGAAGTCTGACATAAACTAAGTCTTACGCTCACCAGAAAAAAACTACATTTCAGTACACTATTTACCACTTTTCATTAGCAAATTACTGGAGGTCACTGCAGATACGTACTATTCGTTCGACATTCTCGACATTCTCAGAATATGTTGTTTTAAAAATTGCTGTCAGCCTCAACATGTTTCGCTTCTCATCTGCGACTGAAAGACAAAATTTAGTCGCTATTTTCCATCGTTCAAGACAACCTTTTTAACATGAATACCTCCCAAGAGGTTATAAAGATTTTATGAATTTCCCATCCATATTTTCGACCTAAAATCAAAATGCTCATGACAGGTCTATGTCAAAAAATAATTTTCAAAGTGTCACCGCAGAAGAAATGTTTCTCTCATATCCATCTCTGATGTGTATGCTTCTGAAGAGCCTGTTTTATTCCAATCCTATATCAATCCTCCTGAAGAGCTTGGCAAAGCGAAATAGATTTTTGTCGACCAAAATGTATTGGGGATTAAATGCGAGAGAAGCGAACCTTGCTTCAATGAAATGAACGATTTCTGTGAGTGATATTTTTTTAATAACATTCTCCTTATCTAATTTATTTAATGAATTTTTCAAGGAATGAATTAAAAAAGTCAGCTATCTGAATGAAAATGCAAATTTTCACTTTCAGATTTTTTCTTTCCTTTTCAGTTAGAGTCTTTTCACAATATCTATCAGATGTAGTTCAATGTCCAGCGTGGCTTGTGCCGGGGAAGTAGTTGTTTTCTGTTAGATATTACAAATAAGGCTCATTTTTCAATTTTCATGGAGAATGTTCCCCTTTTCAAAAGTATTTTGATATTGTAATAATTAATTACTTTAGCCATACAAACTAATTTTGACATTTGTAGGACAGTTGTAGGAAGAAGTTGTATAATGTTCACCCTCAGCACTGAAAAATGAAACAAACGCAAATGCATTTAAAAAGTTATCATTGTCAATAAGTTGTTACTTTTTAGCTCATGTCTCAAACCCCGAAAACCCTCGAATACCAGTTTTGAATCACAACACTCGACCACCATAATGGGACGCCATCTTGAATTCATGAATTTTGACCAAATATTCGTAATCTCTGACCCCGAAAACCCTCACACACTAATTTTGAATCAAATTGGCCATTATGACAAATCTCGTTCGCCATCTTGAATTTATGCATTTTGACAAAAAATTTATAATATCTGACTCCGAAAACCTTTACGTACCAATTTTGAACCGCATCGGACCATTATCACTAGGGCTTCGCGAGACCAAGAGAGTAGCCTTGATACAAAACCCAGACCAAAACTTATTAAATCTTGAGGCCATAATTTTGTTCTTTCTGTAACAAATATGCCATAATTCATTGTTACCGGTATTATGAACACCTGCCAAACTTCAACTGAATCGGACGCAAGATCGGATGTCTAGGAGTGAGTCAAATTCAACATGCAACATTTGCTTACAGACAGTAAACAACCGAGACAGGTGAAACCAAATGAAAGCTTGTGAAAAGAAAAACAATCGAGCTTGACTAGTGACTACGTGTATGAATGAAACATATTGTGTAAATCAAAATATGATTTAGGTGATTTATACATTTTTAATTGTTTTTTACACGCTTATTTCAGCTTCACTTGTATGCATTGTATGTGTGTTTGGTGTATGTGTTTTCTGTGAGTGTTTTCTGTGTATTTTGTGTGTATTTTGTGTGTACTTTGTGTTTATTTTTTGAGCGTTTTATGTGTGTTCTGTGTGTTTTGTGTGTGTTGTGTGTGTATTCTGTGTGTGTTTTGTATGTGTTTTGTATGTGTTTTGTATGTGTTTTGTGTGTGTTTCGTGCGTGTTTTGTATATATTTTCTCTGTATTTTGTGCGTGTTTTGTGTATGTATGTGTGTTTGTATGTATGTACGTATGTAACGGAATCTTTGATCGTGATTTTCACCCACGTCCAGGAGTCCGTATGATTTTAAAAAACTAAATGACGGCTCCAAGATGGTGGACGAGATTTGTGATAAATAGGACTTCGCGAGACCAAGACCAAGACTGAGCAGTCCGGGTCTTAGTCCTGGTCTCGAAAAATCAATGTAGTCTTAGTCTTGATATTTCAAGACCAAGACGAGATTGGCTCAGTCTTGGACTTGGTATTGATAGTCTTGGTCTTAGATCAAAATGCGTCTGAAAATTTGAATTATTCAATTTAATTATCCAACAGTTATGGACCTCTGCGACCTTACAACATAAACCTATTTGTTGTAAACTGTGAAACTGCAATACTGAATTTGAAAAATGAATTTTCGATTTCGAGGGATTGAAAATTAAAAACCTACCATATGAAAAATACATAATTGAAATAAAAGGCCATATCATTCTTCATCATATTTTTCCTAATATTGAGTAGATTTAAAGTCATTGTTTCTCTTTCGAGACCAAGACCAAGAATATCTCCCAAGAGTCTTGGTCTTGGTCTTGATCTTGGTCTGGGTCTTGGTCTTGGTCTTGGTCTTGGTCTTGGTCTTGGTCTTGGTCTTGGTCTTGGTCTTGGTCTTGGTCTTGGTCTTGGTCTTGGTCTTGGTCTTGGTCTTGGTCTTGGTCTTGGTCTTGGTCTTGGTCTTGGTCTTGGTCTTGGTCTTGATCTTGGTCTTGGTCTTGGTCTTGGTCTTGGTCTTGGTCTTGGTCTTGGTCTTGGTCTTGGTCTTGGTCTTGGTCTTGGTCTTGGTCTTGGTCTTGGTCTTGGTCTCGCGAAAATCACGTTCAAAGATTCCATTACATACATACATAAACACATACAATACATACCAGTGAAGCTGAAATAAGCGTGTTAAAAACAATTAAAAATGTATAGAACATCTAAGTCACGTTCTGATTTACACAATATGTTTCTTTCATATACGTAGTTACTAGTCATGCTCAATTGTTTTTCTTTTCACAAGTTTTCATTTAGTTTCGCTTGTCTCGTTTGTGATCTGTGGTAAGTATATGATGCATGTTGAATTTGACTCAAGCCTAGACGTCCGATCTCGCGTCCGATGTGATGAACTTGAAGTTTGGCAGGTGTTCATAATACAATGAATTAGGGCATATTTGTTAAAAAAAAAAAAAAATTACGGCCTCACGATGGCGGACATGGTTTGTGACTGAGATGTGGGAGTTTTCGAGGTGGAAGATGATTTTTTTTTTAAATAAATGAATCCATAATGGTAAAGGTATTTTGTATTTGTAGTCCAATTCTCCTTAAAATTGGTTTCATAAATTCATAAATTTAAGATGGCGGCTCCAGGATAGCAGACGAATTAATATATAGGTAGCTTCGTCATTGAAGAGTTACTTAGTTGAAAACTCAAAAAAAACATACTTTGTAAAAAAATCATAGATTTGTGCGTGCTTAATGAAAAACACAAAATAATATGATAGAAAAAATAAAAAGACAAGCTTTTTTTTCGAATGTGCTAAGAAGTAAAAATAACATTTGTTTTGATTTTAATGTAGGTTAGGTATACGAAACAAAAAAAGTGAGATGTTTTTTTGTGAATATCCCAAACGCACCAGAAAATTTCCTTGGATAACTCCAAATTCGAATGCAGTACCCCAAAAAAATAAAGGGTAATTATTATAATAGCAACTACTGGATTTTTAAAATAAGGGGCCATCTCTTGAAACCGTTTGCCTGGGTTACAGACAATTCACAGAAATTCCAAAACATCCCAAGCGATCTAAGTATATTCACATGCATGAAAAACCCTGTATATCATGTTTCAAACTCATAATTTAAAATATTCAAAATTGATTCAACATATTTCAGCAAATAATGAGGAAACTAACTTGTAAGGAAGAATAAACAAAGAATATTCTATACAAGAAATTCCCAACTAGAATTTAATCAATTTCAAACCAATGCGCGACCGCTCTATTCACTGGAAAAATCCTCTCGGGCCTTCGTGAAAGCATGCAAGAGCTTTCTTATTGCACAATATAATCCTTACTGAAGAAGAAAAGCATTTCTGAAGTGTATATAGCTTCGAAAATTGGCACAGCTCATAGCCTCTAGGTATGAGGGCGCTCTACGCTTACGCTAGCAGACATGTATTAGGTCAGGTATTGTTGCGAAGGCACTTGAGTGTTCATTGTGATGAATATTCTGTTTCGCTACTAGGCCAGCAAGTACCGCGGGTTTAAGAACGAATAGAGTGAAATGAAAATGTCTGATGGGGGTTTGTTGACAAAAAAATTAGGATGACGGATTGAGTCTAACGTGTAAATGAGTACTACACAAATGATCAAGAAATGAGATAATAACATAGATTCATAAAATATAAATATACAATAAAATTAAAATAAATTCACAGACCGATACCCTTCAGCCTGCTCGGATTCTGAATTATCATTTATTAAAAGTATCTGTTACCTATGCGAAAGTACAGTAGTCGGCAGGTTCTTCAGATCTGAAATATCTTCCTGACAATAGAACAGTATATATGGAGTTTCAGAAGGTTTCAGGCGACTCAGGTTCTCCGGTGAGGCTTTAGAAACATACCATCAGAGGCGGATAAAGGTCCTCTGACGCCCTAGGCTACCAAAATTTTGCCACCCTTTTGAACTCTAAATAAGTTTATAAAACGTTTTAATAATGCACATAGATATTAGTTCGAAAATATGAATAGGAAATTCATAAAATCTTTTGTGGAGTCATCTGCGACTGAAAGACAAACTTTAGTCGCTATTTTCCATCGTTCAAGATAACCTCTTGGGAGGTATTCATGTTGAAAAGGGGAACATTCTCCATGAAAATTGAAAAATGAAAAATGTGACTTATTTGTAATATCTAACAGAAAACAACTACTTCCCCGGCACAAGCCACGCTGGACATTGAACTACATCTGATAGATATTGTGAAAAGACTCTAACTGAAAAGGAAAGAAAAAAAATCTGAAAGTGAAAATTTGCATTTTCATTCAGATAGCTGACTTTTTTAATTCTTTCTAGTTTTCCTTGAAAAAATCATTAAATAAATTAGATAAGGAGAATGTTATTAAAAAAAAAAATATCACTCACAGAAATCGTTCATTTCATTGAAGCAAGGTTCGCTTCTCTCGCATTTAATCCCCACTACATTTTGGTCGACAAAAATCTATTTCGCTTTGCCAAGCTCTTCAGGAGGATTGATATAGAATTGGAATAAAACAGGCTTTTCAGAAGCATACACATCAGGGATGGATATGAGAGAAACATTTCTTCTGCGGTGACACTTTGAAAATTATTTTTTGACATAGACCTGTCATAAGTATTTTGATTTTAGTTCGAAAATATGAATAGGAAATTCATAAAATCTTTTGTGGAATCATCTGCGACTGAAAGACAAACTTTAGTCGCTATTTTCCATCGTTCAAGATAACCTCTTGTGCCGGGGAAGTAGTTGTTTTCTGTTAGATATTACAAATAAGTCACATTTTTCATTTTTCAATTTTCATGGAGAATGTTCCCCTTTTCAGCACATAGATAATATTTAAGTGTGCTTGGCTTTAATAATTTCTGTATTTGTTAAACGTGAAAAAAGTAGGATAAAAAATAATAACGAAAAAATTGTATTTTTCTAATTATCATTTCGAAAACATACAAATATATATATTTGCACTTATGAAAATCCACGTCTCGATTTTTTGGAAGCAAATTCATTTATCACGTCTTCGTAATCTAGGGATTTTGACAACTGTGATTCTATACTGAGTACGCGCGGCGAGATCATTGAGTCTATCTTCTGTCATTCTTGAACGCAAATAGTTTTTGACACATCGTAACCAAGAAAAGCTGCGTTCTCCCGAGCAATTTGTTATCGGAACACAAACTCACATGCGTAGTGCGATGTCGACGTTAGGATACACGGTCTGTAGATCTTCTTCGTGAAGCCATTTCAACAATTTAAAAGCTGTTTCCGATTTTTCGGGAATTAAGGAGCAGTGTGCACCGAAATGAACACATTCACCAGCAAAGCTTTCTTCTAGATCAAACGGGTATATATTCTGTAAACTGACTGCTTTAACTCGGGTTTCAGTTGGGTTTAATATAGATAAGTTGGTCAGGAAGGCAAATTTATCGTGAAATTTTTGATAAGCATTGCGTCGCTTTTCAAACTCAAAGTTTTTTCTATTACATTAAACTTGAGTAGTTTGATTCTGTTACGAGAGGTAATAGGAATTTGTAGATAAAAGAGGTGTTTTGGTGCAAATGTTTATCCTTGCATCGAGAGGGACACCTAAAAGGTACAGTTCAATGACGTTGCTGAGTATACCCATCACGAGTCTAGAAGCCAACTTATCGTAAGCCGGTTCATCCATACTAGAGATTCGTCATCCACACGTGTGGGTAAATAACGTGAATTCCTTGGCCCATGGCAACATTTTTACTTTATATAATTTTCCTTCGGTGTTTGTATATTTAAAAATTTACAAAAAAAAAATCCTTTCCTGCAAAATCTGCCGCCCTCTAGATTTTGCCGGCCTAGACTAGTGGGAAATCCGCCTCTGCATACCATTCCGTTTTTATCTCTTGCAAGCGCGTAATAGTGGCCGGAATCCACACTAGTGGAAGACAACCGCATACAGCTCGTAGTGGCAGTTATCTAGTGTGAGGTGTTCATCTAAAGTCACGGACTGCAGGAGCTTGGTACGCTGGTGTGATGATGGGTCATGACGAAAGTATTTTAGAGTGAGTGTCAGTCTGGCTGGTGCTTCTCTCGCTGTCTGTTAATCGCACACATCACAGTGATACTGGTTATCGGCTGTTAACTTTTCGGGTTTTAAGTAATACTCCATCAAGGACTGCACTGTTTGGTTCTCAGACTGGTTCGGGAAAGATAGTTGAAGCTCACTGAAACTATCCACTTTTTCACTCTTGGTCCCGCCCTCTCCGCATCGTGAAATGGTCAACATCTTTCCTCCAAAAGACTGCTGTACCGCGGTTGGTATTACTACTGAAGCTCCATTTTCAGGGTTGACTTCATTACTAATGAAGTTGATCTCATGTTCATGCAGTGTATCCAGTAAGTACTCCAGGAACTCTGAACTATCGTGTCGCTGTCCCTGAAGGAAGCCAGGAGGTCTTGAAATATTCAATATTTCATGTGGTGACAAAGACGACTTTGTGGAGAACTGCAGTAATGCAAAAACGTTTTGCAATTTGTAAAACAGCAGGAAAATATCCTTCTTATATAACAAGACTTCGTTGCTGAACGTTCTCGTCATAAATAACGCCTGCATGTAACATGAATTGCCTAGGTTGACCAAACCGACTTTTCCTATGGAAAACTTGTCCCTTCCTGAAGAACCCGGAGCGTCGGCCCAAGATTTGCAGAGAAATACTGCTTGTGATCGTAAAATTTAAAACTCGAAAGGACTTCTTCATTTAGAGTCTGAATATCAGCTATTCTTTCAAAATTTTGCTTGTTGTCAATGTTGCGTTTATATGGATATAGCAAAATTTCGTCAATAGAACGGGACGCTGGTATAATTCCAAGAATTGATGCAGCATTTCTCCGCTGGATTGCTATACTTATTCGCTGAATGAGAAATATTGTTCCTCTTGGAGCTTGTGTTTGCTTCTTCAATATTTTGCAATTAAGTGGATAAAATCGAGAGATTGGGGAGCAAAGACGCCAAAAGTTTCTAGTGCTACAGGTTAGAAATCATAGTTATCTTCCACTGTGCTATATTTAGAACATTTCACTTTTTCACTAGAGATGGCAGCAGCTCCGGGTGATTTCGCTGTTGACGGAAAATGAGAGGGGGCTAAGGTGTCAGCACATGTGAAATCCCACATAGCAAGTTTTTCAAATCTCCAGGGGATTAATGTCATGTCATCTGGACGTTTTCCATCATCTCTACTCACTCCTGGTGGCTCTAAGATTGCTGGAAGACCAGCCTGGTGGCTCTAAGATTGCTGGAAGACCAGCCGAGATCAAAGTTTCTTTCAATAAGTGATAAACTTGATGATGTCTAGGAAAGCAACCTGCACTCCTTCTACAACTCAGTCCATGTTGGCCTTCAACATTAGAACCACATATACATTTATGAGTAGCGCAAATAGATAATCCAAGTCTCAAAGCAACTGCTGTTCTGAATGACTCAACATCTAATAGTGTTCCCAGTGAAGCTACTGGTAGAGTATTAAGCCAAGCTCCATATTCCTTCACAGATTGAAATGAGCATTGAAATGAAGAAAAATTTGCGGCATACAGACAAATTCTAAAATTCTAGAAAAAATATTTTTCTTGAGCAGGAATTGAACCTACGACCGGGGGATTTCTAGTACAATACTCTACCATCCAAGCTACCAAAGGTATATGTGTTTCGCTGCATATCGGGAGAACCATTGGCAGTGGTTGAAAATTGAATTCCAAAATTCACTTCATTATTTTTATTTTGAAATTCTTTTATTACCATCATCGGTCCTTGATATGTGTGCCAAATTTCAGATTATTTGGACGATTGTTATTGAATTATGAAAAAAAATCTCATTAGTATTATCATATCAATATTATGAAATCCTGGTACTGTCGTTGGTCCTTTGTATGTGTATCAAAATTTTGATTATTCGGAAGAGTGGAAGTTATTACATCATCATTTTCAAATTCTTGTATTGTTGGCGGTCCTTGATATTTGTGCCAAATCAATCATACATTTTTGGATCCACTGGACGTGGTTGAAAATTGAATTCAAGAATTCACATTCTTATAAAAATAAGAATTATAATGTTTCTGTTAGTACCTATCTTCTGTTCGCATTTCGATATTTAAAACAAATAAGAATTAAAATGTTCGAAATTTTCTTCTACAAAGAAATATACAAAATAAATGTGTCTCGATTTGTTATTCTACACGGTTACCGAAAAAAATGTGTACGTAAAACAGTTTTTTTGGACGCGCAGACTTCCAGGACTCGCTACGCTCGTCCTAGAATCTTGTCCACTCGTCCAAAAAAACAGTGTTGTCCGAACTTGTTACGTAAATTACTATTTTTTAAGACTAAAAAATCGAAATATCCGACCCCGAAAACCATACCAATTTTGAATCGAATCTGACCATAATTACAAAACTCGTCCACCATCTTGGGCCGCCATCTTGAATTCATAAATCCTGACAAAAAATTCATAATCTCTGACTCCGTTCTCAATAACATTTAGTTAGTAGTAGAAAGAAACCCTTGTGGTTTTTTGTAGTTTCATTAATTCAAACAATAAACCGTGAAGCCAACCATAATATTTTCATTCAGAAACACACTTGCGTTCGTGTCTATAATGACGGGATATCATTTAACAAAGTTATCGCGTACTCCATTCGACCTTATTAGTGGGTTGGTAATACGATCGACTAACGCTACACTAGGATGGTTTTTACTACGTCTAGCCAGATCCCTAGGGCCAACTCTCTGGATTTAAAGTGATCCCTGGACTCTTTGCCAATTAGGCTTCTTATAATTTTCCAGAGCAGAGCTTCTTACAAGTTTGTCGGCGCGCTATTGAGATTCATGCATGAATACTGTATCCCATGTTTCTAGTTAGGTGTTTTTAAATCGAATCGATACTTGAAAAGATGCACTTTGTTTTTCGTTTTAAGGCGAGTTGTTTGGCTGCTGATTGATGGCCTGGTTCCTTCGAAGAAAAATATATTACATAATAGGTAAGTATGGGGTAGGCGGGTAGGTTGGCGAAGTAGGTAACATGACGAAATATTCAGTAAATATACCTTGAATGAAAACCGACCCTGCCAAAAGAGTTGCGTATACTCCCAAATGCCTCGGTTCGTCATTGACATCAGATCATTCAGTCTCACTACACATAGCATAGTAAGTACGTCTATTACCTTATAAATTAAGTGAATGCAAAAATAATGTTTTTGGGTTGGTGAATAGGGAGTTTTTAAGCCACTTAAAATAACGTTGGAAAATAACAGCTTTTGTGGTTATTCTCAATAATGATAAGGAGCGCCACGGCAAATAATAATAATAGCCGTCCTCTACCCGCACAGGCCATGCCTTTGGGTACACTCTACGAGTGGTTATGAGGGAGTATTATTATTATTATTATTATTATTATTATTATAACGACTGGTTAAATTTTAAAGAGTTTTTGGAACGTAGAGGAAGATAACGTTAAAATCCGTTAAGAAACTAAACATAACCTATGAGTTTTGACGTTAGCAAAAGGTCATATTGTTGATATACTTCTTTAAAATGGTTGAACATATTGAAATTAGGGAGTTTTTAAGCCACTTAAAATAACGTTGGAAAATAACAGCTTTTGTGGTTATTCTCAATAATGATAAGAATAACGACTGGTTGATTTTAAAGAGTTTTTGGAACGTAGAGGAAGATAACGTTAAAATCCGTGAAGAAACTAAACATAACCTATGAGTTTTGACGTTAGCAAAAGGTCATTTTGTTGATAAACTTCTTTAAAATGGATGAACATATTGAAAATATCATAAGAAGGGAGCAGAAATATTACGAATAATGCAAGATTTGTATAAATACAAATGTAAGTGACGAAAATGGTGGTAACTTTGCGTTTCGTGAATCAAAATTACCGTTCTGTGATAACAATAACCACAAACCTCGTTATTCTAACCTGTCGCTAATAACGTTGGACGTTATCGCTATTGTTTTGCCTCCCCTCATTTCCCTTACTGCGCAGTCGCACAAATAACGATAACGACAAAAGTTGTTATTTTAAGTGGCCTAAAAACTCCCTAATGAGTAATTTCATTAAAATCTATCGTCACAAGGTACGTATTTATGCTTGAACTTCAGTTAGAAAATCATTGCATTCACTTTGATATGAATATTTTTGTTTCAGAGAGCGACTGAGGGTAATTTGGCAAAAAAACAAGGTGGTTTAGATGGCGAATGTGTTTGCTTAGTGGAAAATGTGAAAACAATGAGTTGTGGTTTCGATGTAATAAGTGTAAAAAATCGAATCATGCTGCATGCACAGTACAGTCCAATAGATTCGAAGGCCAATGTATGGAAATGCTAGTTTTGTTGTGAAAATAAATAAAAAATGTTTCATGTAACCTCCTAACTGTTCGATGCGTAATGAACCAAAAATTTTGATTTTTTTTTTCTTCAATAAAACGTGTTTTTATTTATTTTTTATGTTTTTTATTCATTATTTTCAAATTTTAAATGTCTCGCTCAATTAAATACCGTGGTTCATCAACTTAGCAACCCTTGTGGGTAAGATGACGAAGATGCTGTTTTTTTTCTGAACAAGTAAAACCTCAAAAATATTTTCACTGGTGCTAAAATATTTTGTAGATGAACAAATAACATATCCAAGATGCCCATATTGAAATTTAAATAATATTCAATCAATTTACCCACCTTTCTAATTTTATTTCTAGTATAAATTACTGATATTACAAGTACAAGTGTGCACAGGATTATTTATGATTGCATCGCGCACTCCCCCATCATCCCAGAGCGATGTGAGTCCGTGTACCATAGAAGTCCACTTTCCATCCACAATTGTAGTTGTAATATAAGATTTTCATACTTGAAATGAGAGATTTCATATAAAAAATCATAAACTTATTTGTTAATTCACATGCAATAAGAAATATTCTATACGTATGTTTGGTAGCGCTGGGGCTTCGTGACTGAAAGGTCGCTGGCTCGATCCCGAGGCAGGCCAAGATTTCTTGAGTGATTGAGTTTTGTTGCTGACTGGTGATAATCCTCCACGATTTACTGTTACGTTAATAATTAACAGTGCTACTCATAAGGTGGCGTATGGCGTTAGTAACAAGGCCTATCCAGAACACGTGGCTAATGACAATAGCAGTCGATGCCAAAACACCAAGAAAAAAAATAACTATTGAACTATATTATAGTAATGGCTAAAAAACTTTGTGTACTTCATTAGATAGCAGGTACCACTACTTCATATTTGATTTTCAGATTGATAGTAGCAAATAAACACTGTCTGGATCTTTTTTTCCCAGTGGTAGTTATAGTCAGATCCAGTCCCGAATACAGGTGTTTTTTTTATTACCAATACTAACGTTTTGATAATGGTACCTAATTAAAGTTTTTTCTCGGTTTAAATAAAGTAGACCTATCTAATAAACTTCCGTGACCGCTAACACATTGCTTTTTTGAGCACCAATCATAGTCGATCCAAAGGTATGTACAATGCCTTTAAGCCTTTACTCTTTGAACTCCGCAGGCTGTACCCAAACCATTATATTACAATGGTGGTTCTGATTATAGGGGTCCTTGGTGGAATGATGGACACCTTGCTCTCTAATCTAAAAATCATTCCGACGTATGCAGAAGCCTGTCATTCTAGATTTAGTCCGTCTGCTCAGGGCACATGATTCTCGGACCCAGTAGTTGCTCACCCCACGGACGTGTGGAGAGAATATCTGGGTAAATGGCACCAGCGCGCCCTCCAGATGTGTTGGAGCTCCGAAGACATGGCCCGACTAGTATAATCCAAACGGATATAAAATAGTAATCATAATAATAATATGTAGTCCTCCTCGACCATAAAAGTAAGACGTTTTCCGTCATGGAGTTTTTGGCTCCTGGCGAAATGAACATTGCCCGAAAAGAGGAGAAGAAACGGACTTAATATCGAGAATTACCCTTTGAACTCCGCAGACTCTACCCAAACCATTCTCTTGAAATGATGGTTCTTATTATAGGGGTCCTTGGTGGTGTGATAGACATACTGATCTCGAACTTAAAAATCATACCGGATGAATGCAGAAGGCCATCAGCCTTGGGTCACTGGTGTCTGCTCATGATATATCGGAGACAGGGCCTGACTGGAACATCATTTTTGAGAAACAAAAATAACAATATTAATCTGATCCAAATAATTACAGATCGATAAGATGCCTGAACGCAGGGAAGCCAACCGTCATCCAAGGCCTTTGTGAGTTGCGACACCACTTTCCTGAGCAACGGGTGCAAAACCGGTCCGGTAGCTCAGGCGCACCGGGAAGGGAAAGAGCATCCCCTCTGATGTCGGCCGTGGGTTATACTAGGCTAACCCCCTAGTGTACCCTAAAACTCGGGTTCCAAATGCACGAGAAAGAGGCTCCCACAACCGACCCCATCGAAATAGGGGCACTGAATCAAGGCGTGCTGTTTACCATCAAGCAGCACTGTCTTGATAGGATAAGAATGCTGGTGTCTGCAAGAAAGTGAGGCGGGCGAGAAGCATCGCGGACATGAAGTTCCGCGATGAACCTTCTCGCTTATTCCAAGAGCCTCCACGTGTTGTCAATAACCCGCCGAGAAACCTTCTGAAAGAACATCTATGAGTATCCGCAACCGCTTAACGTAGACACTCCAGCCCTAGCGCAGTTTGAAGCTGAGGAAATATCGAGACTTTACTCTTTGAACTCCGCAGGCTCTACCCAAACCATTCTGTGGACACACTGCTCTCGAACTTAAAAATCATACCGGCTTGCCGTAATATGCCAGAAATCTTAGCTGGACCAATGCAGAAGGCCGTCATCCTTGGTTCACTGCGTCTGCTCAGGGCACATGATTCTACGATATCTAGGTATCGTGGCTCCGGAGACAGGGCCCGACTGGAACGATCCTAGCTTAAAGAAAAACTAAATATCCCGTCGTAAACACTCTTAGAGTGCACCCAAAGGCATTGAAAGTGCCGGCAGAGGACGTATATTATTTCTATTTTTCGTGGCGCTCCGGGACATCTTACTGATTTTTGGTGGCGTATCCTTTTTAGCTGTAGGAAAACCCAGAAAATCTACAGCACTACCCCGGGTGGTCGGTGTGCACTCCATAACACTTGACGGGATTGGCATCTGGGCAACTCAGGACATACTTGCTTCTGAAAAAGGTATGTGGTCGCCTATCAATCTGATAGTAATTATGTGAGAGAAAAAAAATTACACTCCGGTATCGAACCGGCAATCGGTAGCAGAAGTTTCAAAGGGCCAGCGCCTTAGTACGTTAGCTACCGGCCACTCACTACACTTAACTTATTCTAGTATAGTCAAAAACAAGATGCGTTATTTTGATCTAAGTGTTATTTTGAAAAATTACTATGCTTTTTATTGCAGTTCTCAGCTGATCTGGCATAGTTTCTACAAAGTCTACATGTAGTGATATGTTGCATGAAGTAATTTTGAAATATTGTCTCTGTAATTAGCAAAAAAACTAACTCCTATGATTTTTGGGACTTTTTTATTCTTCAGTACTCAGATTGTGTACTCCATTGACATAATTCATTATCGAAATATAAATCGTCCAATCCAATTTTGGAACAAACGGATAAAATCTGAGTATAACATTATGGAAATGTTATGTTGAAACTCTGGATTTAGATATTGTTGCGTCTTCGGGTTCAAAAATAAGTGTACACTGGTATGAACTCGCCTTTATTATTCCAACTTCACTTGACAACACTGTGATACAAGTCACTGTCAAAATACTTGTATCCAAGGTAACTCAGAGTAACTTTCTAACTAACTTCCTTTATCTAACAAATGCATCGCTTTTATATACAAATAAAGTTCTAGAAAACTTAAGAAATCAATAGAACACAAATAGAATGTTCGACGATTGATCCAGAACAAAAGTTAGTGCTTCTAGATTTTTCCATCTAATTCATCGAACGATCTCGAACAATTCGAGAAGTCTTTATCAAATTTCAGGTCTGTAACACTGCCTCCTCCTTTAGGTTATTCCGTCCCGGATAATACCATCACCATTTTGGCTGTCCCTCTGGAACCAATTTGGGGGATCGTGGCCTCGGTATTCTGCTAACCTCTCGATGTGAACAACTTTGGGTTTACTCCTTGGGTTGAGCTGGATGCGGTATACCAAGTCGTTGATCTTCTTTATGATGACATAGGGTCCTGTCCAATTTCTCTGTAGCTTGGGGCATTTTCCTTTCTTTCTCTGAGGTTGGTATAGCCAAACGGCATCACCCGGCTCGAACATAGTCCCTGGACTCTTCCTGTCGAACCTCTTTTTCATTTTATCACTGAAGATTTGAAGACGACGTCTGCAGAATTCATGAACTTGGTCCAGTCTTTCTCGCAACTCTTGGACATATTCTGGTAGGACTTTGTCCTCTGTACTTCTGGGTGGCATTCCAAACAACAGATCGCATGGTAGTTTCATTTCTCGCCCAGAGATCAACATTGAAGGAGTATATCCGGTGGACTCATGCTGGGAACTTCGATAGGATAGGAGAAATAGTGGTACCAACTCATCCCAATCCTTTTGATTTTTGGAGATGAACATCGACAGGTACTGACTGATGGTTTTATTATGTCGTTCAACCATACCATCTGATTGTGGATGTAGGGCTGTGGTACGAGTCTTCTTCACACCTAGAATGTTCATCATTTCCTGCCATAATTCAGATTCGAAGTTTCGTCCTTGATCAGAATGTAATTCTAGTGGGACTCCATGTCTGGCTATTACATTTTCTATGAAGGCCTTTGCAACGGTCTTTGCCTCCTGGTTTGGAATGGGCACACTTGGAGAAATAGTCCATGGCTACCATCAAGTATTTATTTCCTTGCTCGGTAACAGGAAACGGCCCAAGAATGTCAACTGCTACTCTTTCGAATGGTTCACCAGAAAGATACTGAGCCATTTTCCCTCGACTTCTAGTTTTGGGTCCCTTCTTTGAAGAGCATAGGTCACATCTTCTACACCATTCTTCTACATCACGACGACAATTCACCCAATAGAATCGTTCTCGAATTCTAGCAAGGGTCCTCTTGATTCCGAAGTGTCCACCTGCACGACTACTATGAAGTTGCTCGAGCACATCTTTAGTAAGTGCTTTCGGCAGGACCAGTTGGTACACCACAGTTGCTCCATCTGGGCTCTCCCATTTGCGATGCAATAGGCCATCACGAAGACATAGGGAATCCCATTGAGCCCAGTATCCCTTGGCAACTGCACCAAACTTGGATACTTCCTGCCACTCAGGTCTAACTCCATTTTTTAGCCAGCTTAGAACTAACTTTAAATTGTTGTCTTTCTTCTGATTCTTCCTCATATCTTCTGTGGTCCATAAATCAGATTCTTCAGACTCGACTCTTACGGTGGTAACTTGCAGAATTTCCTTGCAATGTTCATCATTGTAAAAATTGACTTCTTTGTTTTCGATTTTCTGGCAATATCGGCATTGCTGTTCCAAGCATGGACGTCTTGATAATGTGTCTGCATTTCTGTGTTTCCTGCCACTGCGATGAATAACTTTGAAGTCGTATTGTTGGAGTCTCTCTAGCCATCTCGCAATCTGACCCTCAGGTTTCTTGAAGTTCATTATCCACTGCAAAGCGCTGTGATCAGTTCTTACGAGAAAACGTCTGCCATAGAGGAAGGTATGGAAATGTTCAATGGCTTTGATTATCGATAGAAGCTCCTTTCTTGTAACGCAGTAATTCTTTTCGGCCTTGCCTAGAGTTTTACTAAAGTAGGCTATTACTTTCTCTTCGCCATCCTGTTCTTGGGATAAAACTGATCCAATGCCTTGCTGAGACGCATCACAGTCCAAAATGAAAGTGCCTTGTTCTCGTGGGTAAGCCAAAATAGGCGCAGTTGTCAATTTCTTCTTCAGTTCAGTGAACGACTGTTGGCAATCAGGGCTCCAATCAAACTGAACGTTGTTCTCAGTTAAGCGGTGGAGTGGCTTGGCAATTTTACCAAAGTCTTGAACAAACTTCCTGTAGTAGGTACATAGCCCCAGAAAACTTCTTACTTCATGTTTATCCCTAGGACGTGGCCAACTCCTAACAGCCTCGATTTTAGCAGGATCGGTCTTAATTACTTCGGCCGAGATGACATGGCCTAAAAAATTAACTTCTTTTTGAAATAAATAACACTTCTTTGGGTTCAGTTGCAGGTTAGCATTTTCTAACCTCAAAAATACTTCTTCCAAATTATCCAGGTGTTCGTCAAACGTCCTTCCCATTACTATGACGTCATCCAAGTAGACTAGACAAATTTTCCATGTCAAACCTCTCAATACTAGTTCCATAAGTCTCTCAAAGGTGGCGGGAGCATTACATAATCCGAACGGAAGAACTTTGAATTGGTACAGCCCTTGTCCGGTAGAGAACGCTGTTTTTCCTCTATCATCAGGATGAACTTCCACTTGCCAATACTCGCTTTTCAGGTCCAACGTTGAAAACCATTTGGAACCGGATAATGTGTTGAGTGTATCATCAATTCTTGGTAATGGGTAGCTATCCTTCATCGTTACGTCATTCAATCGACGATAGTCCACGCAGAATCGGGTTGATCCATCCTTTTTAGTTACCAATACTACCGGTGAGGACCATGGGCTTGTGGTTTCTTCAATTATGTCATCCTCCATCATGTTGTTTATCATGTCTGCTGCCTCTCTGTGTTTGGCAAACGGTAATCTCCTCGGAGCCTGTCGGATTGGTCGGGCATCGCCGGTGTTGATGCAATGTTGAACTAGACTGGTACGTCCCGTCGAAGTCTCTGTCGAGAAAATGTTACGATGGCTATCAAGAAACTCTTTGGCCTTCTGCTTTTCTTCCATAGTTAAATGTTCCGTGGATTCCATCATTTTGTCTATTGTTCTCTGATCGGTGTTAGTGGTATTTCTTCGCAGTACCTGAGTGTGGTTTTCACAATTGATAACTCGAGTGACAGGTTTGCAGAATCCCAATTGGTCGTTTTTCTTCAGAAGGACTTTATTTTCCGAAGTATTGGCAACCCTGACAGGAATTAGTTGTTCTGTGTTCACAAGACATCGAGCAATTAAAATTCCATCTTGGCGGTATTCATCATTTTCAATTATTCCAGTGCTCAAATCTCCAGGTTCATTATCCATTCTGGCCATGATGATGGTTTCGGAGTTTTTCGGAATGTGGATGTCTTCGTCAACATAAATCTTAATTGGTTGGATTTTCTCATTGTATCTGCTCAGGAAGATTTCTTCATTGCCAATCCGCAAAATTTTCTGTCTGATGTTAAGGATGAAGTCGTTTTTCTCCATGATGTCCAGATCCAAAACACATTCATCCCTTATTCCCGCAACCAACATAGAATGTTCCATGTCCTATCTGGATGTGTACAAGTGTTTCCCCAATGACTGGTGCGGTTTGTCCCGTTGCCGTTTCCAAAACCATATTCCTTTTCATCGGCTTCACAGACTATTGTATAAGGTCTGGGCGAACGACTGATCTCGAAGCTCCTGTATCAATAGTGAAGGTGCATTTCCGATCTTCTAAATAGCCTTGTATCAGTAGACTTTGATCATTTTTCTTCAATGTCGATATATGGATCTTGGGGCTTTGAACACTGAAAGTCGCCACGCGCCCCCTAGTGCCGACTAATTCTCGTTTTTCCTGGATGGGAGCAAGTCCTCTTTCAGATGTTTGAGGTCTCCTTTCTGGCGTGGTCGATCTCCTGAAGGCTCCTCTGGTATATCGCCCACGTTGCTCTGTTCCTGGGCTCTGAGATCTCGATCTTTCCCAGCAACTCCACTGAAGATGGCCGCTTTTCCCACAGTAATAACAGCGCCTCTTCCTGTCTTGTGGGGAAGGCACTTGGTTGCTTAATGCTGTTATGGAGTCCAATATTTTCTTTAATAGCGCCTCGCTTGTAGGAGAATCCTCGTTGAATTTAACTTCACGTAACTTGGGCCTCGTATTTCTTGATGCGTTTTTCGCGGCCTCGAACTCCAAAGATGCTATCAGTGCTGCGCTTATGGTTTGAAGTCGTCCTAGTCGAAGGGTTTGCTGCATGTCAGTATCTCTCAAACCATCGATGAAAGTCTGCACCCCAATTTGTTCTATGAACTCCTTCGGTGCTTGTGGGTATGCCAAATTAATGAGTCGCTCTACGTCGGCTCCATACTCCTGTAGGGTTTCGTTGGATATTTGGTATCGACTCTTTATTTGGCTCTGAAATACTTGTTCGAGATATTGCTGTCCATATCTGATTTCCAAAGCTTCAACGATTCTAGAATATTCCTTCTGATTACTCTCGGGGATGTTCTGAAGGATGTCCAATGCTTGTCCTCGTAGACACAGGACTAGAGAGGTGGCCATTTCTTCCTCGGACCAGCCATTTGCGTTTGCTGCCGCTTCAAACTGACGTCTATACATGGACCACGAGGATTATCCATCAAATGTTGGAGGCTTCAAAATTTTCACTTGTGTAGGCCTTATCGGAGTTGTCAGTGAGGATGGCCTTTCGCTGGTGGGGGAGATTTCCTCAGATGGTGCACGCTTGTGTGGAAGTTGTAACGTTTCCAGCCTCACCTTGATCTTATCCACTTCTTCGTTGAATTTCTTGTCCACCTCTCGTGCCACCCGTTCATCTATTTTGGACAGTTCATTTTCGACGTCTTGGACCCTTCTGTTGACTCCCTGGACTCCGCCTCTGACTTCTTGAACTTCACCTTTGACCTCTTGAACTTCACCTTTGACCTCCTGGACTTTTCCTCTGACCTCTTGTACTTCTTCAGTGATTTCATTCTGGAAGCACTGTTGACTGTGACTAATACGTTGCAGAAGATCAACATGTTGTTGTAACTGCTGGACTAACCGTGCCTCCTGTTCCTCTCGTTCTTGTTTTCGTTTGACTTCTTGTTCCTCTTGTTCTTGTTTCCTTTTCAGTTCGAATTGTTGTAGAAGCTCTTCTTGTTCTTGTTTTCGTTTGGCTTCTTGTTCCTCTTGTTCTTGTTTCCTTTTCAGTTCAAATTGTTGTAGAAGCTCTTCTTGTTCTTGTTTTCGTTTGGCTTCTTGTTCCTCTTGTTCTTGTTTTCGTTTGGCTTCTTGTTCCTTTAAAAACTCAAGGATATCTGCTGATGTCGCCATCTCGTCGTAATTATTTGCACGAGTATTCACCATCAAATACTGGAAAACTGCCTTACTTTTCTTTCTTCAGTAACACTTATTCCGCCGCTGTCACCAATTGTTGCGTCTTCGGGTTCAAAAATAAGTGTACACTGGTATGAACTCGCCTTTATTATTCCAACTTCACTTGACAACACTGTGATACAAGTCACTGTCAAAATACTTGTATCCAAGGTAACTCAGAGTAACTTTCTAACTAACTTCCTTTATCTAACAAATGCATCGCTTTTATATACAAATAAAGTTCTAGAAAACTTAAGAAATCAATAGAACACAAATAGAATGTTCGACGATTGATCCAGAACAAAAGTTAGTGCTTCTAGATTTTTCCATCTAATTCATCTAACGATCTCGAACAATTCGAGAAGTCTTTATCAAATTTCAGGTCTGTAACAATATGTAAACCCTGAACAATGTTTTGTGATGTGGTAAGCCAATTACACTACCTCCATAATTAGAGTATATCAGTAAAATAACTACACAATATCTGCCATATCGATGTTAATCGATTATTAATAATTGCTTTCACCACAGACACGCATGTCATATAGTGAGACCAACAAAATTTCGTGATCCTCGCGGCAATGGCGCTTGTGGCAAGACTTTGTATAATAATAGGTCGATGATTTAATATGGAACTGAAATATAGTTGAAGAATCTCAAATGGTTCAAAATAATATGATTATGATTATATTGGAAATATTTATCAACTCTCAAAAACACATTACTTACATACATAAATACGAGTAGTAGCAGTATTAGTAGTCGTAAAGTGATACTCCTAGTGCAAACAGGAATGTGGGTCCTCATACGCCCCATTTTCTATGTCCTAATTTTCTTTTCCACGCCATTTGACTTCATATGCATCTGGATAACCAGTACGAAAATCATTGAACGTGAAAAGACGTTTGAATATTATGAGTTTGAAACGTATCTAGAGTTGTTTAATTTTAATAGTAAAAGATAGACTTAGGAGATAAATTCAATCACGAGTTGAATTTTATTAGACTATTTCAGGAAAGTTTCTTCATTAATATAAATACGAACATGTATTACAATCATAAACAAATTATTAAAATCATCAATATTATAGTGATTTGCTCCATAATTTCAAATGAAGCGACCCAGTTTGACAGCTATATTTATTATTGAACGAACTGTCAAACGTATTAATTTCGTCATGGATACGTCGACAGCTGGTGTTATCGGGGGTAATACCACATCAGATTTAGCCGGATATATTTCGTGGTTGTTTTCGAATATGTACTTACTTTCATTATATATGAATATATATGAGAAAACCACCGTAAAAAATATCCCGCTAGATCTGAGCTCGCGTTGTAGTTGTTGACAATCCCATGAATAGAACATTCAATTCAATTAAACTTCACTTAACAAACTAAAAGAACTATAAGTAGGAGAATAATGTTTAGAAAGAACCAGATCCAAATCTCGACAAACTTACTGAAATATTGTTTGCTGTTTAATTCTGTTTTTGACAATTACAATTGTCAAACTGATGCGACGCGCAATGCATGATGAACGAACAGTAAATGCTAGCGTTGCTATGGTAACGTAATTTATCCGATATTTTTATCCACTTGCATTTCTGTTCCTTCCTTTAGCCGATTACTACGATTTTTGCACTCGCAAATGGGAATTATTATACATGAGTGGGATTGTCGCGATAACACATCAGAGTGATAAAAGACCTGCCCAGCCTATACCTACACAAGTACCTGTTTTGAAGTGAACATGTATGAACTATCCTTTTCTATAGAATTTGTGGGCGAGGGGGGTGACGGGTGGTGAAATGTTATCGACAGTTTGTTTTCATTCAGAGTAAGAAGGACCCTAATACAAACGAAGAATGACAACTTGATCCGAATGAAATGAGCGGGCATACACGAAACTACCCGAATGAATACGGACTTAACATGTTTAAGGCATTCTCTTGTAGGTAAACAAAGTTGTGTTGACTTCAAGACAAGGATGGGGAAGGCATCTTGGTCTTTTATCACTCTGAGATACCAAATAACACGCTGAAATGACAATAACGTGACATAACCAAAGTTATTGATTTTATTTTCACATCATCGTTGTCGATACGATTCACAGTCTGTTAGGGTCACTGAATCCAGAAGGCTTTGCTTCTACGGGTACGGCCAATGGGAGAAGTCTAATAGTGCGAATGTCAAAAATAACCCACAGAAAAAGTTAGGTTAGGTTAGAGCCAACGTTTGAACTACCGACATATGTCAATTTTATGTACGATATGATCAAAAATAGCGAAATCCGAATCCGGAATTCCGGAATGACATGTTCATAGATAAAAGTTTATATTATGTTAATAAAATATTTCCAAAATGTATCTAATCGGTAATACGGTAACGGACAATTATTGGTTTATTGGTCCAGTTGTTACAGCATATTGCCCCCCAGATCTGACAGGAACATAGTGTTGTGTAGTATTGTTTACTTTCTACTGACAAAATTTATATATCCTTTTCCCATGAAAATGAAGTATTGGTCAGTGACAACCTACAAAAATACTGACAATAAGATACCCATAGTTCCATATCAATTCAGTCTCTTGGGAAGAATACCTCGGAATTTTAATCTTGGTTCTATTGACCCAGTTAATAATGCATTAAACCAATTAAAGAATAGATTGAGATCTGTACTAGCAATATAAAATATATACTGCAAACTATCTGAGGTATTCTGTATAGATTCATTTAGTGAAACTTTCACATAGCTTTGTATTTTAATTGTGGTGTATGTAAAAATGGTATAACCATATAAATAAATATATTGTCTCTGCCTGTTGACCTTTTTGGTTTAAAGTTTATTATAGTTCTGAGAACATCAGATTCGTTACCAAAGGTAGGTTGAAGATGACTCATCCGAGGCAGCCTTGAAATTGCTATGATTTTCTGAGACCTGATAAACAGAGTGGAAGAACTGTACGAAAGCATTTGCAACATCAATATTTCTTTTATTATTGATTTGATGCTTCGTAATTTGCTTTAGTGCACTAGGTTTAGAGTCCGTTCTGTTTTTTTTTTAATTAATTTGTGTAAATAATTTTTCTTTCTTATCTAATGCACCAAGTCGAGCATAGATATTTGGGTTTATGTGCAGTTGCTGTTTCTGGATACTTCGGTATGACTTGCTCCAACGATGTGAATTGTTTTATAGAGCAGATCGAGACAGTCATTAACATTCGACAAGATCAAACAAATTTTATTTTTTATTAACTGATATAGTAAAAAAAGTTACCTATTCGGTGGTCATATGCGGCTCAACAGATTGATGGGCTCTTCAAGTATAGAATTTTGGTTCAGAAGTAACAATCGCACATTGTTCAAAATTAAAAAAACACATGTTTTCATTATTTTACTTAAATACCTCACAAGTGGTGATAGGGTGAAAATTTTAGGTATCACACTAGATGATAAACTCAACTGGTCAAAATACATCTGGGAATGTTTGTAGATCAAAAACTCACCTTTGATTATCATATTTGAGAAATTGTCTAATGAACTAAGAGGATGTTAGGATTCATTCAATATAAAAACACCCAGCCTTCCAAAGCCATTTATTCACTGGTAAGAAGTATTATTAAAAAAACATAAATGCTATCAAGCAAGAAAAAGACTTATGCCAAGTATCACACATTCAAAATGGAAGGTGTACCCTGCTAGATCGAAAATCTTCCTAAAAACTATTTTAAATATATGGTCTCCGCAGTCTAATCATTTGTATTTTTTAAAATTTGTTTCTCACTTCACATTGTATTAATCGGGGACCTCGTCAGACACACTTCCTCCGTCTACTCACAGCAAAGTCATTCTAATCAAAATCTTGCAGAGTATTTGGCTATGATGACATCTGCACAATGTCCATCAGCCAATTTTAAAACTGTTCATTACGTTGATTGAGGGATGAAATAGTCCAACTTTTTGTTTATTGAACTTCAAAAAATCATCACATAGGTACTCAAGTTCCTTGTCGACGGCTCTATCTCTATGTTCCATAATAGCAGCTGAACTGGTCACAACATGAAGATAGGGCAAGGCACGGAAATCGACCAACGCTCCTTTGAAATTCGAGATTATTGTATACCTCTCAATTTCAATCAATTACAGAATTAGAATCAGTAGATGGTGTATATCCATTCAAGAGTAAAATAAGAAATATTATTATACTGAAGCAAACCCAAAAAGAATAAAACTGTCGAAACGAGTGTCAAATCTTCTTTTTTTATATTACAACCCAACTTTTTCGTTGCTTTTTTATTGGTGCTTTTGTGGGTTATTTCTGACATTCGAACTACTATAAGATATTTGAACTATTAGACTCCTCCCATTGGCCGTACCCGTAGAAGCAAAGCCTTCTGGATCCAGTGACCCTACAGTCTGTGCGAAGGGTGCGACATCTTTAATTATTTGGTTGAACTGATACAATGTAGATTAGTTCTTTCTTGCCATAAGCGGTAATGTATCTATTTCAACTGTTTTCTTATTATTAATCGTTTTTTGACAATACACTGAGTTTAGTGATATTCTTTAGTGTCCATAGTTTTAGTCCGAGTCAACTTGAACTGACAGTCAAAAGTTTCATTACTAAGTATATTTGCTCAGTGCTGCAATGCTCAATGTACTTTCAATAGTACCAAAGTCAAAAAGTTTCTTCATATTATTTTCCATTCAAAAAGAGTGGTGTAAGACATGGCAATGTTGTTGTGGATAAAAATGTCTGATTAACTCATTTCAACTTTCGACATCTCGAGTACCTACTTCAATCAAATTTGAATGATACTGAAATTGAACACTATGGTCTCTTATGGAATTCAGAAGCTGATCACCATTATATTGTTTCGCGCCTAAGTTTTTAGCGCCACCTCGCGGAAACGCATTTCGCGAATAAAGCTTTGAATGTAAAGGCCATCATTTGCAGCAGCATGGGTATATAACGGAGTTTAGCCAATCAAATTGCGAGTAACGTCGGATATTCGCATTTTGATTGACTGAATTCCTTGTCTTTATGCCATGCGCTATGCAAGTGTGTCTGTGATGAGCTCAACTTGATTATTACGCAATTTAAATAAATCTCGGAAACATTTATATTGACCTATTTATATTTATATTGATATATTTATATTTATATTAACCCATTTATATTGACCTTTCCCATGTCATGCAAATGATTTTTCTTTTGACCCTAGCCGAAAGTACGCACTTTCTGTCAGCATTTTAGGCCGGAAAGATCAATTTCCGTGGCCGGCTGACGACAGAATTTTTGCGGCCGGTGATATGAACATGAATTATTATTCTGTGCTTGCTCGTGTCAAACTCTCGTGTCGTGAACTTGCGAAAAAATTCATTCAATTGTGTTAAAAAAATGGACGAATCCTCATCTGAAGGGACCGCAGACGAGGAAGAGATATTGAGGAATTTTGACGAAGAGGCAAAAATTATTGTGCGATCCGAAACGATTGCAAAAAAATTTTCTGATCGGTATCTGCTCGTCTACAACACGTACCTACAACATATGGCGAGAAGAAAATAAAAAATCTTTATCAAGCTCAGAAGGAAATAATTTTATTATTTATTTTCAAACCCTGAAAGGAAAATTGAAACCACCAACTTTGTGGAGCATATGGAGTATGCTCAAAAAAACGTTGAATGTGAACGAGGGTATCAACATAAATAATGTGATGAAATAACGAAAATTGAAAATGTGGAAGATTTAACGAATAAATATCTGGTGTCCATCAATCAAAATAAAAACGGCTATGCTGGGCAATTTGTCATTGGGAAACTTTTTTACGACACAGTAAAGTAATATGTCTCATTGAGACCATCGGAGAAATTCAGCGACCGCTTTTTTATCAAGTATGCAGAAGGTAAATGTGCCCGAATTGCAATTGGACCACATAAAATCAGGGAAGTCCCCGAAAAGATTGCGGCCTATCTGAAATTACTCGAACCAAAGAGATACACTGGTCATTGCTTTCGCAGAACGTCTGCAACGCTTTTCTCCGATTCTGGTGCTGAAATGCAAATGGTTAAACAGCTAGGAAGATGGCGTTCAGATATTATTTGTAGTATAGTAGCTATGTTTTTGTACTTGAAGCACTTTGTACATGGATGTTATTGTTAGTTGATCAAGTGACTCTTATACAAGTATGCTGTCATGACGATTTGGAATGTTGTTATAAATAAATCATTCTAATTCGAAATACATGATTATTTCTGAAGTAATATATAAGATATTCCAGGATATCACAGTGGCGACGAGAATAAAACCTTTAAAAATATCATTAGAGAGAAATTGAAATGGCGGAAAATGGCGCCCCGTTAGCAGGTCACATACAGGAGTTTATACCCAGTATTTCGGATTGGTCTATTTATAAGAGACGTCTGGAAAATTACTTTCTTGCAAATAATATTGACAACGAAGAAAGAAAACGTGCCATTCTATTGAGTTTGTTGAATGAAACTGCTTACAAACTGTTGTTCAACATGTGTTTACCAGACGAACCAGAAACAAAGAAGTACGAGGACATAATTTCCATGATGGATGAACATTTCAAACCTATTGCGTCAGTTTTTTCCAACAGAGAAAAATTTTTTGAAGCCAAAAAGTTGAGTTCGGAATCTCCAAAGGAATGGGCGGCAAGACTCCGAGAACTAGTAGCAGTTTGCAAGTTTGGAGGTGCCAGCGAAATTGAGAATGCTTTGGTGAATCAGTTCATCATTGGATATGAAATTGGTCGTGTCAAAAATAGGCTGTATGAGGAAAATGAAAAGGTCAAATTTTCGAATATAGTAGAAATTGCTTCAGCCAAAAAATCAGCTTCCATCAAAACAGAAGATTTCAAACAAGAAACTGAACTTAATTTCACCAAATCTAGTGGAAGAAACGGAAAATTAGAAAGTGCTGTCGCATCAAAAGCATTTTCAAGTGGAGATGTTAGGAGAAACTTACCGTTGAGATGTTCTGTGTGCGGTCGCAAAAATCATACACAAGATAAGTGTTCGTTCAGAGAATGTTTCTGCCATATTTGTAATATTAAGGGCCATTTAGCACCTATGTGTTCAAACAGAAAGAATTTCAATCAAAAAGGTAAAACATCTAATAATTTTCTATTTTCCGATGTAGATCACGATATTTTCAATATTGAAAGCGATGTCACTCCTGTTTTATTAGATGTCAAAATTGACAATGACACATTCAAATTCTGTTTGGACACAGGGGCCAGTTACAGTGTGATTTCAGAAACCTTTTATAATATTCATTTCAGAGAAAAACAAATCATGAAGACTGATAAAGTATTCAATTTATATGATGGTAGTAAAATTTTTCCAATTGGATACATTGAATGTAATATTACTTTTGCAGATAAAGCTTCGAAGTTGAAACTATTTGTCATAAAAAATGGTGGGCCACCACTATTGGGTAGAGATTTTTACAACTTATTCAATTTGAGAATAACGGACTTAAATTTTGTAGATATTCCGAAAGATTTGATATATTTGAAAGATAATACAAAGAAAGTTTTTCACCAGGGCTGGGAACTTTTACAAGAGGTGTCATGTCCATTAAACTGAAATCTGATAATTTAGTTCCAAAATTTTTTAGAGCAAGACCCTTACCTTTTGCCATGAAGGAGAAGGTTGAAAAGGAGTTGGACCGTTTAGTTGCAGTAGGAGTCATTGAACCGATAGAGTATTCTGAGTGGGGTACCCCAATCGTGCCTATATTGAAAAGAGATGGGTCAGTAAGAATTTGTGGAGATTTTAAGGTAACAGTGAATCCTTTCGTTGAAATTGATCCATTTCCTTTACCCAGAATTGAGGATCTCTTCGTCAAATTACAGGGTGGGGTTCATTTTACGAAATTAGATTTGTCAAATGCTTATCAACAAATTTGTTTGGATGATCAATCAAAAAAATTTGTTACTATTTCCACACATAAAGGGTTATTCAGATATACTCGAGCTCCATTTGGTATATCAAGCATTCCTGCAAAATTTCAAAGAATAGTAGAATCTTTATTACAAGGATTAGAGGGGGTCGTTTGCTTTTTGGATGATATTGTGATAACAGGTAAAGATCGAATTAATCACATCAAGGCATTGGAAGAAGTTTTGGCTCGTTTGAAAGATGCTGGTCTGAAGTTATCTTTAGAAAAATGTAATTTTTTCAAGGAAAAAATTACGTATTTGGGGTATGATATTGACAAAGATGGACTTCACACATCAGACTCAAAAGTTGAAGCCATCAAAAATGCACAAGAACCAAAAGATTTAACTTCTCTCAAGTCTTTCTTGGGATTAGTTAACTATTATGGTAAATTCATTCCGAATCTTTCAACAATTTTAAATCCATTATTCAAATTATTGAGAAAATCTTCAAAGTGGGAATGGACAAAGGAATGCTAAATTGCATTTAAAAAAATCAAAGAGCTGTTAAGTTCAGCTAAATTATTAGTACATTATAATCCAGACCTACCTTTACATTTGACCACAGACGCTAGTGATTCGGGTTTAGGAGCAATGATAACTCATATTATGCCTGATGGTATAGAAAAACCAATTGCTTATGCTTCACGAACTTTATCTTCTGCGGAAGAGAAATATTGTCAAATCGAAAAGGAAGGTTTGGCAGTGATATTTGGTTTGGGTAAATTTCATTCATATTTATTTGGTCGAAAATTCACGTTAGTTATTGACAACAAACCTTTATCCTACATTTGGCATCCAAATAAAAATATTCCCCAGTATTCTGCGAATCGATTGAGAAGATGGGCTCTTATATTGTCTAATTATCAATACGACATCAAACTTGTGAAATCTGAAAACAATCAGGCTGACTTTTTATCTAGAGTTCCGTTACCTGTGGAAGAGCATTCAATTGAAAATGTTGATTTGAATTTCATGGAATATTTTTCAGAGAATGAACATTTTCCAATAAATTTCGAAAAAGTGAGAGAAGCCACTTTGAAAGATAAACTTTTATTAAAAATCTCTCAAAATATACGGTCAGGTTGGAGAAATGAATTTGACCAAGATTGTTCAGTTTTTCATAGAATAAAAAATGAACTGAGTTTAGAGTCAGATTGTTTGTTATGGAACAACAGAATAGTCATACCACAAATTCTTAGAAATAATATATTACATAATTTACATAATTCACATATGGGGGTGGTCAAGATGAAAAGTTTGGCCAGATCATATTTTTGGTGGCCTGGTTTGGATAAACAAATAGAAGATCTGTGTAGAACATGTGAGACGTGTCTGGTTAATAAGCAATCACCTCCTAAATCTGTTTTAAATAATTGGCCTTGGCCAACAGAACCTTGGTGTAGGCTCCATTTAGATTTCATGGGTCCATTTATGGGTAGATATTTTATAATTATTTTAGATGCGCATACCAAATGGTTAGAAGTTTTTCCAATGTCATCAATAACCTCTACTTTGACTATTGAGATTTTGAGAAGTTGTTTCGCACGATTTGGGTTGCCCAAGCAGATAGTCACTGACAATGGACCTTCTTTTTGTTCCAAAGAATTTGAAAAATTTATGATGAAAAATAACATAGTCCACATGACTTCACCTCCTTTTCATCCATCTTCAAATAGAGCGGCCGAAAATTCAGTGAAATCTGTTAAGAACGCATTGAAAAATGCATTAGGTAGTAATAAGGTTTTGACGTTGAATCAAGCATTGAATTATTTTCTTTTTGGTTACCGGAATACTCCCCATTGTACCACAAATTGCAGTCCTGCAAATCTTATGTTTGGGAGAAATTTGCGTTCACGATTCAGTGCATTATTACCAGATATGAGACGTGATATTGAAGTTAATACAACTATAGAAAGTCGTGTAAGAAAACAACAAAATAAACAGAAATTTTACCATAGAGGAAAAAGGTATGAAACTTTTCAATTAGGTGAAGCAGTTACAGTAAAGGATTACAGAAAAATCAATAAAGTTTGTTGGATCAAAGGTATCATTGTTAAAAAAATAGGTGTTTCAATATATAATGTACAGATTCCAGAATTGAACAATGTTGAATGGAAAAGACACCTGAATCAAATTAAAAAATTACATATCATTCAGTCACATATTTTAGAAAATGAAGTTCGCGAAAGTCCATCACGTCATACTGTAGATTCTCAAATTGCTGAACAACCCACTATGGAATCAATCAGTCGACCTAAACGAAATGTTAAACCTCCTGATAGGTGGGGGTATGATTGATTTGTTTTTTTTTTTTCTCTCTTTAGGGGGGAGATGTAGTATAGTAGCTATGTTTTTGTACTTGAAGCATTTTGTACATGGATGTTATTGTTAGTTGATCAAGTGACTCTTATATAAGTATGCTGTCATGACGATTTGGAATGTTGTTATAAATAAATAATTCTAATTCGAAATACATGATTATTTCTGAAGTAATATATAAGATATTCCAGGATATCACATTATTGCTCTGGGATACATAGAACATTCTATGCACAACAGGGAAATGATATATAATGGCGTTACCCAATAAACTGCAGAAACAGACATACATTCGAAGCCATCTACCAGCGCGCAGACCATTATATCTGAAAACGATTATTCCGATTTTCATATTAATCTATCGGATTTTGAGGAAGAATTCACTTTTATTAAAAGTTATTAAAAAAAATTATACACTCATTTAACTATAAACGCACCTGTGTATCAATTATTATTCACAGTAGATTTATTTGCAGATAAAACGGTGAAAAGTGGTTTCACTACAGCAAGAAATTATCCAATCTTTATCCCAATGTCGAAACAAAATAAGCCAGATCTCTGCAAAACAACTTGTCTTGGGAAAAACCGGGAATAAAAATAAATTTTCTAAATAAATAGAATGTCCTGCCGTCTACATCCGAAAAAAAAACATTAAAGATTCGGACAGCGAAAATCAAGCAGCTGTTAAGCCACCGATATTCAAAAGAAAAAATAACAATTAAGATTCGGGAAATAAGGTTACAACGATATAAGTTCAACACTGAAGACAGACCGTTTAGAATATACCAACTGCACTTTAAATAATTGTGTGTTCAACTTAGTTTCATGTGAATGTAATAAAGAAAACAAGCCCTAAAATCAACAAAAAGAAATGGTCATGAAATCAGTTGTGGAATCGTCTTGTCATTTTTACCGTAGGTTTGTTTCCATTTCCACGGGAATCATGAATTTTCAATTTTTAATTGAGAATGATTCTCGTTTCAAATTGATTTGATGCTTATGTTATAATGTTGGTTTTATTTCATCTTGATGTTTTCAATGCCCGCCTCGACCAGCAAAACCTCGGCTTCGCCTCGGTCTTGCAAGAGTTGGGCGGGCATTCCCCCCCTTGTGCTCGCCGCCCTGCGACAACGACAGCTTCATTGGATTTCACAAGATGGCCGGCTGACAGCCGACAGCATATGCCAGGAAATACAACTTTCGGGCCTAGGCATGTAATATACTATTTAAGGATTAATAAACATATCTATCTATCTAATCTCGATGGTTCAGAGACAGAGACAGATATGGCCAACCTTCCTGCTGCGTTGCGGAGAAGAGAGCTTTTGAGCAAAGCATCACCAACTGGGCGATTGGTACTTTTTTGGAAATAACCTAAATCTTTCGGTGTGTTTGTAGAGCAACATACCATATGGAGAAAGTATTCCAGGACAGGTCGCGTATTTAGTATGGATAGCCGATACTCCTGGCATTGTCATGCTGGGTATAGAGTGAATTTCGACTGAAAAGTGTAAGTACGTCTGCAACTTGTTTAGACTTTTTTCTTATGAGAACATAAGTAGATATTTATTTTTTGTGTAATAAATATGATTTGCATAATATCTATAATGAAACTATAGTTTAAATGATTTTCACATGAAAAGGGTTTACAAAACCACGACAATTGTTTCGCTTTACAAAAGCTTCTTCAAGTGGTAAAGATACACTAAATTACTTATTTTCTATGTTACTTTAAATACTTATCTAAAATTAATTAGGGTACGGTTGTATACCTGATTCCTAATAAATTCACAATAAGTACCTTTACATTTCTATTAATTAAATCTAACCTTTCCAGGAAAACAAATTTATGAGTGGTGACGCATTTAATTCAAGTTGGTCATTAAGCAAGTACTGAGAATTTTTCCATTTATTAATCTCCATACTCTCTAAAAGATTCAGCTTTTTACCTTTGTTTTCGACATGAAGGAGTTCAAAATCATTTGTCGAAAACATGGTTTTCGATTAATAAATGGTTAGCATACGTTGAATTTGTTTTCCCGTTTACAAAACTACTTCTGTGCTCTGCTAGGCGTTGTTTGAAGGTTCTACCAGTTTGTCCAAGATAAAACTTAGGGCAACTACCACAGTTTAATTTATAGACTCCACACTTTTCTTGTTTTTCCACCCTATCTTTATTGTTTTTAATATGTCTGCCTAAACTATTGTCTGTTTTGAATGCAATATTTAAACCTTGCTTTTTTAAGAAATTACCTATTTTATTGCTTGGTTCACCGATATATGTATTTGTTTTGAACCTTTAGTGGTCTTTTGTAGTAGGGTAAACTTCTTGAATAGCTTTTTTGTATTTCTTTTTGGTCAGAAGATTGTCTATCAAAGATGATTTATAACCATTGTTAACTGCAATATGTTTAATAATATTCAATTCTTTATTAAAATTTGAAGTGATTGCACCGAACATGAAAGAAGGCTCCAAATGATTTGTCATCAGTGGTAAGTTTTATATATAAATGTTTCTTTTTTTGTTTGCGGCATCCAGCTGCACCCTCATGAGCTACCTTCAAAGTATTTTGGAGAGCGATACCAATCTGTCAAACATTCCACACCTCGATTGTTGACCTAATATTGCAAAGTTTTTCCACTCCATAATATAGATAATGCATATCCAAAGTGACACCAGGCAGTCCCAGGAATACGAATTTGTTTTAGTACGTAGGAGAATCTTCTTGTGAGTTATAACAATCCATTGTTACCAACCTGTATACACACGTTTCGTTGAATTGCCACGATTTGCGCACGTACTCAACAGCTACGTTCTGGTTAACACTGCACAAACCCTTCATCAAATAGTTTCATTTGCTGATGGTCGATAGACGATAACTAACAAGAGAAAGGATTAGTGGATTACTGAATCAGTATCGATTGTGTATCTGACTAACAACGCAATAACGCGTTCGAGTCCAGCTGATAGTAGATTCGCGATGACCTTTTAATTACACGTGCAAACATGACCTTTTGACTTCAACCAACGTGTGGATCTGAGTTACTGCTATTAACATATGAACGTCGGAGTCGCAGCAAACGTCATCATTAGGCTTTGATTGAGGCTACCTCGAACACATTGTGGTTGCATTTCGAGAACGGAGTATGGTTGATTTCAATCAGGTAGGTACTGATGCTGCGTCAAATGGATCATACAGGGTGGGGGTTTCTTCTCTCCCAATAGATATTTCAGTCCATTGTCACATAAATTATCTGCATTCAAATCAATAGTACATATGGCATCTATGATTCGTTCATCGTAGAGGCCATTTCAAGGAGAAATCATAAAGCAGATCGCATCAAATAACCATATTCCAGTCCACTCAGTTGCAGGTTGTTCAATTTGAAAATAGGTAATAGAAAACTATAGCTCGTTCAAATAAATTAATGAATGCGATATTAATTTTTCGGGAAATTCCATCGCAATTATCTGGCCGACGCAACATCAACTATTTTTGCATAACAAAGGAGAAAGGACAAAAAGCAGTAATCAATGAAAGACGTCATTACAGCGAGGAATTGAGCTTTATTAAATCGGTCTCATCACAATAATTAGGGAATCCAATATGTACCGCAATTAGTAGAGTATTCTGGAGAAAATATTTAGGTCGATATGGCAATATTCAAAAGAAAAATAATTATAATTGATTGCGGTGGATGACATAAAGACGTCTCCACTGTCATTAGTTCATATTCCTGGAATATTTTCTCGCTTCCTTTCATTCTTTTGTCCCTTTATCTAATTGTTACCGTCATTAAAATTCCTTCCATTTGAATTCGACGATAAAATAATGTTGTTTGATGACAGATTCAGCGGTTGTATAGGCATAATTTTTCACTATTCATTCAGATTTCATAAGCATTGGTAAATACTTAACCAAGTACAGTTTATTAGTTTTTTGCACAGATAATCTGAAGACTTTGTTTTCAAATCTAGACAACAAGAACCTGCTTGCTTATCGACATATATAATACGCAGGATTCCATGCAGTATGAGTGTAACCTTTTGATGGCCTGGATCGGTTTCTGCAAAACATTTGATACAACTTTGTATGAGCTTATCTTGCATTTGTTCGGATGCCTTGCGGTACTAAATCAAATACATAGAGGCATTGGACAACTGATGCCGCTGTTTAGGACAGCAATAAGATCTGGCCAAGATCTTCAGAGGGCACTCATTGCAGAGAGACTTCGTGGCACCCCTTCTTTTCTGCATCCCACCATTGCCATTATAGGTTGCACTCAGAAACACCCGTGTATACAACTGCGTTACACCCACAAGGTCACCCATTCATTTTACATGGATGGATTCAATATATATGCCTCCGGAGAGAAGGATCTACATCAGTCCTCAGAGGTGGTATAAGAGTACAGGCAAGCTATCGGAATGGAATTTGAGATCGACAATTGTGCCACGGTTCGACTCATAGAACGACGAATATGGAGACGATGTTCAGCTCGTAGACGAAAGCTCTTGATGACAAAGAGACGTATGGGTGGAACGCTGCTCCCAAAAGATAACCACAGCCAAACACTCTCTCTGTGGCAGGAACCAACGTGGGCAATAATTCGACCTGAAAACTCGCAAAATGATGCAGATTGTCTTGAGCTTGGCTTGAAATCAAGCTCAACAAAAAACAAACCAAGCCCAACTATATTTTCGTCAAGCCAAGCCAAGCTTTTGAAGAAAAATTGCTTGATATTTCAAGCTTTTCATTACCAAGCTCAAGCTTCATCAGACCAAGCTCTAAGCTTTTTTCAACCCGCTTGAAATTTCAATCTACACTGAAAATAGTATTTGGAATATTAATTTTCTACTTCAGAACACCTAAAATTAATGATTGGAGTTTTAATGAATGAATGGAAATATATTTTTACTCGGTTCAGAATTAGGTATCATGTATGTGAGTATGGTTAGAGTGCAACTTGTCTGAACAAGTTGCTACTCATTTCACTAATGGCAGTGGCTTCTGTGACAACACTGACCGTGACCACTAAAATAATGCAGTAGATGATCAACACTAGCGTCTAAAGACAGAAAGTTTACAATGTGTATACTTTCAGTACTTGCTTGAATTATCAGCCAACTCTAAGCTAACCTTACTAACTTTGCCTAGACATAATAACTATACAGTTTTGTTATGGAATAAATAGTATAAGGGCTTTTCAAGTCACCGACGTTTACCGAACATATTGCAACCTCCATATCTTTAGACGCTAATGGTAACGTGGAAGATCTGCGAGCGGTTACAGTAGTTGCTACGTTGACAGGGCACAACAGAGAACACGCGTGCGTGAAATATTTTTATTCTCACATTAATATCACCCTTCGAGTAGCTGACCGACAATCTATGCATTATTATATCGATGATTCTAAGATCAATCCTTGATTTGTAAAAAGTGACAATATTCCTAAATGGTTTGTGGACAGATTCCTATATTTTCTGCAACTCAAATAGAAATTCGTGAGGTGGTAACACGTGAGTGGCTTTTCGAGTATGTGGGTGGAGCAAGAAAAGCTTGGCTAGACTTGAAAACGCTTGGAAAACTTGAAAAGCTTGAAAATAGCTTGAAACCAAGCCAAACTTACATTCGTAAAATTCCAGCCAAACCAACCTTTCTATTTTTGAAAGTTTGAGTTTCAAGCCAAGCTACTTGGCTTGGTGAAACTCTGATTCTAACTCATACGTTCCACGGTTGTACTTTCCCACACAACAGGAAGTCCGTGGACTTTTGAATTTGGAGTGTTCAGAAAACAAAATGGTACTGAATAGAGCCTGTGAAGTGATAGGGAGTTTATATCCCCTTCTCCGCTTGGTCTGTGATCGAGAGAAAGCAGGGATAGGAAAATTTCTTTTCAAGGCAGCCCGTGCACCCGATGAACTTGGTCTCGTTTTCGACTTTGAACGTGTTGAGTCAAATCTCCAAAATCACCGAAAGCATCAACTGCATATTTAAAAAATTACAGTTTGAAAACCGATTATTCAGTTTAGTTGAGTCTGCTTTTTCACAGGCTCATTTTGGTGTATTTACGAGAAGTTAGCCACACTTTTCTAGACATGGTTTCTGACGTGTAGACCGTCGAGTATGACAATATTGCCAGATTCAGTGAAAGAATATGTTTTCAATAAAAAATGTTCAGCCACACTTCCTGACTGAAAGCAAAATACTTATTGCCGGAATATATCAGGAAGACACGAAAAAAACTGTTATCCATGGAAATTATGAATAATTTGAAGGGGGTAAAGAAATATTCCATTTCAAACCCATAGTGTTTAAAAAAGTATATCTGGACGCCCACAAATATATCTGAATTATAAAAATCCTAGAAAGCATTGCGCTGATACAAAAATAAAAATAACAGCGGAATAATGAGATTGAGTTGCGCATGGAACGATTTACAGATTTCTTTAGACTCCCGTCGACAAGAAAAAAAATTTTTATTTTCAGAATACAAAAATTTCAGAAACAGATGCGCTGCTACAACAAGAATCTTTCCAGACAATGAAAATCAAAGAAAGAGAAGCGCTCCTAAAAACTAAAATTACCTTGAGAAAGAGGAGATCGAGATGTGCATAAAACTTCTTTTGGATTCCTTTGGACTCCCGTCAATATGAATGAATTTTTTAATTTTTTTTCTCAGGCTACGAAAATACCAGAAAGAGACGCGCTGCCGCAAAACTGAGAATACCGTTAAAAAGTGGATATCGAGATTGTGCATAAATCCTATTTCAGATTCCTTTGGACTTCCGTCAATATGACTGAAAAAAATTAAAATCAAGAAATTTCTCAGACAATGAAAATCACAGAAAGAGACGCGCTGCCGCATAACGAAAAATACCGTTAGAAAAAGAAGATCAAGGTTTGCATAAAACCACTTTAATATTCCTTTTGACTCTCGTCAATATGACTGAAAAAAAAAGTTAAAAATTTTCTCAGACCATGAGAATTCCAGAAAAAGACGCGCTGCCGCAAAACTAAAAATACCGTTAGAAAAAGGAGATCGAGGTGTGCATGAAACTATTTTTGGATTCCTTTGGACTCCCGTCAATATGACTGAAAAATAAAATAAAGAATTTTCTCAGGCCATGAAAATCTCAGAAAGAGACGCACTGCCGCAAAACTAGGAATTCCCTTAGAAAAAGAAGATCGTGATTTGCATAAAACCTCTTTCAGTTTCCTTTGGACTCCCGTCAATTTTAGTGAAGAAAAATAAAAATTAAGAATTTTCTCAGACAACAAAAATCTCAGAAAGAAACGCACTGCCGCAGAACTAAAAATACCGTTAGAAAGAGAAGATCAAGATGTGCATAAAACTCCTTCCAGATTATTCTATCATGTTAGGATAATGAGAAAAGCTCCGCTGTTTCTGATGAATTATACAACCAAGAGATCCAGAAACATACGTTTTTGTCACTTCGCGACAAAAAATATCCAGTGTTGCAGACCATTTAATAATTCAAAAATAGAGAATTCAGTCTGGTCGTGTCTACCAAAGTTAATTACTGTATTTTTTTATATATCATATTTATTTTCATCCTTCACTGTGAAAATTGAATTATACAGGCTTCTCAGAAAGGAGGAAGTGACCTTTTCTACGGCTAGCCAAGAAAATTTACATTTTCACGTTATTGAAATTTACATTTTCGCGCCATTGAACGTCAGTATAAAAACCAATTGTTATCAGTTGTCAATGTCCTCTTTCTAACCGTATTTTAATTTTTGCGGCAGCGCGTGTCTTTCTGGAATTTTCATAATCTGAGGAAATTCAATATTTTAATTTTTTTCACTTATATTGACGGGAGTCCAAAGGAATCTGAAAGTGGTTTTATGCAAATCCCGATCTCCTCTTTCTAACTGTATTTTTAGTTTTGCCGCAGCGCGTTTCTTTCTGGGGTTTTGATAGTCTGAGAAAATTTTTTATTTTAATTTTTTTTTCAGTCATATTGACGGAAGTCCAAAGAAATCTGAAAGTGGTTTCATGCAAATCTCGATCTCCATTTTTTAACGGTATTTTTAGTTTTGGGCAGCGCGTCTCTTTCTGGAATTTTTGTGGTCTGAGAAAATTCTTTTTCGGCAACCGTCCAGGAAGTAGGTACTTCCCGGACGAGAAATAATGACAATCTTGAATAAAAAATTTTGAACAAAAGGAGATATTTCTATGCATCTAGTAGTAACCAAGTAAATATTAGACAACTTTTTTGTGTTTGTACTCTGTTTGTGCAATGTTTTACGTTAAACAATTCAATATTCAATTTCAACAATTTCTGATGGATAGTCGTCGTTGCTGACCGATGTTTAACGTTTTTCTTCCAACCGTCCCCAATGCTACTGTGGCAAATACCGGTCTGAAAAAACTACTTCCCTGGCCAATATGCCAAAGTGTATTGAATCATATCAAACAGATACTTGTGCAGTATTCCTTATTACAGGGAATAAAATTGCAAATGCTTCTTGTAACCACATAGCAAAATGTTGAAAAAGGGAGCATTATCTTCTACACAAATACCTTCCAAGAGGTAATCTAGAACAATAGCAAATAGCGAATAAAGTTTGTTTTTCAGTCCCATATGATTCCACAACATCCTGTTCATATTTTCACACAAAAATCAAAAAGCAAAATTTTGTTTTGATTCTGACAGGGGGACCACCTGTAGAGTAGTTTCGAGGTTTTGCTTCGTCATCAGTATAGCTAGGTCCCTGCGGACAGATTCTGTGGCATTCGTTATTGTATCATCAGTAATGAACACGTATATTTGTTTGATATAATTCAATACCTGTCGCAGTATTAGCCAGGTAAATAGTTGTATTCATACAGGTATTCGCCATAATAGCCTATAGCATTGAAGGTGGATGGTAGAAAAAGCTTACAACATCGGTTGGCAACTACTATAGTTTTTTAAAATATCTCTCAAAGGTAGGTACTCTGAGGTTTGTGTTGAGATATCTGAATTTCTGAACGTTTTGCTCGAAAAAATATTTAATATAATATTTTTTCGATTTTTCGACCCCGGATGATGAATTCTTCCAGTATTAACAAAATTAATATACTTCTGAACCAAAGAAACGCAAGTAAAAGGAACGTATGTGAACTATCTTGTAGTTTACAGGCACAAGGGTCAAAAATAAATGCTTGTAAATTGCACATACATCAAAAATCCTGCATGGCCAATTTACAAGCATATATTTTTGACCCTTGTGCCTATAAACTGCAATAGAGTTCACATACGTTCATTTTGCTTGCCTTTCTATCAAAAAGTCGATTTTTCAGAAGTATTAACTTTGTTAATACAGGAGGAATTTATCATGCGGGGTCAAAAACGTAAGGTGGGTACCCATACATCTAAATCGACCTTTACGCATAAAGTTCTTGGATTTCGTGTCTTTGTCATCCAGTAATGTCAGCTTTCTGTAGTACTTAATTATGATACACACATTATTTCCAAAGCGAATTAAGACAATTTACGTTGTGAATCCATACAACGCTGCTATCTCTTCAAAGTCGTTGAAAAGCATTTCTACCATCATGCTCCAGTGAGACAAACTGATAGGAATTTCATTCTTTCAATCTTCATCGAACGGTGGCCTTTTCTTCAAGTATTGTCAACATTTCAATAAGAATTGGGATCACCAATATCCGAGAATTTTCATTCATTGGAGAAACTTTATGCCGCTCTTTGTGTGTATTATTGAGCATAGAATAAATAGCTTCTTGTTGGTTGGTATGCCACTTCTCCAACAAAACACAATTACATATCATATAAACTACTGGATGAAAAAATCAATTGTAAATGACAAAATCAAAAAATCCATTATAGGCTAGTGAACTAGAAGGATTTCTTCCTGTACCAAAATCAATATAGATAAATAATGGTAACCGTCTCTAACGATGTGGAAATGAAGTGATAATCTACTGGAATATTAAAAGATTGTGAGGGATGTAGTAACTATGTATATTGGCAATAACTAGAAGTCAATTGAAATGGAAAAAACTACATCAAGAAAATCCTTTACCAAAATGGATAGTGAATAGGTACTTACATTTCAATCTTCCATGGTCTTGAAGGGTTGGTAGATTTCTTACTTCGTTCACTTTTTGTGTTTCGATTGCGAATATACATAGCTTTTTTCACCAATGCTCTTGAAATCTTCCTCTTCGTGCAATTTGGGTTATTGGAGCAGTGTATGGGTTTTTTTTTCTGTAAACAAAGGTGTCTGTTCTACTTTTTATATTAAGAAATGGCAGGGTAATATAGGTTTCATTTTCCATCTCGAAGTCCTCAAGATAATGAATTCCCATATGCTGAAGGTATCTGCCTTTCTGATACCCAATTTCTCAATCTACTCCATATACAGGGTGGCCCACGGGGTTTTGGACAGGGAATATCTCGGAACTCGAGATTAGTGCAGAATTGTAATTTCAGGGTTGTAAATTAAATCATTTGGTGCAGCATTTTTTATATTATTTTATCCAAAATAGCTTTTCGTTTTCGGTCACGGGACATCAGATTCAAAATTATTAAGGGGACAACCTGTATACTTTGGTATTTCTATATTCCTCCTTATAAAATGACAAACTATCACACTTGTGGTCAAAAACGAATAATTTAAGAACTACAGGTAATTCAATATCTTTTGTCCCACGACATCTGAAACGAGCAATTGCCAAATTATTTAAGTTTGGGGTCACCCTGTATATTTGGGCAGTACTATATTTTTTTGTGATGATTGAAACAAGGCAAAATTAAAATAATCCTACATATTGTATTGAAAAACATGAGAAAAAGGATATTGAAAAACCTGTAGCTCCTAAATCAATCGTTTCAGACCACAAGTGTGATAGTTTGTTCGAATCGCTTCATCGGTAGTTACTAGATATGCCAAAATATACAGGTTGTCCTATTAATAATTTTGAATCTGATGTCACGTGACTGAAAACAAAAAACTCATTGGGTAACATAATATCAAAAAAAGCTACACCAATTGAAGACCACAGGGGAAAAAGAGGGAATGTCACCGGAAGTTAGTTCCGAGAAAAATTAATTTTAAAGTTTGAAACTTGCTAATACTTCTTCAGGCCAAAGTGCCTGTGTGAATGGAGGGGCAATAACCTGGGTCTCTCCAATATAATGACAGTCATAAGAATCGACACATTTTAGATACCATCGGACGAAATGACCCCAACTTACTCATTTGATGGGGAAAAGTCACATCAGAGGCCATACAAATGCTGTCAAAAGAGAAAATCAGGCACACCAATGGCTCCAAGACCCCGACTGCGGAATTTAGGTACGACACACAGAACTCAGTTGAGAACCGTCATCAACATTCCTGGGAGAATGCCTCTGGCAATATTCACGGAAAGGCGATTGGGTCCAACGACAGGTTCTCAAGATAACTTCTTGAACAGAGCCGGGAGTCTATTAGGTAGGTGGTAGGACTTCTAGCAGTGCACTACCACCTATGGAAACACCTGCATATGCTGGTGGTACATCAAGACTATACAGGTGAGAAGGAAGTTAAAGCCTGGGAGGATAACTTCAACATCGCAGTGTAGAAGATATCATCCCACAGGGAAACCTCGTGAGAAATCTGCAGAAGTACATAGCCCCGCCGAGCAGTAATTATAAATCTAGATAATGAAAAACCTAATTTTTCATTTGAAAATTATTGTTCATTTTGAATTTCATATGAATATAGGTCCATATTAAATGCAGTTGAATATCTGTATTCCATTCTATCAAACAGCTTTCCACCCTGATTTCCCCCAGCACGTACCTATACAAAAAGCAATAAAGTCGAGGTAGACAAGAGCGATAATTCTCGCGAATGTTAATCACTGCTTGAATCACAATAAACCAGGTTACGTTAACAACCAGCAGTTAGACATTATTTGGGGTGAGGGTTTATGTATACTATACACGATTCCCATTGATAACCGTAGTCATATGAGGTCAAGACCTGAGTCACGCAACATTGTCACGAGCTCATGAATCTAGGCTGCCTTCTGTCAGCAAGTCTACGTCCCGGTGGCGGAGGGTTTAATCGATTGTCTATCAGGCAGTTTTTATTACTAGTCTAAGAGCCGCGGAGAGGTCGACCTTCACTGTTTTGTTTAATGGATGAAACATACTTCATATGAAGTTTCATAAATAGACGAATATCAAAATGTGGTCCAGACTATATACAATGAGTTTCAAAAATATGCAAAATATGGAAAACTTTTTTATTATCGATTTGTCAGAAAATTTTATTCTCTATAAAAATCAGTGCATGGCAGAATACTTTCATGTGAGTTGTGAAAATTTCAAATTTTCAAACGGTGTACAGGAGGAACAAAAAAATGAGAATTTTGATCAAGTTTAAACTATCCCTTATTATTGACATTATCGAAAAGTTCATTCAAGGATGTTATTCAGAATTGAAAACAATATTCAAAATTGAAATCACAGCCAGCGTAGTTTATTATTGATCAACATTGTATTTTTTGTTTCCCCCTGTACACCGTTTGAAAATTTGAAATTTTGACGAATCATAATAAATTTTCTGAAAAATCGATAATAAAAAAGATTTCAATATGGTGCACATCTTTTAAACTCACTGTAATATAGTCTGGACCACATTTTGATAGGCAACCCATTTTAGGCGTATTCGTCTTTTTATGAAAATTCATAAGAAATATGTTTCATCCATTAAGAGCAACCAATACCCTTGATGAAACGGGAATCGGTTTTATTTTTTGCGAAAATTTTGTTGGAACAAATGATTCAATTCGTTTTTGAGAATGCGGGAATCTAAATGATTTTTGGTTTTGATGATTTTGAAAAAAAATTTTTTTTATGGTTTTACAAATGAAAATAGGCAAATTCCCGAATTCTTAAGGAGCTTATAGACTCAGAAGAAGAAAAAAAAAATTAATAAATCATTGGTTTTGACGCAAAACCAATTCTACGATTAGAAGCTATCTACCTTATTGGCGCTCCCAGCTACGTAGTTTTTTTACGGATAAGTGCTTCGTTACCTCCACTATCGCTCTTGAAAAATATATCCCCATACACCCAACATGTGCGGCGCAATGATAAAATTTGAATCCTGGCTCCTGTAACATACTCTCAAAGATCTCAAAACCGTTTTATATCATAATTAGGCTATATTGAACAACTACATAATCATTGAGATATGGAATTGATTGAAGCTGCTTTAGTTTAGTTATTACAATACTTGAATGAAGTTTTGATTCTTTTTGGTGAGGTGTTTCAGAAGATTAGGTACTGGGACTACAAGATCGAGGCCAACCAATAGAGTTTTTTTCTCTCTTAAATAAAGATGCAAATAATCTATACTGACCTTTACCTCGATGTTGGCCACAGGAAAATAGCTTTATGGATTTTTTCAACAATAAATAATGTCAAAAGTGACTAATTTTTTTTTATTCACAAATATTTCAAAAATATTTATAGGATCATTTCCACTATTGTAGACAATTGAAAAACCTTCAAAAAAGCTCTAAAAATAGACAATTTCCAATAAATTCATAATTTTTGAGCTAGACAAACGACCTTGGAACAAGTGTAGTGCAGTATTTGCCCAATCGCATTATTTGCCCAACCGCATTAAAGACAATTCAAGGGCTTATCTTGGATTAAAGGATATTGTAGTGTTCAAATTCTGTAAATGGTATCAAATTCTACAATTTGGATATTTTAGATTTTCACCTGAGAGGTGAGAAAAGTGTTGAAAATATGTGTATGTAATATGTAAGTTGCTCCAAACACTTGAAAATGCGCTGGTGTTAGAGTGGAGTAGTCATAGTGGGGGGACAAGACAGAGGCGGGTTTTTTATATATAGATTCATATTATAATTAATATGCATATAAGTCATTAGCGTGTTTTTGCGTACCTTTTTAGTTATACAAATTTTATTAATTTATATAAAAATGTAAAACTTTTCATCATATATGAATATTTTATATTCATATAGTACAACTATATCTTGAAGTGCACACCGACCACCCGAAATGGCTCGCTAGGTTTTCCGGATTTTCCTGCGGCTGAAAAGTGAATGCGCCATCCAAAATCAATAAGTCGTTCCGGAACGCCACGGCAAATAATAATATTAACCGTCCCCTACTCGTACAGGCTATGCCTTTGGGTAAATAATTCAAATACTGTTACTCAATTCAATAGTCCTGTGAACGCAGTAACTTTTAGGAACAAATTGATTAATTTGCCATTCTATAAATTTCGAAAGGTTTCTTTAAATTTACATTTTTTCATTCATAGATTGTGAAAAGTAAAACAGCCAAAAGTGTATGTCAAGAAATGAGGCTTCTGAACAAAATCACCTCTTCGAATAATAATAAATTTCATGATTTTTGTAATTTTGAAGAATTAATTCCTTTCAAGAAACTGAGAATCAGTCATTGTATATGATAGGAGCTGAATTAGTAGGTTTCAAGATAAGCTTAAGTTGAAAATTCACCAATGAATATTTTTTTATTTTTTTGTGTACTTTAAGAATGTCACTCTATATAATATTTGAATATACGTATATACTTCGTAAACTCAGTCATTAGACATATTTCTACAACATTCTTGGTGGAGCAGCCATCACTCACTTTTCAACTAAAAATCGCTACAAAGGTCAAAGACCACATTGAGTTCAAATGGAAACTTATTAAATCTTTTCTTCAACTTTCATGACTCTTGCATATTCTTCTAACTATATGATGGAAACGGACGATAGGCATTTTTGTTAATAATTGTTGTTATAATGAAAACAGTAAGTAAAATAATATTTCAATAGTCTAGACTAATGCATTAATCGTCATACCAACTGATCATCGGCTTTCTTCTTCATGTCTACCGGTACAATTGGAAAAGAGAGTCCCATCGTTATTATCATTGCAAATTATCAGCGCAGGCTGGCCCACCCAGTACAGCTGAAATAACTATTGGAGATGAACTATGCGCTTAAAATAAAAAAAGTATAATTCAACGGTCGTATTGAGATTTATCGTTCATGTGGATTTTCTAATACAATTTTTATCATTTTAGTTGATGATTTTCTGTCACTTATTACCCGTTTCTCATGAAATGTTATGATAAATGTGTCAAATGAATAATGCCCAATTTTCCTCCATATTATGTGTGTCGTCGTCGACGAGTAGGTATAAAACAAAAAACAACTAGAGTTGTTAGACAATTTAATGCATCTAGATACGTTGAAGTTGCCAAGAAATACATTGTGAAAACATATATTGTAATAGTGACATGAAAGAAAGCAGTCAATTACCAACTTCGATATGAAGTGGAATATATTGTTTATAGTATTGAAAATACGGAATGCTATAATATTAAACAATGAACAATTGAGAAAGTTTCGGCCATTTATAAGAGTTATTGGTGAACTGAGGTCTTGTTGGGTCTTAGTCTGAAAGTAATTTCACCTGAAGTTTTGTCTAAAACAGTGATATATACTTTTTACAGGGGATATGTCCACTGCTACTTTATGTTATTGTCTTATAATAAAACTTTATAGGCCTCGTGCCCAATACCGGGAAAAAAATTGATAACCTCACCGTTGATACTTCGTATTGGTGTTTTTTATGCCGAAGTAAACAATATACAATTTGCAGAAATTCTTGGTAACGGGGCTTTTATTTTTAGAGCCCTCGCAAATTGGACTGTCGGACAACTAGAATGCCCCAAACAGTTTCTTTGACACCACTAAATTTCCCATATTTTCATTTACCGATTCTGAAAAAATTAAATGTTAGGTAATACATTTTATGACGTTACAAACTTGTTCGATCTAAAACCTTCTAGACCTTTCAGTTGCTTTGAGAACAATCTGGAATGTTTTTATTTTTATTTTCTATGAATTTATAGACAGTTTGGATCGAGAATTGATTTTTCTCCACAACCGTCAGAATCTGCTAATTCGAAAATCAAATTTGATAACAGAATGGTAACGTTCTCGCTCTTGATATTGAACAAACATTCTACAACACTACTTGCTCTTATGCATTTTGCGTGTATTTCATTCCATCGCTTGTTAAGGAATGGGTATTCTAACACTGTTGTAGCAGTAATAACCTTAGCCTTGACTGGCATCGTAGTGACAAGATGTGAATTGAAATGTCTAAATAATTTTTCGTTGGCTTTCCATGAGATTATATATAAAATTTGTGATTTTGGAGAAAGCACAGTCTGTTACTCAGTTAGAATGAAAATTTGCAATGCTCGATGCTCGTGGTTCCTCCCGCTCGCATCTGGAATTTTCATTCTAACCTCGTTACAGAATATTGAGTACGTTCTATAATCTTCCCGAGTCTTTGTTAAGATTCATTTTGCAGTTTTCTAGAATTTGACAGCTCCTTCCGCAAGCTTCGAGAAAATTATGGAGTTTTCTTTCTCATATTCTGAAAATTTGCATGACATTTGTCACTTTACTCCCCTCCCTTCTGGATAATTTATTAACCAACAGTTCATTCCAGCCATGTGTTCAATATAAAGAATAATAGTTCAAAAAACTAAAAAACACGCTTCACTTCCAACATGGAATAAGAAGTAAGAAGTAAGAAGTAAAATAATTGACAATTTAATTATTCTAGTATGAAAAAAGCGTGGGTGCTTTCCATGTATATTCTCATATTTTTTAGTTCAATTTAACAATACTGAGCGTTCAAGAGCTCAAGAGAACTTTGTCAAGCATCCCATGCCTTTTTTTTCATTTGAGTAATTAAATGGTCAATTATTCTTTACTTTTCAGTCCATGTTGGAAGTAAAGCGTGTTCTTCAGTTTCTTAAACTATCATTTTTTTATGACTAAAAAATCGAAATCTTCGACCCCGAAAACTATAATTTTGAATCGAAACTGTCAATAATCACAAATCTCGTTCACCATCTTGGGCCGCCATCTTGAATTCATAAATTTTAACAGAAAATTCACAATCTCTAACCTCGAAAACCCCCACACATTAATTTTGAATCGAGTCAGACAATAATGATAAATACCGCCCGCCATCTTGGAGCCGCCATCTTAGATTTATGAGTTTTGATGAAAAAATCATAATCTCTGACCCCAAAAACCCTTGCATACCAATTTTTGAATCGAATCGGACTATTACCATCAATCACATTCACCATCTTGGAGCCGCCATTTTTGTTCTATAACAAAAATGTCATAATTCATTGTCACGGGAATTATGAACACATGTCAAATTTCAAATTACTTGGACGTCTGGAAGAGGGTGAAAATTACGTTCAAAGTTTCCGTTACATAGATACGAGTATACATACATACATACAAGTGAAGCTAAAATAAGCGTGTTGAATGAAATATGTTCCATTCAATGCAAAATAACCTTCCCATGAATTGTTATACCACGCATTCATGAACAACTTATTCAAAGGTAAATGAATTGTTATCCAGTATTTAATTTAATTAATTATCTTTCGTGCTGCTAATGACATGTTTTGAGGAATATTCCAAGGTTTTACCTAATTCAATGTTCTGTTGTCCCTGCTAGAGCATGTGATAGCAAACAAATTGTGTTTAGTCAGTTTAAAACGGTTGTCCACGGTGATGAAAAGTGTTCTAGAAACAACTCAACAATTCGTTGAATGAATCAGCACCATCATTGAATAATAACATAAATTCTACATTTACCAAATTTTCTCATTTTGTAGTCATGGTTTGCTATACGAAATTCTACAAAAAATATTGATATATCTCTTAGTATAAGTATCATTGCGCGCATAAAGTTTGAAAACAATTATTTTTTTCTGAATATGAAGATATTTCGAAAAAAATCTTCGGATAAGTCTAATTTTCTTTTCCTATGGGTCAAATTTTTAACCCTACCCAATATATAGGGTTATCCGCCTTTGAGTGAAAATTACTTTGGTGATATTTTTAATTGGTACACCCAGAATATTTTTCTATATTTGGTTAGAAATTGCCATTACAAATCCAGTGATACAAGGTTTGATGGAATTATGTCAAAACTCCTCCATATGCCCAATGAGTGCGACATAGTCTTTAACCTTTCGAATGTGGAGACTCAGTTATACTCATTAGACATACGAGGAAGTTTTTTGCTGTTATCTCCGCAGCCGTTTGACGTAATTTCATCAAATCTAGTATCACTGGATTCGTATTCACGATCACTAACGAAATACACTGGGTGTCACATTTAAAAACATCACCAAAGTAATTGTTACTCAAAGGCGAACAACCCTATATATTTTGGGTAAGGTTCAAAATTTGACTCATCGAAGAAGAAAATCGACTTATCCGAGGATTTTTTTCGAAATAACACTGTTACACTGTGTTAGAATATTATTTGTAAATGAGGTATGGTTTGGTACAGAATTTGGACCATAACATCATATATAAGATGAATAAAAATGCCGAAGTAACTGGGCCTGAACTGGCTTTATCATCACAAATGTTCATAAAACAGTAAAGTCTACTAGTGGGGATGTGGTTAGGTAGTGTCCATAGTTAAATTTCACACATTCCGAACAATCGAATTAATCCCACAGAAAAATCTAAGAGAAATTTGAAAATATTAGTTATCAATAGTGGCAAGTTTTGAAACAATTTGAACATACATAATCAGAAATATATCAGAAATCATCATAATTTTGATAAAGCGAAATAATTCAGCAAATGATCATAATAAATGATATGAATAAATAATAATAATACTCCCTCATAAACACTCGTAGAGTGTACCCAAAGGCATAGCTTGTGCGGGTAGAGGACGGCTATTCTTATTATTTACCGTGGCGCTCCGGGGCGACTTACTGATTTTTGGTGGCGTATTAACTTTTCAGCTGCAGGAAAACCCGGAAAACCTACAGCACCACCTCGGGTGGCCGGCGTGCACTCCAAGCTAGCACTAGACGAGATTGGCATCTAGACAACACACAATACACTTGCTTTCAACAAGGACTGTGGTCGTCTATCGATTCTGATATTGCGTACTTGAGAAAAAATCCTTCGTACATACATCGTACCGACTACCGCTATACTGAAGTTCTGAACGGCTGTATAAGTTTTCAAAACTAAACATGACAACACGGAAGGCAGATAAAAATTGACGAAACCGAAAATGACAATGAAACTCACAAATATAAAAAAATCAACAGTAGGGGAACATGGTACAGTATGGAAATGAAGTCGGACGATGGGACTAGGTCATCTTCAAATAACAATGAAAATGGACAAGGGTGGTTCATCTTTTTCTTCATAATTGCCTTCTTCTATAAAAGAAGATAGTTTGAACAAACTAAGAAACACGATTCCAACAAATTAAAAAATAATTGACAATGTTATTACTGACATGTAAAAAAAGTGTGAGTGCTTTCGATCTAAATTCTCATATATTTTTTTAATTTACCAATACTGAGCGTTCAAGAGCACAAGAGAACTTTGTGAAGCACTCCACGTTTTTTTATATTTGAGTAATTACAATATCAATTATTTTTTACTTTTCAGTCAATGTTGGAAGTAAAGCGTGTTCTTTAGTTTTTTCAAACTATCATTTTTTTGTGACTGAAAAATCGAGATATCCGACCCCGAAAACCCCCACATACCAAATTTGAATCGAATCTGATCATAATCACAAAACTCGTCCACCATCTTCAACCGCCATCTTATATTCATTATTTCAATGAAAAATTCATAATCTCTGGCCCCGAAAACCCTCACACACTAAATATGAGTCGAATCGGTCCATGATGACAAATCTCGTCCGCCATAATTTAATTTTAATTTATGAATTTTGACAAGAAATTCGAAATCTACGACCTATAAAACCCTACATACCAATTTTGAATCGAATCTGACCCTAATCACAAATCTCGTTCGCCATATTGGAGCCGCCATCTTTTCTATAAAAAAGTGTAATATTGCGTTATCACCGGTACTATGAACACCTGCCAAATTTGAATTCATTCGGTTGTCTGTCTAGAAGTGTGAAGATCTCGTTCAAAGATGGAAGCACCCTTATAAAACTCACATTTTTCAATCGATTAAAATTTTTTTTTTCGCTCAAGAAGTCTACTAGGACACTAAGTTTCATGAATAAATTTCCATTTTCACTATTCTTATTTTTAGAGGTCAAAAATCTAAAAAAAAATATTATAAATTTTTTTAGAAAAAAATATGACTGCACCACTGAATGCGTCAAAAATAAAAAATATGCCGCTTAATCAACCCACCACTTCTATTTCAAAACTTTTATGAGAACTCCGACTACACCGTTGGATTCCCCGAAATATCACTGACCAGAATTTCATCGAAATCTTTTGATAAATAGAACAAATAAAAAATTATGAGTTGAAATGACATTTTCCTGAAATTTCATTTACATATTTTCCAAATTTTATTGTGTTATGATTTCCTTATTTACGAACAGATTTTGATGAAACTATAAACAGTAATATTTCTACACATTCTAAATACAGTGGTGTATTCCGAATTTCGACAAATTGTTCTGAAATTGAATTGTTAGGTTGATTAAAAGGCACATTTTTCAAATTTCATTCCCCTAAAACTTTTTCACTGAGTGACGCATTTCAACGCAATTCTCATAAGAGCCATTTGAGAATGTTGCAATGTCAGTGGTGTCGTCAGATTTTTTATAAAAAAATAGTATTCCTTTAGATTTTTTACTTTGAAAAATGGATATTTATTCATGAGATTTGGTATTCCAATAGACTTTTTGAATGTCTACCTAACGAAAAAAAAAGACTTTTTGAATGTCTACCTTACGGAAAAAAGACTTTTTTAATGTCTACCTTACCAAAAAAAAAGTCATTTCAATCAGTTGAAAAATTTAGGTTTCACTTTTGAATTTATAAATTTGACAACCCAGGTAATTTCCATCACCTCCAGGGTTTAAGTTTATATTGTTTCACCCTTGTTCTCTTAATTACCTCTCCATCCAGCCTACCTGCAAACTCCCTATATAAGTAGGCTTAGAGTTCAATTGTATTAGTTAGTTTTTATACTTGATAATGGGATAAAACCCAAAACCGGTCGTAACAAAAAAAATCTAGTGGAAATAAGACAAAAGAGTGTTCTTTCGTTTCATCAAAGGTTTCATTGGGGTGCTTCCATCTTGAATGGATCACACTGTAGATAGATAGATACAGGTGAAGCTAATAAAAGCGGGTTAGGAACTGTCTATTTGGTGAGAAGACGACGAAAACAATACAAATGAGTATATTCCATTGAAGAAAATCTATATCGTGCCCAAAATATTGATGCAAATATTACAGCCCATCATCTGAGTAGCTACTGTTTGAAAACACTATCATATTGTCAGTATGACAGAACCCAAGAAAACGAATACGAGTTCAGGAACATCTTGAACTAATCAAGCGCACTTTTCTTCATCCAGATCCGAGCAATTTTCGTTGTTGAGATCAAAAACCTACTGGGTTTTTTCAAAAATGTCGAAGATTATACCTATTGTCCGATTCTAAAAGCCGCACTGTATAAGTATCCCATAAACAAAGCTTAGTTCATTTAAGTAGGTACTCATTTCTTTCTCAATAAAAATTCACCAGTTTTCATTTAAGCTTCTTGGAATGAATTACTGAGACATAGATCCAAACATATTTTCATTTTTATAACTGTAATGTCAAACTTACCAAATGACTCTGTTACTTACTTGTTTTTTGAAATTTAAAATTGAAACGCGATTGTAGGTTTCTGACATCACCTGAGTCTCTCAGATCAGTTTACGTCAGATCATAGCCAGCTGGATGCAATATTAAAAGTAACTCTAGAAAATGAAGAAGACGTAAAAACTTTGGAAATGTCACATTCTGATCCAGAATTGTTCCAGAAATCCAAAAATTTTGAAATATACAACTTCGAGAAATATTATTTTGATACACATATTCTAGATTATGACTCGTCTTATAGATTTGTCGACAACTGATATAAGTGTTTATAATTGCCAGTAATAGAAATTCAGGTTTCATAGATTGATTACTGATTTCATTCTACTTGGTGTCTCCTGAGTTATTACACCGGCACACTGAATCCGAGAGCGAGTGAACCTAACTTTGAATGAATTATTACAACCACGAGATTGCGCTATGTACGACATCCAATTAGATGGGTGTAATTTGCGTTAATAAATTGCGTACCAATCATTATCAATTTAACGCTCGCTGCTGCTGCTGAAATTAACATTCTCAACGCGCGGACCCATTCTTTCCGTTAACAGGAATCTGTATGGGAAGGTTTGCATACTAACGAGGGACGAAAACGCTGAATTTTTGATTTTTCGCTCCTAATGAAAAATAGAGACTGCCTTTTCAGTAGATCCAACACCTTGGAATGTGTCGCAACGTTCTTTTCTGAATCATAATCTTTTTCCAAAACACAGTCGAAGGTTTTCGATTATGGAGCTTTTGAAGCGATAATTCTTGATAGATCGTCATCAATTTGATGATTTCCAAAGATCGTACAGTCTGCCCACTCAAGTTTGCAGCATATGGAAAACCTTTTTTTATGAAATCGCTCAAAAATGCGTACTATCTCGGAGCAACTTCAGACCCCAAAATACGCGAATCTAGTACTTTAGTCCGTTGCTAAGCAACGAACTTTCTCGTATCGAAATCAGTCCGGGAATTTCCGGGAACCAATAAACAAAAAGATAGGGCACTTCTCAAAACTTCTGCTTTCATGTATACTCAATAATTATTAATTTCAATTACGTGGCTTTTTCGAATGATATTTTAAATTCTAATTTAGAGTCCATATATTTATTTATAAATATCGATGACGAAGTGAATCAGTTTAACTTATTAATATTAAAAGACTTTGACCGACATGCATGCTCCTGTTAGAACTGTATGGATTACAAAAGGTTAATCTCCTTGGTTAACTGTCAACTTGAAAATTATTATGAAATTACGTGACAGGGCAAATTCAAAAAAGTAAATTGTTACATCACTGGGATTATTACAAGCAACTACGTAAGCTTACCAACTGCACAATCAATTTGGAAAAGAAGGCTTACCTGGAATTTTGTCTTCGAAATAATAACAATCCTTGGAAGGAATTTTCTATTCAAGATATACAAAATAAACGCAATAAAGTGATTCCAGAAAATCTCAACAATGTAAATATCTGAATACTTTTTTTTTGTAATAGCTTCACAAATCTTTCCACTCCAAATGCTGATGTTATATAATTTTTTTCTGAAAATCTTCGACTAAACAACATAAGCTTCACTTTTCGTTCAACAACAGGCGATAAAGTATTTTTTGTACAACTGACATTAAAAATGACGTTTTTAATTCATTGACACATGAACTAAAAACTGACGTTTTCACAAAATCACTTTTAACACTAGTGTTAAAAGTACTTTTAACACTAGTGTTAAAAGTAAAATGACAGATGAGATGATGGATACTCAGTAATATAGATCTCTCTAATAGAAACACTTCAATCAGATATTATAATCAGAACACCTACTCAAGAGGAATCGTTTATAAAAGTGCACACATGTATTTGGTCGTTTGCGCAATTGATAATACTAATTCCTTTTGAAGTTACAAACGAAGTAGTATTTAGTCCAACTGTAGAATGTCCTTCATCACTGACAAATAATGACATTCATAAATAAAGTGCGTTGGGGTTTATTATATTTGAAGTATCTGTCAGTCAGCCTTGTAATCCAAAGATCGTGTGTTCGAATCCTTATGGATCTTATTTTTTTTTTGTTTTTTTCTTACTAGCAGTAACTGTTGAACAAAAAATTTTGTATGATACATTTGTTAAAAGTGATTTTATTTTGCTCGTGGGGTTGCTCCACTCGCTAACGCTCGTTTCGCAATATTCCCCACTCACAAAATAAAATGCCACTTTTAACACTTGTATCATAAATAACTATAAAATTCTTCTCGCAATAAAATCAAATGCGGTTGATGCGGACAATATTAGCAATGAAATGTTACTAAACTGCTGTCCTATTATAATTCCATTCATAACTCAATTTTCAATACTTGTATTCACCATTCTCTATATCCATTTATCTGGAAAAAATCTCATATCGTCCCCTTAGGAAAAGTGTCGAATCCACTTAATGATCTTCGTCATATTAGCATACTTTGTGCAATCTCTTAAGCCCTTGAAAAAAGTATCAACTTACAGATGCGTGACTATCTTGACAAATTCAATATACTGCCCTCTAGCCAGTCAGGCTTTCGGTCGGATCATATTCACAAATCCGTATATTTGAAAAATAGTTACTCTTACGGAAAATATCTTTTCCGCCCTTAACGACTTGCCCGAACTCCGCTCCGCGTCGTTCGTGCAACTGCCGTCGCGTGCGGAAAAGTACTACTTTCCGCACTCGTTAGGTACAATATTTTTCCTACGAGTGTTTTTGTCCATCTTATTTATAGAAAAACAAGGTTCTTAATAAACAAGTTTTTATAATGATGCTACAAAATAACTAATAAGACAGAATAGTTACATAGATCATTTAGTTAGTCGTAAATATCCTCATTTTCAACAATACTAAAATCGTGCGGAAAAGTAAAAATCGTACGGAAAAGTAAAAATCGTGCGGGAAAGTAACTTTTCCGCACGATTTTAAATCGTACGAAAAAGTGCAACTTTCAAAACGAAAAATCTTGTGGAAAAGTAACTTTTCCGCACGCTCGTAGAAAAAAGACATTTTCCGTAAGAGTTAGGTACAATATTTTTCCTACGAGTGTTTTTGTCCATCTTATTTATGAAAAAACAAGGTTTTTAATAAACAAGTTTTTAAAATAATGCTACAAAATGACTAATAAGACAGAATAGTTTAATAGATTATTTAGTTGGTCCTAAATATCCTCATTTTCAACAATACAAAAATCGTGCGGACAAGTAAAAATCGTACGGAAAAGTAAAAATCGTGCGGAAAAGTAACTTTTCAGCACGATTTTAAATCGTACGGAAAAGTACAACTTTCAAAATGAAAAATCGTGCGGAAAAGTTACTTTTCCGCACGCTCGTAGGAAAATTATGTATCCTGGTACTGATCAATTACTCGAAGGCATTCGATACAATCAGCCACAAACTTCTCCTAGTTTCACTTAAATATCTCGGATTTTTTGTTAATGCAGTGGAACTAATGAAACATTACTTACGTGACCGTTTACAGACCAGGTATCATTTTCTGAAAACACTAAATGGTGTTCCTCAGAGTTCTACCCTTGGGCCTTAGCTTTTCGTAATATATACTTCTCAGTTTCCTAACTGCCTACAGTATACAATCATTCACAGTTATGCTGATGATACGCAAATCTATATGCCATTGGATGAATACTCGGTAGCGGTGGCTTGTCAAAGGATCAGTGAAGACTTTGAATCTCTTGTTAACTTATCGAAAAAAGTATTGTCTTGCAGTTAATCCCACCAAATCGCTCGTAATGTTCTTTGGCGGATCAGCAATTAGAAAGCGTTGCTTAAATCATATAAGTATTAGAATTGATAACTTACAATTATCATTGGAGGATTGTGCAAAAAATCTCAGGCTGATGTTAGACCATTCTTTCAGATTTTCGTCCCATGTCTCGCTCACTTTGAAAAGAAAATATTATAGTATTAAATCAATTTATCGCCATAGGTAGATACTCAAGCAGAAATCAAAAATAATACTTTGTGAAGTACTTGTCCTCTCTCATGCAAATTATGCTGATTTGGTTTATGGTCCTTACCTTCTACAGGCAGACAAGGGAAGACTGCAAGTTTAACAGAACTCTTGCCTCCGACTCATTACTGGCACGCGTAGAAGGGACCATATATCTCAACATCTAAAAACTCTAGGATGGCTGAATATGGATTCCCTGCGTATTTTTCATGCTTGTAGTTACTACCACAAAATAATCACGCAGACTAAACCAGCTTGTTTCCACAATAAAATTAACTTCCGGACAGATATTCATAACCTGAATTTGCGATTTAGGAACCTGCTGACACCTCCTTGGCATTATACATCTCATTACCGTGGTTCCTTTACATTTTTCATAACTTGGCTATACAACCGGCTTCCCAACGAAAAGAGTGAAAAGTTACTTTTTGTTGAACAAAATTCCAAATGTTTCTGGATTTAAATGTTAGATTTACCAATTTACCAATTTTTATTAATCATTAATCTACTTGGATTTTTGCCATTATTGTTATTATTATTGTTATTGTCTTCATTTTATAATATATATAATATCAATGACTTGATGTATTAACATACTTAGTTTGTATTTTGTGTATTCATATATACACATATAATAATAATAAGGTATAATCATAGTACTCTATCATGGCCATACATTGAATCCTGCCGTTTGATAGGATATTCTATTTTCTGTATATGATGTACTTTCATTTAATCTATTACTGCTATCCCTATTAATAAATTCCATTATTGTTATTATTATTATTATTATTGTCAAGAAAATTATTTCGTAGTCAATAAGATGACATCAATCAAAAATGCATTTTTAAAAATTTCTCATTATGATTAGGTTGATTTTGATTTCAGAAAAAATAGTATGTGTATCTGGTATTGAAAGCAAAAATGCATTTTTAAAAATTTCTCATTTATGATTAGGTTGATTTTGATTTCAGAAAAAATAGTATGTGTATCTTGTAGTAAAAGCACATTCCCAAACTTCAATGCTTGAAAGTAATGCTTTCACCACTAGATACACGATGTACTATTGATAACTGATTTAACGGAAAAAAATTACTCTTTATGAAAATTATTGCATATTCTGAAACACAGTCATAAGATATTTAATATTTTCAGTGATATTCGAGGTTTCCTGAAAATATGAATTCCATGGCTATGTAGTTACCTTTATTTTTTACAGTATCGAAAATTTTCTACAATGCGGAACTTTTTACGACACTAAGTGTACGGTAATGCTTGCGTCCTGGTCGCTGCGACAAGAACGTTGCGACCAGGTCGATATTGCATTGATTGTTATGTAGGTGGCCAGGCTGGGGACCAGCGACAGCGACTGATTTTGAAAACTCTTTTATGAGCGTTTTTGAGACGCCGCGACAAAAACACTCTCCACAATTTATGTGGGTGGTCTTGTTCGCGCTACTAACGCTGCGTTCAACATTCGAAAAGCCATACTTGTTGACGTCTTAAATCCTGTTGTTTGCCTCTGTAAACCTTCTTCAACATAAGAACAATGTTAATCAAATGAAGACACACTCATCCTGAAGTCCAAAAAAAACCTTTCTTCATGGTTTCTGAGAATATCAAATAATGTGTGAAACTGCCCAGATAATGATAATCATGTTTATTTTACCAATTTCATGCAAAGGTTACGGTTATATTTTAAATCTACAGTATCAGAAAGTTTTTATCTTGGGTATGGTGATTTCATGAGAGCGTAAAGAATAGCTTGCTATATGTTGAAAGAGCATTACAATTTCTCCTCTACTCGCTCGAGGAAGGGATATCGACGTGAGCTGTTAATTCGTCGGATGGGGCAACAGGATAGGCGCACAGTAGAGCGTCTCTCTTATTTATGTGGTATTATCATATCAGTGCGTTCCGTGTTGCTCGCATAGATTTTTGTCTAACCACAGGTGAAAAGTTTCCGATACTGTATAAGAAAAACAAACAGAAATCCCATAAACCTCGAAGTTGTACATGGAAGTATCGAAGTTGTACAGGGGAGTACATGGGAGATGTTAGTCTCATTGCTTTAACTGGATAGATACCATATTTTCTTTTCCTCCGCCTTTTCCGTGAATACCTCGAGACTACAATTACCATCGGTACATTATCTTCCTTGGTTTAATCTGAAGTGAAGTAGAAAAACGCGAAGCGTGGCCATGTGCAAAGAACTGACAGCACAACTACCTGATCGCAACAGGAAAACAGGAAAACCAACAGTTTAGTTATGGCGTCCAGACTGACCCTGGATATCCAGTAACGTATGATCAGATTGGAGGCCTAACACTCACTGATCTTCCAGTAAACTTTGATGTCATTTGGTAATTTACCAACATAATTCCCGAAACCAATTGTGCCCAGACGACCTTGCTGACCTGTGCCAACATATCCTACCACCTATTTTCACTAGTATGGAAGATATTATGAGCAATTCGACGACGACGCAATGGGAGTCCACTCAGCTCAGTGGTGGCAAATCTGTAAAGCAGACCTTTGAGTGAGAAGCCCTGAATTCGGCACCATTCAGACCGTTACATAGTTTCGCTATGTTGATGATACGTGGAAGTTTGGCTTTAGAAGAGGTTCTCCACCAGATAGCCATTACCCTATGATCCAGCTTACTGTGAAAGAAAAAATATATGGACAACTGCCTTTCCTAGATGTATCAGTGATCGATAAGCCTGATGGGACTATAGGCCACAAAGTGTACTGAGGATCAACATATATGTCGGAATCTGCAAAAAAACTTCACTTGTCACCCAGGACAGAAACGTGCGGTTCTAAAAACTCTCAGTACTGCGTTGCAAGCCAATGGCTACTCCCGGCAAGAGATTGCAAGGTTACGTGACAAGTTTAATGACAACAGCTTGGCAACAACTCATTAAAGCTCATCTGCCGTATACCAAAACAGTCATCGACCGGATAGAAGAAAAACTAGCCAATCAAGTACCATTGAGAAATGTAATACGCTCGAACCGAGATGCGTCTGGCAGTCAGTAAAATGGTTTAGGTGCTTCAGCAAATTATATTTCATAGCCCAGATGCGTCCTATGATCGCCGGCAAGGTGTGTCCCATTGTTACAAAATGATTTTACTGAATCTTATCCAAAATGTATTTATTCAATATCCACGCACTCAAATGTCTACATAACTAAAAAATTGTTGGGAGAAAAATTTGATGAATATCACTTCTGTTAATATTCTGGTTGGCTCCCGTGTTCTTCTTCAATTGAAATCTCCAAACGTTTTAACTACAACTGTAAAAGTCATCTTCAGTGGTGTGGTCAAATTATTTTTCAATGTATCAACTGATACGTCATATAGTTTTCAAATTTCAGATGATACGTCAAGAATAATACTTTCGCCATGCCACTGAAGTTGACTGCCGCAATTGCAGTTGAAACATTTGGAGATCTTAACCAAAGATGACCACAGCAAAACTAGGAAAACCAATCAGAACATTGACGACAGCCCTGAAAGCCTATATTCCTATATTCAATTTTGGTAATCAAGTCATTTTCTCTAATGCCAACCGTTTGCGATACAAGGGAATAATCAAAAAAAAATTACCCTGTAATTAGCTTCCCCCATAGGCCACAGGATTTTTGGTAAATTTATGTCCAAATATTTCGGTACTAACTGACTAAAATAAAAAAAAACGTGCACCTATATTGTATCTTTCCCATATTATTCAACAAGATGATATAAAACTTTATGTAGTCACTGTGATATTCGAATTTGACATACCGATTAATTTCCATTGATATAAATTTCCAATAGTTTGTTTTGATTCTTGAATAAATAATAGGATCCATTTTTTGTCCATAATAGAAAATGAAAATTTTGCCACTCCACTCTAGCATTTCATTATAAAAATTTGAAATATTTGACAATAATTCTTTGTTTTATTTCCAGGTGAGTGTCTAGACTATAAGAACATCAATCTTCGAGCAACTACAGAATAGTAAGTATCTTAAGAATGCCTTGAATTATATTTCCACTGCAGGGAGCCTCAATTTAACGAAATTGCTGAAGACAAAGAAAAATAATCGGGAACGCCAAAATAAAATCACCAAGATGGTATGGACGTGACTTCTCTTCGGAATTTTCAAGAAAAACAAGTGAAGCAGTGTTCTCCAGACAGTGGAATGAATGAAAATAATCCGTGGCATTGAAATTGGAATCGTGCGGAATTAGTAGGATGACTAGAGAGATATGGGTTTCCAGGGGCACCTGGTGCATACTTAACGATCTGTCAAATATATTTTCGGGTGAGAGGGGCTATAATGGTTGATACATGTACGTGACTTCTACGTTCATGTGTTTTATAAAATTGCAACGTTTGAGATTTTATTGATCTAAAATGTGATCCTGTATCCTCACTGTCTAGTAAAATTCAGATATTTAACATTTGATTTTCATTACGGTACTAGGACTTTTCAAACTTCATTATTGTCCTTGGTTATGTCACTGAATTACATTGACATAACGATGTCATTAGAACATGCCAGCAGATAATAGTTATTTAAGTAACAAGGAATGTAAAGACGTGTTAACATTCGAGGTGAGCTTGACGCTTGTTGACATTTCTCAAAATTTGCCTAGATTGAAGTTTGTTTTCATACTCTTCCTTCATAATTATTCGTTCCGCTATTTCATTCTGAGTTGCTTGTGAGCGTAACTAAGTTACCGAATAAACAGACAACAATAATATTCAAAAATTCTCATAACCTAATAATGTATATAAATGAAGCTGAAGGTATTACTTGTCAAAGTCAAAGTCATCATTACCCTAGGCATGTAAATGACACTATTTACATTCCTTTGTCAAGATGAATTAGTATACGAATGATATAGGCCATTTACCTGTTTTGTTGTTAAGCATGTATGGACTATTTACAGTGGAAAAAAATATTTATTTTTCCCTATGGATGTAAAATTATAAAATTTCACCACATGGCCAAAATTCGGACCAACCAATTTATTCATATTCCAGTACGAAGATGTAGCTGATTCACTTGTGTGGATGTGGGATATGTTTAAAAAATCGATTAATTTCTTGTTTGTATTCCTTGTGAATGTTTGAGATGGCATAATCTGTTAATACATTGCTATCACTCATGCAACTGAATTGTTTATATTTTGATTGAGAAACCCTTATAACTCAAAAACCATTTGAGATAGATGCACAAGATTCTATATCTATCGGAGCAGAATTCAGTTGTTCGTAATATATAGTGCGTTCCATTTAAAAAAAAAAACTTTTAAATAAAACCCCATTTGACTACATCGTAAACAGATGAATAAAATGATAATCTCTCTCTCAAAGTTATTATTTATACTAACTTTGAAATTGTAGAATTCTGAAAGAATCAGTACTGAAATTTTCGAAATCATCATTTTTTTTAAATGCTAGTGCAAGCTCAAAATCTTCACACAAATACTACTAATAACGCAAAAACTGGCAGAAATCAGCTTAGAGACCTATTAGGTATCAGACCGTCAGATAATGACAGATTTTGCTGACTCATTTTTTAACCACTGAAAATTATGTCAGTATATTGATCTTAAAAAATGAAAATTTAGCGATCGGACGTAGGCAATGCGTATGAAAAAAAAATCACAAAATATTCCAGCCGGAAAATCTACTTCAACAACTGACCGGCTTATGGGAAATTTTTTTCGGGTTCCCAACGATATCAAATTCAATTCTATCGATTGTCATAAGCGAGAAAATGCATCAGCAACCGAGTATTCACTTACAAGATCACGCCCTTATTTCAGCCCTTTGAGTACGGGCCAAACGGCTTTGATTTTTCAATATTAGATCGTTAATATGTTGAAATACCATGAACAAGAGATTGAAAAAAAATCTGCAGAAGGAAAATAAATTTTCCATATGCCGTGCATACGTCCGATCGCAAAATTTTCATTTTTTGAGCTCTGACGTAATTTTCAGTGGTTGAAATCCTATACATATATAGGTAAAACTGAATTAAAAATTATAGGTAGTTTTCAAAATTATGATAATATAGAGGGTAGTCCTTTCAAAATAAAAATTTCATTTTCATTTTAACTGGAGGTGCGAATTCAATGATTGTTTATGTGATATTCGATTAGGTAAATGAATATTTGAACTATGTGATACTCATTCCAAATTCTGCCAATGAACCTGTTATGTAATAACTCCTGTAACTATAGAAAAATTCGTATAAAATACTAACAATGAAACTTCCATTGAAAATGTATTCTCCCACAATCGACTTATCCACTGACTTGCAATCAATTCAGTGACGAACAAATTCTCAGTCAATATTCCATATTTGCTTTCTGCAGTATATAAAAATATTGTTACAAATATAACAATGATACTTTCTCAAGTTTCTCATACAGTCGTAGTGTGTACCCAAAAGCATAGCATGTATACATGAATGGCGGCTATTACTATTATTTGCCGTGGAGCTCCAGGGCGACTTAATGATAACAGACAATATTTCACAGTTGACGATAACCCATTTGAATTTTCTTTTACAGATATGGGTGTGCCTCAGGGTTCTGTATTTGACCCTATATTATTTATGTTATAATATCGATGACCTATATCAGCTTCCTGCACAGTATCAGCACATTTGTACATGTGCACATGTGCGATGATGATCCCTCAGTTGTTATTTCTGTCCCATCTGATACGTCCTCAACATATATGTGTAGTGAAGTACCAAGTCGTCTTAATGACTGATTTTCAGCAAATCATCTATTTCAATATTTGAAATATTGTATTCCACAACAAGAGATTGCGATCTAGCTCTTAGCTAGATTTTCGCGGTTGCAGTGTTGCCACCTCTACTTAAACCTGATGTCGACTTTTTAATTTCAAATGGGAAACACCCAGTATTTCATTCCGTCTTTGGATTCTACTGATAAATACAAATAACTTTTACCATTTATCGAATATCGATTATTTTGAAATAATTTTTCTACCAAAACGGGTCCAATTCCAATTTCAATTCAAATAACTCGTTACCAGAAAATATTGAGTAATTCTAGTTACATCTATGAATGATTCAACCGTATTTTATACACGGTGTCTGAAAAACATCTTCTTTTATACTCATGCATTTTATGTATTTTTTTTTCTAATTCTCCATATCCAACTGCGGAGCATACCTAAATTCACAACGGCTCTTCGTACCAACACATGAGGGTAGGCGTAGAAATACCCCAAGACGTTAATTTCATTCACTTCGTTGCCAGTTAATTACTGGTGACATGACAGTTATCGGCCTTATTTGATTTCTTGGCGCTTCAACTTTACCAAACAGCACAATCCCGTTCAATTCTTCGGAAGATTTTTCTATGAAGTAAATTGTAGAAGTTCATTGAATATCCATGTTCTTAAAACAATTCTCACCGTGAATATAAAACAAATTCATGTTAACTTCATTTGAATATGCATTGTAATATTTTTAAATGCTTTCTCCTGACAGAAACACCATGAAAATCACTGCTTGGTCTGCTTGTCAAACTAAAAGTTTATTTTGCTGTTTTCTGGTAACGGCATACTACAGATCATTTGAATTGGGAAATAGTACCTATTTAGATTAGTTATGTGGGAATTGAAAATTAAAAATAAAATTTACGTTAATGAACGCGCAAACGTTTTATTATTGATGCACATGCAAAATAGTCTAATTTTTATAGAAACTTGTTTGTATTTCGGAAACTTGACTATTTAGGTATAGGAATATAATACATCATTTGAAAGCAGATTTAATTGTTTTTCGGGATAATCGACAATATACAGGGTGTTCCATTTGAAAAAAATGCACTTTTCACCATTTTTGTATTCATCGGTAAAATCACAAATTTTTAATGACCCTGTATAATGGAGGCGAATTAATTAATTTATTTAATTAAAGCTATGTTTCGCACAAAAAATAAGGAAATCAATGAAATTTTCAAGAAACATTGGAGATGGGTATAGGGAAATATCATACAAAAATGATCCAAAAGTAGATGCGAAGAGAAAAATGCAATAATATACAGGTTGTCCTATTTGAAATATCAATAGAAGCGGCAACACCGCAGTGCTGAAAATATTTTAGATCGATAGAACAAAACCAATTAACAAAGAAACTTTATTTTCATAATGATCCTACGTTCCGTTCTCCATCAGAAACGGCTAATAGACCATCGAGTTTGGGACACCCTGTATATATATTTTATTGTAGTACTTTACTAAGTTTCGCGAATGAGTAAGTAACAGGTCATTGTAATGCAAAAAATCCAAAATCGTGCAATGAAAGCAATTTTGAGTTGTGAGAAGCCTACTTCAATGATAAAAATGATAAACACACTGCAATTATGAGCATTAAACAGTTTTTAGACAGGTATATGCCATAATAGTCTACATGTATTGTAGGTGGGCGTGACTAAATAGGGTCGGCAACGACCATCGCTACATCGTCCGAAAGGAGGAGGAAAAACGGACTAATTATCGAGATTCACTCTTTGAACTCAGCGGGACCCAAACCATTCTGCTAAAATGCGGATTCTGATTATAGGGGTCCTTGGTGGAATGATAAACAAGCTGCCTCTCTTATCTATAAATCATACCGGCTTGTCATGATTCGGCAGAAATCCTAGCTGGACGAATGCGAAAGGCTGTCATCCTTGGTTCACTCGGTCTGCTCAGGGCACATGATTCTCGGACCTAATGATTGCTCACTCCACGGACGTGGGGAGTGACTATCTGGGTGAATAGCACCAGCCACCCCCTCCAGATGTGTCGGAGACGGGGCCGACTGGTGTAATCCAAACGGATAAAAAAAAATGTTAATGATAATGATAATATGCTACACTTAAACCTGGCTCCAGAGTATGCTCACATCATACCATCAACGGAGGGCATCAGACACCCCAGGGCGCTTCAAAGAACCAAACCACTGAAGCCATAACAACTGACACAAGTGGATGCGAGTATTCGTGGGGTTCTTTCAGAGGAGGCTGTCATCTGGCAGATCAACTCTGCTGTGTGTGACGCCGCTGGTGGCTGCAAGAAAGTCACTAGTAAGGCGGGCGAGAAGCACCGTGGAAAACATTAAGTTCCACGATAAAACTTCTCGCTTATTCCAAGAGCCTTCACGTGTTGTCGATAACCCGCCGGCCGCTTAACGTAGACACTCCAGCCTTAGCAGAGTCCAAATAGAGCAGGTAATCTTCAGAAGGGGCGTATATCAGGAAAACTCCTTCAGCCCTCTTCTCTTCTTTATCTCACTATTGCCATTGTCCGTTGCATTCAGGAGAACCTGCCACCCCCCGCAGCCGGAGGCATACGGTCATCCATTTATTTCATATGACCTCAAGCTGTATATTCCTCTGGAGAAAGGTATCTACATCAGTCCTCAAGGGTAGTGCAAGAGTACACAGCTATCGGAATGGAGTTCGGGATTGACGAATGTGCCATTGTTCATCTCAAAAGAGGATGATGCGAAGGATACGGAGAGGACGTCCAGCTCGAAGACGGAAACATCCTACATCATCTTGACGCCGAAGAGATGTAATCCTACTTGGGAGTGGAGCAACGCCGCTCCCAAGAGGTAAAACAGTTGAAAACTCTCTCCGCGGCAAGTATCAGCACAAACTCCGACAGATCTGGCCATCAGAACTGTCGGGGAAGAATAAAGTTGCTGCGACCAATATGCTTGCTGTTTCAATTCTACTCTACTTTGGACAACTCGGCGTTAAAACTCGAAAAATTATGCATATTCATGAAAGCTTGCATCCAGACAACAGGGAGGCAGGGGACCCTTCTCTGCATGGTCCGCGACCATAAAAAAGCAGCGATTGAAGCGTTTCTTTTCAAGGCAGCAATCCTGCAGTCGATGAACTTGTTCTCATATTCAACACTGAACGGTCGAACCCAAACTCTGTCACCGAGTTGGAACCCGTTCAGCAAAAAGCTCACATCAAAGCTGCAAAGACTGAGGTTCTCCTGCAGCTATATAAGGATAAGCCAATGCGTGGGGTCTTCTTCAAGAACATTGAAGACGGCATATTCAAAAACTTATAGACTTACGTAAAGACTAGTCATCGGTGTTGCATAACTTATGCTCCGGGAGATATTGAGTCCGTTGTGGGGAATGAGAAATGCTGAATATATAGGCAGTTCCCAATGCTCAGTCAAATACAAGCCAATAAGTAGTCCTCCTCGACCATCAATGTAAGACGATTTCCGTCATGGACTTGTCGGCTCCTGGCGTAACGAACATCGTCCGAAAAGAGGAGAAACGGACTAAATATCGAGACTCTTTGAATGCAGGCTCTACCAATTCTGTTGAAATGGTGGTTCTTATTATAGGGATCCTTGGTGATATGATGGACAAACTGCTCCTGAACTCAAAAATCATACCGGCTTCCCGTAATATGGCAGAAATCTTAACCGGACCAATGCAGAGGGCCGTCACCCTTGGTTTACTGCGTCTGTTCAGGGCTCATGATTTTCGGATCCATTCCTGACTGGAGCATCCTATTAGGAAAATAATAATAGGGGGATTGCTGACTGCAAGGAGAATCTGCTGTTAACCCTTCGATGGCCTGAATCGATTACAACAAGGCGTTTGAAACAACCTCGCATGAGCTTATCTTGCATTTGCTCAGATGCCTTGCGGTACCCGATCTAATAGTGATATACATTAGACAACTGATGCCTCTCTGGAGGACTTACTTCACCATAAAATCTGGTCAAGTCAGAAAGTCAGGGTCCAAACAGAGCTGGTAATCTTCAGAAGGGCGTATTTCAGGGAGATTCTTTTAGCCCTTTTCTTTTCTGCATCTGACTACTGCCATTGTCCGTTGCACTCAGAAACACCCGCGGTTACTGCGGCACCCCCAGCCATCAGAGGCACAAGTGAGTTTGGAGTGTATACATATCAGAATAGTACTGGGTGGAGCCTGTAAAGTTATCAGGATTTCAGATCCCCTTCCCTGCTTGGTCTGTGACCATGAGAAGACAGGGATCGGGGCATTCCTTTTTAAGGCAGCAACCCGTGCAGCCGATGAATTTGGCCTCGTTTTCGACATTGAACGGGTTAATCAAAACTCTGTCGCCGAGTTGGAGTCTGTTCAGCAAAAGGCTCACATTGAAACTGTGGAGACTGAAATGCTCCTGCAGCTGCATAAGGCTAAGCCAATGCATGGGGTCTTCTTCAAGAACATCGAACACCTTGGCTTATCCAAAAATCCGACCTCCGCTTTTCTCAGGTCAAGTGAACTGAAGTCGGATTAATAATGGCCTGTCAGGATGGTGTCTTCAACACGTTAGCCTACCGTAGTTGCGTGATGGGTATAGAGGTCCCGGACACCAGATGCAGAGTATGTCGTGGGGCTCCTGAGACCATCATGCATTTACTGTCCGCATGTTAGGTAAATGCGGTCTCAGCTGATATCCACAGGCATACCGCGGCTCTACGAGTGCTGTACTACCACCTATGGCACCCGTACGGTATAGACAAGACACCGGTGTTGCCTTATGCTCCGGGGGATATTGAGTTTGTTTGAGTTTGTTGTGGAGAATGAGAAGTGCCGAATCTATTGGAACTACTCATTTTCTACCCCCATGCAAACACAAGCAAATAAGCCTGATGTAGTCCTTCCCGACCACCAATATGGGGCGATATTCGTCATAAAGTTTCCGGCTCCTGGTGAAACGAATATCGTCCGAAGAAAGGAGGACAAACGCACCAAATATCAAGAGTTACACTTTGAAATCCGCAGGCTCTACCCAAACCATTCTGGTAAAATGGTGGTTTTGATCATAGGAATCCTTGGTGGACCGATGGACACGCTGCTCTCCAATTTAAAATCATACTGGCTTGCCGTGATGCGGCAGAAATCTTCGACGGAAGAATGCAGAAAACCGTCGTCCTTGGTTCACTCCGTCTGCTCAGGGCACATTACTCTCGGTAATCACCCATCCAGTAATCACTCACCCCACGGACGTGGGGAGTGGCAATCTGGGTAAATAACACCAGCGCACCCTCAGAATGTATCGGGGCTCCGGAGACAGGGCCTGACTGGAACAATACCTGCGGATAATAATAATAATAATAAATAAATTTTTGTTGGCGTATTCCATTTTCAGCTGCATGAAAACTCGGAAAACCTACAGCACCTCAGGTGGTTGGCGGGCATTCCAAGCTCTAGAGGAGATATGCATCTAGACATCTCACAATACACTTGCTTTCCAACAAGGCATGCAGTCGCCTATCGACCAGATATAAGATATTTGAGAAAAATCTCTTGTACCCACATCGGGCTCGAACCGACTATCTCTATGCCATGTCTTCAGATATTTCTATTGAATGTGTATATTATTTCATTATTATTACCATTCTAGAAATATAAGGTCATGTATTTTCATCATAGTCATTTTTGGAAATATTTTAATATTATTACAAAAAACTTATTTATTCAACACACTAACTTCACGTGGAAAAATATTTATAAAAATTGATGCGAACCGAAATGGCTAGTTTTGTTGATATTTCAATACTTTTTATGTACCGGTTTGATCGAAACGAAAATCGAAAAATATCTTCGCTTTTTCAAATGGAAACCAACACATTCAATTTCAGTAATGGAAACGTTACAAAAATTACTTTCCAATGATATATTCCTGGTAATCAATTATATGATAACTTCAGGAGTAATTTCAAATTTCCTCACCTTCTGGTGGTTTTGATTGGAGTATTTTCTTTCGAAAGTATCATTCTTGTCGGATATTACTATTTCGTCTTCATTCCTATTGCATTTTTCCTGTGAATTTTCAGTTGATCTTGAAAACAAAAAAAAGTGTAGAGTTCAAAGAATCATTGTTTTAGCAGAATTCGAAACTTTGTGATATTTCCGAAGGACGAGCTTGTTGACATAGTACTCATATTGAGAGTATGTCGCTGAATATTTCAAGAGGAGTGAACCTGATGAAAGGAGTATCCCAAAAAGGAAACACGATCGTATTCGAAAGAAATTTTGGAATTAACCCGTTTAGAAGCTATAGATCACCGAAGCGAAATTGCAGGACCCTGTATAAAAGGCACCGTGCCTCGTAAAATTCTTCTGAACAATAAATCTTCTCGATAATACCTACTCTCACATCGTCCATCACGACGAAAATAGGAATGAAAAATTACTTGCAATTTAAGTTATCGACTATATGAATGGATGACCGACGGTTTGCGTCCTCAGGTGGCGTGGTTATCATTCATTCTTTTTGACATCCATCTTGTCTGCTTCCTAAGCCCTTCTGACCCGCTCCTGAAACTGTGCAGGACTTTAAAGCTGGCAAGAGCGTTAGTTATATGCTTATGACGGCATTTTCCCGCCTTTGGGTCATTACTCATTATTCTTTGACAGTACATCGAATTTGCAACAGACTGCAGGGTACTTTTCAAAGGAAATTGAATTTTTTTATTAAAATTGCGGATCATTATAGCTGGAGAGTTTTTGAATTACTTCAGCTTTAATATATTTGATGCAAAAATAGTAGTAGGTGAAGCCTTATGAATCAAAGTGACTCGAAAAATATGAGTTAAAGGATATTTACGCAAAGAAGAGAATGACGTCATGTTTGGTAATTTTGTATATCCGACATAACAGCGTTAAAATTTCCAACGGAATGTGTTCAATAGCGATGAATCCAGTCAAATTTCATTTCATTGCTTCTGAGCGCGAATGGCATCACACGTTAAAAGGTTAGGGCTGCGTCTTTCCTAGCTTGCACAAGTCTCTCAAGGAGTCCTGAGGGTTGTTCGTGTTAGGTGGCAGCCGATTCATGAAATAACATTTTTTTTTTCAACAATATACAAAATTACCAAACCTGACGTCTTTCTCGTCTTAACTTCATTTTGAAGCGGAAGTTTAATAATTTTCCACGAATCAAAATTGACAATGTTTGCAATTGTCGCTATTTTTTCACTTATAATTGCACGAGTGGTTTGTATTTTATGGGGTAAATTTGGGTTGTTTAATGGGAAAATGTTTCCTAGCAATTCGACGAAAATAACTGTCAACTATTAAAAACACGACACCAAAGGTGGAGTGTTTTTGGGTTGACAGTTATTCGAGTCAAATTGCTAAAGGAAACAGTTTAGAATTTGAACAACAGAAATTTACCCGATTTCAATACAAACCTCGAGTGTAATTCGGCAGGACAATTTAATGAATAAGTAATTCAGGAACATATATATCATTATTGCTATCTATTCATTTTGGCAACCAACACCGCGATAATTGATAAACAAATGAATAAATGAAAAAACCACTAGTGTATTTGTCACTTATAATAACACGAGAGCTTTTTTTGTCGAAGTAAACTTGACATGTAGTAATGAGAATGTTGTTGCCTGACAATTCATCGAAAAAAACTGCCCCTGAAGAACTGACGAGTCCACAGGACGAGTAATTTTTCTGGCAGTTTTTTGAGTTGAATTTTCCTGATGGCAACAAAATTCGAATTATAAATGTCAAGTTTACTTTGACAAGAAAAAGCTAGAGTGTTATTCGGTAAGACAATTTAATGAATATGTTACATAACGTCATCAAATAGTTATTTACCTAACAAGTGCGGAAAGTAGTACTTTTCCGCACGCGACGGCAGTTGCACGAACGACGCGGAGCGGAGTTCAGGCAAGCCGTTAAGGGCAGAAAAGACATTTTCCGTTAGAGTTAGGTACAATATTTTTCCTACGAGTGTTTTTGTCTATCTTATTTATGAAAAAACAAGGTTTATAATAAACAAATTTTTATAACAATGCTACAAAATCACTAATAATACAGAATAGTTTCATAGATCATTTAGTTAGTCCTAAATATCCTCATTTTCAACCATACAAAAATCGTGCGGAAAAGTAAAAATCGTACGGAAAAGTAAAAATCGTGCGGAAAAGTAACTTTTCCGCACCATTTTAAATCGTACGGAAAAGTACAACTTTCAAAACGAAAAATCGTAGGAAATAGTTATTTACCTAGGAAGTGCGGAAAGTAATACTTTTCCGCACGCAACGGTAGTTGCACGAACGACGCGGAGCGGAGTTCGGACAAGACGTTAAGGGCGGAAAAGACATTTTCCGTAAGAGTTAGTTACAATATTTTTCCTACGAGTGTTTTTGTCCATTTTACTTATGAAAAAACAAGGTTTTTAATAAATAAGTTTTTATAATAATGCTACAAAATAAATAATAAGACAGAATAGTTACATAGATCATTTAGATAGTCCTAAATATCCTCATTTTCAACCATACAAAAATCGTGCGGAAAAGTAAAAATCGTACGGAAAAGTAAAAATCGTGCGGAAAAGTAACTTTTCCACAATGCTGGTTGTCATGCTTTCAAAAGTTAGGTTCCATTTTGTCGCTGGAAAAGTTAGGGCAAACTTTTTTCGCTGTTATAATGACAAAACACCGCAACATATGGCATTTTTATTGCATGAATTAAATTGTCGCTGTGAAAGTTAAAGCTAAGTTTTGCCGCTGTCAAAGTGACAATTGCACTGTAGCATATGCGATTTTTTATACATGAGTAAAATTGTCAGTTAAATCCTTCCCCTAGAAAACTTTATCAGAGTGTGCGCTTTATTTTTTCCTCTCCTGTCCTGTCCTTCTGTAGTTCTGTCGATCTGTCGTACTATCCTCCTGTCTCTCTTTCTAATTCAAAACTTGCAATCCATTTTTCAAGCATTTTCTGGCATCTAATTGAGCTGCAATTTTGCAATCCATAATTTCAGAAAAATGTACTTTCCTCCCCCCTCCCCCTACCGAACGCTAAATAGAGAACGCGTAAAAATTCGAAAAAAACTTGAATTAAAAATTACGGTGGAAATAAATAATGACAGTCTGGGATATCACACCCCCTCCTCGAAATCAATTGCAGAAATTCGCGAAAATGGAATCGGAAAAATCCATAGAAAAACTAAAGAACATGTAACTATCAAATGATTTGATTCAAATAAATTATACTATCCTACCCTCTCCTTCTTGAATCAAATGTCGGAAACTTGCTAGAATGAAATCGGAGATATATGTAGAAATAGTGGAAACCATAGAACCATTGAATAACTTTGAAAACCCTAACGTACCAATTTTGAATCTATTCTTACCATAATCACAAAACTCGTCCACCATCTCAGGCTGCCATTTTGAATCCATGAATCAATTTGACAAACAATTTATGATCTCTGACTGCGAAAACTCCCACATACCAATTACCTCCATCTTGATACCATTATCTTGAATTTATGAATTTTACAAAAAAAATTATAACCTCTAACCCCAAATACCCTTACATACCAATTTTGAATTGAATCGAACCATTATCACAAATCTCGTCCACCGCCTTGAAGCCGCTATTTTGTTTATCTATAATAAAAATTTTATATTCCATTGTCACCGGAGTTATGAACACTTGCCAAATTTCAAATCATTCGGAAGTCTGAAAGTGGATGAAAATCACGTTCAAAGATTCCGTTGGAAACATACATACATAGATACAAGTAAAGCTAATATAAGCGTGTGATAATCATGATTTCTGAAGAAAATGATATGTGACCATAACCACAAAAGTTGTCAACAAATTTGGAAACATCATCTTTTTTCTTGGATCTTGACTAAATAATCTATGTTTTCAACCTCGAAAACCCCCGAATCGGACCATAATTACAAATCTTGGAGCCGCAATTTTCAATTTATGAATTTTGATAAGAAATTTGAAATATTCATCCCACATACCATTTTTGAATCGGATCGAACCATAATCACAAATCTCGGACGCCCTATTATAGTCGCCATTTTATTTTTTTCTCAACAAGAATTCCATAATACATTGTCACCGGTATTATGATCACATGCCAAATACCAAATTATTCAGACGTTTCGAAGTAGGTTAAAATCAAGTTCAAAGATTCCGTTACATACATACATAGATAGATACAGGTGAGGTTGATATAAGCGTTTTGAAAAAAAAATTAATTAACGTGGATCGAAGATAATTCAATGTTGAAAATGTGCGACGTGTGTTTATAGTTTAAAGGTGCGTATTCACTAGAGCATACGTTCCGCATGAGCATTGAATGAGATGCTCGGTTCAAGCTCAGGCTGCGTGTCTTCTGGCACATGAGCACCCATCCGCAGTCAGTCGCGTACAAATATTCATACCCATTAATATGCAAATTAAATTTAAAATCACAGTAATAACCACAGAACGTTAAGCACACTTTCACCGCCCACAATAAGCACGAAAAAATCGACAAAAAACGAATCGACCCGAGCACCGCAGGTGCATTCTGTTCCTGTTCAATTCAGCGTCTGAACTGTCTGAAAATTCTCTTGTTCGGTGCTCATGCGAAACGAATGCTCTAGTGAATACGCACCTTAAGTGAAATGTCAAGATGTTGGTGTCCTACCCAAAGAAGTGAACACACTAATATGTCAACAATAGTATGCAAGTTATTTCTACGCAAAATAGTTATGATGGTAATCCCTTCTTAAATAATCATCGTACCCAGAGACATAGCGGCTAATATTATCATTTGTCGTAACGCTCCTTTGGTGGCGCATTCAATAGTCAGAGAACTTTCGAGACCGGTCACAATTAATAGCATTTATAGTATATTCACTTAATAAATACAGACGATTCAAAGTGATGGATTAATGCTTGCAGTTTGTCTACCACGTGATCGCCAATTCTCGCAACGCTATTGATCGTTAAAACATCATTTGACACGACACAAAACAAAATATATTCGCAGAGTTATATTCAGCTTGGTTGCGTTACAATTATTAACGCTGCGTTTTGTTTTAAATTTTCGCAGTGATTTGTTTTTGTATTTTCAATTGAATTATTGACTATTTATTCCAAATAGTTGTCCTGATCTTATTTAGTTCACATTATAAGAAGTATACAGAGTGGTCCAACGAAAAGGATGCACCTAGCTTTTATCCTTTTTGTGGAATTGCAAGCAAAAATGCTCGGACACGTGGAGTTTTTTTTTTGAGGGGGACACATTTCAGATATATTTTGCAACTTCTGCCTTCAACCCCCCAGCGACGGGGTGTCACAACCCTAAAATTTTAAATGGAACATGGGGTCGACTGATATATCATTTGAACGGGCACAAAATTATCTTTCCAATGATACTCTATTTGTTGAAATTTACTGAAGCAGTTAATGCGAAAACGGCTTTAAGAACATGAACCCGATAATGTTGGTATTAATGAAAAATACAAATAATCGTATGGAATCGTATACATCCCATTTTTACCAGAAAAATTGTGAAAGGGCTGATAATGCCGCAAATCGCATAGCCAAGCCAAGCATTCGGTTATGAAGGGATACTTCCTATCGCCGGTGCTTTTTTGCCTGGATGTGAACCGTGTGCTAAGGACACTGGAGGGAAATGTTGGTTTCACAGTCGAGTCGAATGCATTTCTTGGTTTGCATTTTCTGCTGGACCGAGTTGGGCCGCTTTGATCTTCATATGATTGCTCTGCTTTTTCTATCAGAAGTCAGGCACTCCGTCGGTGTGTGGTACTAGAGCTTTGAAGCTACCTTGAAGTAGAATCCACTAATCAATGTGAGAGTACGGGATGTCATGGATTCAAGGTGACAGTATGTGATCCCGAGAGAGATCCAAGCATGTTAACACGAGGGACTTACGTCCGCATATTTGTGGTTGGATTTAGTAGTTAGAGCTGCGATGAGCCGTTGGTTTCATCTCTTTAAGGACTTGTTGGTGGTCTATTTCCATTGCCATATGGAATATAGATTATACGACATACTACAGCTGGCCAAGTTCATCCCATATCTGTGACTACGAAATTTCTCACGTTGCGGGATTCGAATATTCCTTAAGTATAGTGTAATGTGAATTGGTCTAGTGTTATGTTCGCCTTGGTAATGTAAGGAAGAGAATCGGCAGCTTGGCACAACCTTGTTGTACCACACGTCATTAGACAGCTCGGGTCTTCGGGAATCGGATGACCGCTGATACTCGCTGGACTGAGTGATATCAAAAAGCCCTTTTACTATGGACGCCGTATTTGTGCATTATATCAGTCGAACACTGGCAAGTGGCATGGGGTGCTTACACTGGCATAGAGAAAGTGGCAATCTGCCGATCATGCGTGGAACTGACTGTCTCGAAACAGAAATGGGCGGGCACATGGTCCAAAAATGTTTTTCTCCATATGCAGGGCGGGAGGTTCTTGCATCACAACTGTATATTGGAGGCTATAGCGAACTTCCTGTCTGCATAGGGGTGGAAAGAGCAAGGCAGGGCACATTATGCAAAGTTTTCGATATATCAAAGCTTAAGTCTGAATATGTGTTTTGACTGCATCATCTGATATTTGCTTTGGATCAATCACCTTATCTTGGAGGGACGCCTGTGTCAGGAAAAGCATGCAGTTTCTGGAGGGTCATTGTGTTGATGCTTGCACTCACCGTTGAATCTTCACCGTGGCAATCGAAAGCTCCTATCTGAATTGGGTCAGGTGGAGTGGTGTGACTTTCGGACGTTAGGACTTTAGGATGATCGCATATGAGTTGAATCACTTACTTGACCTGATTTGAGATGAATGACTTGAATTGTACCACTTTTTCCACAACGACCACCTGCTCTAATTGTGGGAGTCGGCTATATGATAATAATATATACATATATATATAATAATAATACCAGTGCTGTCCTATTGAGGTATCTCAATGGAAATTTTTTTCCTTAAAGTGAGGTTTACAGTGGTTGGGGATGGGTTTTCAGTACTTGATTCGGACAACATGTTAAAAAGATCTCAGGCCATCGACCACCCTAAACAGCAAAGCTTTCTTGGCTGCCATTCTGTTAGCATCAGTGAAATGTATCTTGTTTTTATATTATCTTTCAAATTTTGTGTTGAGATACTGTGATTGAATCATAGTTCTATATTAAAAGAGGGAAAATTTTCCTTGAAAATAAAAAATGGGAAAATGTGTTTTTTTTGAAAAATGTGAAATCCTTATTAATCCAGTGGCGTCAAAGTTGGGAAGGGGTGAATAGGGGTACCACCTGCCGTACGCCTCTGTTCAGAGCTAGGAACACATGATTTGCATTGAAATATGAAACTGAATGCTGTCAAGTGACATACCAAATTTCATTTAGAGAAGTTTAGCCGTTATGGAGTTATTCTCGAAAACATATTTTTTGTCACTTTCAACACCCGGTAACTCGGTTAGTACTCATTTTATTTATAAATGTTTATTGTAAATTTCAGCCTTGAAATAAAGTGAGGATTCTACCATCGGTGTATGTCTCCTTCATTCTGGGACACCCTGTATAGTACTCATTCCAATCAAATGACAAAATACAGCCAACGTCTTCTCGTGACCGCATTTAGCCAGAGTTTGAACAGATGGCAGCTCAGATGCTTCGGACAAATGGCAGTCTTTCAATACACCCCCTCAATTATGTGAATTCAAAAGTTAATGTCCAAAGTTCGAGCCAATATGGGTTTCCTCAGTCTTGCGATCCATAACCCTCTGGACTTTCAGCCCGCGTTAGACTCCACGAAATGCAACCCACCTAACCCTTTCCAGCACGAGATGACATGACGTAGTCCCGGTAAGCAGACTCCTCAGCGAAAACGCCAGAACTCAGGTTGTCTATCTACTGACAGTGTTCGATAGATTTCTCAGAAAATTTTATTTTTTATGAGATCCTCTAAAATGTAGAGGATATGTCACATGAAAAACATAAGTGATATAACAATAACTCAGTTTGATATTTACGTCACCTTGCTCATATTACCTTTTCTGTATCGTTCGTTATTGCAACCGATTGTAGGGGAGGTAAATCTTGATCGTTTGGTTCCTCAAACCAGAGATTACTTCAGAGATTGACCTTTCTGTTCGGAGAATTTAAGCGGACGAATGCGATTAATTCGAAAGTGTGAGGTTATATTCTTGTTACATTGGTGATTTTTACCATTAGTTTGATGTTGAAAGTTGAAATCGAAATTGAAGAATCACCTTGAAATAGCCAACGTTCCAATTTCAAATTTAAAGCATTTTTACATAAAAATACAACTCTAATTCAATTATTTTAGAGGCTAACAACATTATGTCGAAGCTGAGCCCTCGCAGATCACGTCCGTTTCGTTCGTTTTTAACCGACTGATTCGATTAGTTTGTGTCCTCGTGACTAAATAAAATCTGCTCAAATCTACAATAATAATGCCGAACTCGGCTAATAACTGTTATTTCAGACACTTTTTGATTTTTTAATGTATCTACTGACTATCAAATCCCACAATATGCATGTAACGAAGCCATTGTTATTTCTGATACTACTTATTTTGATGATCCTAATGAAAAAAATTGCTTTACATATGAAATCACCTTGTATGTGTATATGAAAGGTTAGTCTGCCTTCAATTTCATTTTCATCTTGCTCTTTCAGAAATGACTGGGTAGATTATTTTGAGTTACAGAATGAATTATTCATGACGCAAATCCGGAAGAATTTCATTTATATTCACAATTTTTTTAATGAATATTATTACTTCCCAACGAAACAGTCAATACCAATCAAAGTGTTCAATATTCCAATTAATCAATTATCTCTAGTATGGCGGCGCAATGGGTAAATTCAATTTTCTGCTTGCGTAACTCCAATCAGAAATTTCAATTTATTTTAATGTTACATTGTAGGGGTATAGTGAAAAGGGAAAAAGGCTCATCGGGACGACGGGTTCAATGAACGTTCACCAAAAATGTATATTCAATAGTATCAGAATCTGGTACTCCGTGTACGCACTATATCACAATCTGTGACTTGCCTCCCTAATTCCTAGACCAGATTTTCGATATGTATTTTCCCTGTAAGCAAATATGGATGGAATTGTTCGGTTAGTAATTTTAAGCGAAATTCAAATACAATGAGGTCCTAAAATAACGGATAAATTCTTTTTCTACTTTAATAGTAATTTCCAAGTAAACCCTAAAATACGTCTATCCATGAAACGAAAAATTTGGACAAAGTCGAATTCCCCTTCTCTCCCCACTATACTACAAAGTGGAAAAATTGAGGCTAATATCTATCAGAAAACAACTACTTTTCCCTACGGACATTCAATCATATCTGACATCAATTTGTGCAATGTTCCTCCAAGAGAACACAATTGCAAGTGCTAATTGCAATTAAGAATTGAATATTATCCCCCATGAGATGGTTTTGTACATTTGCAGACTAGTTAAGAAACCCAACTGTAAATCTCTTAAGTCAGATGATGCTAAAATTTTATCTAGTTTTGTATGGAATATTTTGAGGTTCAGGTCGTGTATCCATAATGCGTGAGCCCAATTTTTTTTCGTTACAAGGTATATACGATAACGTTTTTTTCATCTTGCTATTTTTAAGTGATTTTTTTCCTTTATATTAATATTATTTTTTAAATATTGGACCAATATAGCCGAATGTTCACATTTTTTTTTCTCGCCAGTATTATTAATTGAATATTTTGCCTATATTTTCACAACATTGACCAGTATTGTCCCAATATGGGTGTGCTACTTGGGCCCAAGTAGCACACCCAAATTGGTACAATATTGTGGAAATATTGGCAAGATATTCAAATAATAATATTGGAGAGGAAAAAAATGTGAATATTCGGCGATATTGGTCCAATATTTAAAAAATGATATTGGTCTAATATTCTCGAAGCAATATTGGCCTCAAAATGTTAGGCGATATTAGTACAATATCGCTGTAGCACAGTTACATTGAAATAATATTGGTAGACTATTGGCAAAATATCAAAACGTAATATTGGCGAGATAAAATTATAATTATTTCGGGATATTGGCACAATATTACTTGGACATTATACAAATAACATTAGTGAAATATCGAGAAAGCAATATTGGCCCAAAAATATTTAAGAATATTGGTACAATATCATTTGCATATATTGGTAAAATATTCAAAGTGAATATGTTGCCTTGGAAACATTGATGAAATATTTCCAGAAAATGTCGAATAATTCAAAAATTCTACAATTTCGTTTCTACTTCAATTTACCACTGAGTAAATTGACTTGTAAATGCATTATGAGAAGCCTTATTTGATATATGTTACTATGATTCAGCTGTTGTTCCATATGTGGGGCCACCCAGCGGTTTCTTACCCAAGTTTGATCATGATTCATTTCAATATTGTTTATTGAATATTCAGCAAATATTCAAATTTCAATCCTAGTGATGAATGTATTTTGTAATATTGTATCAATATTATCTTTAAAATTTCGGCGTAAGGTTTTCGTAACAATCTCAATCAATATAGGGTCAATATAATTTTCAGAATAATATTCCTCTAATGTGCTAGCAAACTTGGATATACAATATTGTTTTTTATCTCTAAAATCGATATGAGAGTAATATTGATATCGCAATATTAGAGCTAGATGCTGGAAACAATATGTAGGCAATATCGCTCTATCGATATTGGTGAAAATTATTGAACCAATATTGACCCAATATTTCATAAAAAAATATACATTCAGAACAGATTGAGCCAATATTCCACCAATATTATTAATGAAATATTGTTTTTCCAATATGAACCCATATTGGTTCAATATTATTTTTACATTTACATCTTGTGCCGCCATCTTGAATTGATGAATTAAAAAAAAATCATAATCTCTGACCCCGAAGACCTTCATACACTAGTTTTTGATCAAATCGGACCATAATGACAAATCTTGTCCGCCATATTGGAGCCGCCTTCTTTGTTTATGAAATTTGACAAGATATTCGAAATCTGCGACCTAAAAAACCCCCACATACAAATTTCGTCCGCCATCTTGAATTTATAAATTTTGCCAAATAAATCATTATCTCTGACCCCGAAAACCCTTATTCACCAATTTTGAATCGAATCTGACCATTATCACAAATCCCGTCGACCATCTTGAAGCCGCCATAATAAATTTATGAATTTTTTGCAAAATTCATAATCTCTGACCTCGAACCCCTTACATACCAATTTTTAATCGAATCGGACTATCATCACAAATCTTGTCAGATATATCTTCGGAGCCGATATTTTGTTTTTACTATAACAATAGTATATTGTACAATGAACATGAAATGGCTTACATTTTCCACTAGTATATAGGTTTATGAAATTTTGTATAGTTCATATACCTACGAGTGGGAAATTGGTCATTACATGCAAATTGTACACTATACTTTTTCTACGACCATCTGAATCATAAACAAATCTGTGATATTTTTAATAACACTTTTTATCAAACTTTCTGCCGTCATGATTCCCATAATACATACAACCTAAAAAAGGAATTGAGGATACAAAAATTGAAAATTATAATGAAAATCGAACACCAATCGATTTCATGAAAGAAAAAAAAATGGTTTATATGGGATTTGAACCCTCAAGCCCCACTATCCAAATCCTTAATGTTCCTTCACTCATCAATCGCTGCTACGAACCCACATAATTATTCCATGAAATTAACTGCTATAGAAACTTCCAACTATTCGAAAATAAAGAATTCGATTGTAATATATCTTTATATTGAAATTAGCGGTGTCAATATCAAATCATCCTCACTATTACTTCTCATTTTCGATTACTTATTTTTTTGAATGAATTTTGTAAATACTGATGTGAAATGTCAAATTATTAGAACGTTAACAAACTTGATTCAATCTTATATTATTCATGATCATAAAAATGACAGTCTAGTAGTTCATGAAAGTCGTGGAAAATGAAATATCCTGTACTGAAATGATCATTACAGTACAGTTTGTAGAAATGAATATTTCACTCATCTTAAAATTCTCACCTAATCTGACCAATCGGAAGCCAAAGACAACTCGTGTTATCGCGATAACACCAGCTGTCTTTCAATTCTGATTTGAGAATTTTGTCGACAAAAATGCATTGGAGATCTGATGTAAGGAGTGCGTTCCTTTCATCAATGTAATGAACTATTTCTGTTAGTGATACTTTTGAATAATATTCTCCCTTTCTCATACATTTATATTAATTTTCAATGAAAACTATAGATAACTAAAAAATCAAATATCTCAATGAAAATGCAAATTTTCACCTTCAAATTTTTTCTTTTCAGTTATGGTCTTTTCACAATATCTACCAGATGTGGTTCAATGTCCAGCTTGGTTTTAGCCAAGGAAGTAGTTGTTTGCCCGAGTGATATAACAAAAAAATCCACGTTTTTTTATTATAATGGTAAATGTCCCCCTTCTCAACATGAATACCTTCCAGGAAGTTATTTTGAACGATGGAAAATTGCGACTAAAGTTTGTCTTTCAGCCGCAGATGATACCAAAACTGATTTTATGAGCATCCTGGACATGTTTTCAAACGAAAATCAAAATGAAATTGAGACCTCAAAGTCGGAATTCTATCATTTTTCGACTTCAAAGTCAGAATTTAACAATTTTCTGACTTTAAATTGGAAAAATAATGAAATCCGACTTTAAAGACGAAAACTTTTTATTTTCCGACTTTTAAGTCGGAATTTTATTGAATACTCAATTTAATTTTGATTTTTGTTTGAAAACCTAAATTAATCTTTGGAATCATTTTGTATACGATTCAGAAGACAGAATTTCAAGTTGTATTTACATTGTTTATACATTCACCAGCTATTAAGATGGCTGCTACTTCGTACATTACGTAGTTACCATATTGCAAACAAACGTTTCATTAGAAAATATTCACACTAAGGTATAAACTTTTTGATAAGTATCTACAATTTAGAGTGTTCATTATTTGAAACTATAATTTAACTACTTTTTCAATGTATCCATCAATGTCATTCTAATCGCAAAAAAAACCTCTCAAGCGAAAAGTTACTAGACCGAAGGTCCTATTCGAAATTATTGGTCACAGTGTTCCTGTAACGTCTTTTATGATTATTACGTCACCTGGTATGACTAGTTGACAAGCCAACATATCCGTTTATTTCTATTTTTCAAATTTCATTATTGTAAGTACCTATAACGTTTGAAGTGTAATGAGGGAGGACTTTTGACTATCATTGGTAAGGTTGTATCAAAACTTCTTTGAACTTGGCTTCCAACAGAATAGGTCCAACGACAGAAAATGAGAAAAATCTATTCGACCACTGAAACAGAATTTGTACGCATTTCACATGGAATGATCATGATCAAAGTAATTGAAAGTCTTTCATGGAAAGAGGAGGTTTTGGGATTGCAGAAGAATATTTTGGACTTTGGACAAAATGTGCTTAGTGAAACCAGGCATTGGCTATTCAAAACACAATAAAACACTTTTTAAATAATTTATTTATGATAGATATGACACCGACATAAATAATTCCACTGGACACCTTGTCCGCGACACCCCTTTGCAATTGCATACTGGCAGAATTTGTTAGTTATTATTCACTTCACTGGATAGTGACAGATTATATATGGGAATGGGAATGTGGGTTATTTTCTAATTTAGTTTCTGTTTTAATCCAAAAATAGTACAGAATTCTATTAGTTTTGACAGTGAATAAAATTTAATGTCAGATTAAAATATATAATGTGTAGCACAGGCTTATTAAAGTGTCAACTCCACTAATCTTATTTAATATACATTTTGATTTGTGTTGTGAAGGATGTCATTATAATATGGTGTACCATCTGAGGTCATATAATTATGACAAGCTCACGAATGTCAACCTCAAAGTAAAAGAAGACTTCTCCTGCCTATACCTGCACAGATACCTGTTTTGAAGTGAACATGAACTATCTTATTCTATACAATTTTTGGGCGAGGGGGGTGGGGTGACGGGTGGTGAAAATTTATGGGAAGTTTGTTTTCATTTGGAGTAAGAAGACCCATAATACAAACGAAGTATGACAACTTGATCCGAATGAAATGAGCAGGCATACACGAAACTACCGGAATAAATACGGACTTAACATGTAACATGTATAAGGACCTCGCTTGTAAACAAACAGTTATGTTGCCTTCAAGACAAGGATGGAAAAGGGATCTCTATGGTCTTTTATTACTCTGAGATATCAACACTGTAATAATGTGAGAAAAATTATTAATACTTAGCAGTAATAATTATGACACACTGAAAAATGGATTAACCTAATACAGGTTCCGCTTCTACATATTATACAATTGGTATATTCGTCTGCAAGTCTCCAACAGAAATCAACTACTGTCTCCTACGACCATTGAACTATATCTGTTGGATTCTTGTCAAAGTTTTGCTACAAGAAATACTTCGCAATGATCTTTTAATATCATATCTAAACTTATATTTCGATTCAAATAGGGAGATACCTATGTACGTACTGGTTTCATGTTTCATGTTTCTTCTACCAATTAAGTACAAAACAACTTCCTACTATGAACATTGATATATAATCCAGCGCCATCTATAGGTCCTAGAAATATTTGCGACTATAGCGTCTACTTCTTCCAAAGCCAAATTTTCATGAGAAAAATTGTGATTTTTGGCCATCAAACTGAAAATGAAAACTGAATTGGCTGCTCCATCTTCCGCTCCTATCTAGGTGTATTCGTGAGTAAATCTTCAACAGAAAACAACTACTTCCCTCTACTACTATTGGATTATATCTGTTATGTTCTTACTACTAGTTCTTGTAGAAAACTTAGTCAAGATGTTGCAGGCTTCAATTGCAATCCTTGCAATTTATGGAATACCGACTGTTCTGATTACTTTAAGAATACTAGCGTGCAAGTTGAGATTTTATTATTGCTATCTTCACCCTGACACTCAACTGAATGTATACCTAACTCATTGATATATAGATTAATAAATAAATAAATTCAACCCAGTCAGTCAGAGCAGCGTGTTCTGAACGGTTAGTATGCTCCTAGTACTTAAGATTCTCAGAAAGGTGTAGTCTTTCGTAGATATGGAACTTGTTGGTTCACTTGTATCCAGAGTGACTAAGTTTGATTAGCAAGCACACGGTATATATCGATAGGTTTGTTGGGTCTGTCACATGTGCACATGTGCTCTGAATCACTAAAATTAATTCCAACAAACCTACGTATACACTCCGTCAGCTGTATTTTGGCACCACAAAGGGCTTTATTCACGTCATTCGGGTAGTTATCCACTTACGGCTAGTCCCAGATAAAAAACGAAATAGAGATTATCGTGTACTAAAAGTCGTGAAATACGACATCTATTATGATTTGGTCGAACTGATGAAGAGTAAATCAGGTCTTCATCGGCAAAAGCAGTGTGTATCTATTTCAACTGATTTCTTATATTATTCTATTTTTGGACAACAAAATGAGATAAGTTTCGAAATCAGATAACTTGAAATGGCGTCAAAAGTCAGAAGTTCGACTTATTTGACGTATTTCTTCAGTATCTCTTTGCTGAATGCATGCATCAATATAGCACCACAATAGTATATTGTGCAACAAGTGGGGAAAGTTCAACATTTCTCACGAGTGTGAAGGTTTGTAAAACACACGAGCGAGAAAAGTAACTTTCCCCACATGTTGGACACTGTACTTTTTCTACAACTGCGCAAATTAAAATTATACAAATAATGTAACTCAATATTTATTTTTATGATTAGCAAAACTAAAATAACAATAAAGTACCTAATGAAAATATCACGATGTAAATTAAAATAAAAAAAACCGTCAAGCCCCGATATTGAACCCGGACCCTTTGTGTGACAGGCGGATTCACAACCCATTACACCACAAAGCAATTATTATTGATCTGTTGTTCAAAAGTAAAAATCAATATCTAGCAGAATTTGCAATAGAATTTTTAAACTGACTACAAAAAGCTCATTGTAATTCGAGGGAAAGGCGAAAGAAATTCTGAATATAGTTTACTTTTCTATCAAAAGAAGAATGAAAACTACCTTAAGAATTTAACAGACTTCTATTTGTAACCTGACAGTTGTTGACAGTTGTGACAACTATTTTAAATCTGAACAGCAGCCAACAAGTTTTTGTCGATATTTGTTGATTCTACATATAAATGCATGTGGTGTGGGCAAAGTGCCGTGAGAAATAATATTTCTCACAGTATGAGCTAAGCATGGTTTTGAAAGTAAGTAAACTATGATAAATACGCTACTTTTCATAGCAGTTGTAGAAAAAGTCTTTATTACAATTACAAGTTTTGTGCTGTCGATGTCGTCCCCTTACGAACGGCAACCCTCAAAAGTCGAAACTTGTGCGAGCCAAGGATTAACGAGGTCTTACCTCTTAACGTGCGATTCCTAGCACTTTCTCGGGCCATTAGATAAAAATCTGAAGTCGCTGAGGATTCGCTCCTAGCCGACCAGCAGTCAATGGTTTTGAACGCTTCAGTCTCAACCACTGAGCTACTTGACAAGGTACAAGCTTTTATTTATTTTCACATGTCCCGGTGTCTCTCTCTCTCTCTCTGGGTGTGTCTGTGTGTGTGTGTCTGTAATCAAATCTTGGAAATTAAATATGACACACTTCTAATCGTCCAATTGATTTGAAATTTGACAGGTGTACGTGATTCTGATGAAAATGCATCATAAAATTATGTTTAAGAAAAAAAAGACACAAAATTGCGGCTCCAATATGGCGGACAAGTTTCGTAATTATGATTCGATTCTATTCAAAATTGGTATCTGGAGGTTTTCTGGGTCGGAAATTACGACACTTCTACCAAAATTGCCAAATTCAAGATGGCGGCTTCAAACTGACGGATGAGTTTTGTGGTTATGGTCCGATTCCATTCTAAATTTGTGGGTGGTGGTTTTCGGTGTCAGAGATTATGAATTTATCGTCAAACTTCAGAAACTCAGTGTGTCGGTTCCAAGATGGTGAACGAGTTTTAGTCCGATTCGATTCTATATTGATATGAGGGAGTTTTCGGGGTCGGAGTTTATGGATTATTTGTCAAAATTCGATGGTGATGGCGAACAAGTTTTATAATCATATATAATTGGTATTTAGGGTATTTAGGGTATTTGGGGTATTTGGGGTATTTGGGGTCGAAGATCACGAATGTTAAAATTCTTAAGATGGATGACGAGCGTATATTTAGATGGCCCACTCATTGAAAAGCTAGATAGCTCAAAACTTACAGGAAACGACCCTTATAATAACCATGCTTTCTCTGGAATCCATAGATCAATGCGTACTAAGAAAAATCACATAATAAAATAATATTCAAAATGAAAACCTTGAAAAAACAAGCTTTTATTCAAATACGCTAAAAAGAAAAAATAATTTTAGTCTAAGAGCCGAAGAGAGATCGACTGTCACCGTTCTGGTTAACGGATGAAACTCACTTCTTATAAAGTTTCATAAATGGGTTGCCTATAAAAATGTGATCCAAACTATATATATATATATATTCTTCATACAAACTAGTGCATTGCCGAATACTTGCAATAGAGTTAACAAAATTTAAATTTCCAAACGGTGTACTACTACAGGGGGAACAAAAAATAGAAATTTTCATCAAGTGTAAAATACCCATTATTGTTGACATTATCAAAAAGTTCATTCAAGAAGTTGTTCAGAATTGGAAGCAATATTTAAATTTGGTATCACTGCCAGCGTAGTTTACTCTTGATCAAAATTCTATTTTTTGTTCCTCTTTGTACATCGTTAGGAAATTCAAAATTTTGACAACTTTTATGCAAGTATTCTGCGATGCACTCATTTTTATGAAGAATAAAATTTTCTGGCAAATCGATAATAAAAGTTTTCCATATGGTTTAAATTTTTGAAACTCACTGTATAAAGTCTGGACAAAATTTTGATATGCAACCCATTTCAGGCGTATTCATCTATTTATGACACTTCATAAGAAGTATGTTTCATCTATTAAACAGAACGGTGAAGGTCGACCTCTACTCGGATCCTGTACTATTTCTTTAGATGTGACTCAAAGATT